>JADLZN010006694.1:0-378897 GCA_018155175.1 Sinocyclocheilus anophthalmus | reverse complement strand
AATTTTCATTTTTGGGTGAACTAACCCTTTTATGCACAATGCATCTATAGCACATGTTCGACTAGGTTTTTAAGGACCAATCCTTCAGACAGAATGTGAAGCCGGTTTCAGATCTGCTCTGACAGACAGGGGTCACTGAGCACCGCCATCTGTCTTCAAAATCCACCCGTCCGAAATCTGTATGCCCCTAAGAGACTGACCTCTAAGAAATGACACAAGATGACAAAGGTGTCTTTGAGAGCGAGTCATCTAATGCAACCTAGAAATTTCATGTACCTTCGAAAGGTGTTTTGTTTAAGATGATTAACTGGAGGTGAGATAAGTCTACGGACGTCCTACCACCTCCTTCCCCACCACAACACCCTCCTGTTGCACTTTCTGAGATTGGGCTCGTCTTCTCTGGCAGTGTCTAAGCCTCGTCTCTTCCCTTTAATCTTCTTACAGCTCAAAGCTGTCTTTAGCAGCCCCACACACTCACTCATTTATTTCAAGTCTTCAACGCAATGAGACACCTTTAGGCAAAACCTTCACAAATATCTGAGATTACCACCACAAAGACAATGACCAAATAAATGACCAAAACAATTTAGCAATCTGAAACAAAACAGAATTAGCAATAATTAAAATCCCAAGCAGGTTGGGTTAAGAGGATCAGAGTTGATCTTTATGCCATTTTGAAGAGCGAAAGCTTGACTGTTGTTACTTTGATTAACAGATGATCTGTCAGGGTGCAATTGAAGAACATTACCCTGCCAAAAATAGTTTTTGCTATCTCTCTACCAACAAAATGCACTCAATGCGTGTCTGCAAAACGACGCTCTGTTGCAGCGAATCCCGAGGGACAATAAACAATATCACTGGCTACCGAATCCTAACAAAGCACTCCTTTACAAGCCTCGCTTTCCAACAGGGGTCTGTTTTCAGGAAGGATGGGTGGAGGCCTGGGTAACAGAATCACATTTCCCTTTAAACTTTAGAGATTAGATTGCAGACCTTCAAAACAGTGGCCGTGATAATCTGCTCCGACTTCTTCCATCACAATGGAAATCTTATTCTGTAAAGCAGGTCTGAAAAATCGGTTGAACTGCAGAACGACTTACTGAAAATCTATTTTCGAATAAAACCGAGATAAAAGTTACATACCACGGCCGTGAAAGTCAACTTTTAAAACTACAATTGTTCAGACTGACAGCGTTTTCTCCATCGCTGAATGTTGGAGAAGTTTGGGTATCTCAGGTTTAGTCACTGCAGTGATTTCTGTATTACTCACAGGACAGCAAATGTATTTATTTATTTGCTGGCCTTATCGAGGTGATCTGGGAACAATGGAATTGCCTGGTGAGGGAATGCTGGAGCTTATCAGGGAGTGCCAGGCGGTCAGAGAGGAAGTGGAGCGTCAGAAAAAGGAAAGGCCTAAATGCTGTCTCTTCCTTAATTTATTGCTCTCTCTCCCCGCCTCTCCCTCTTTCTCCCACCCTCCTTCTACTTTTCCATTATTCCTCTCTGCATTTCAAAAGAAAACATGCTTTTGCACAGAACATTAAAGAGAACCGCTTTCCACACAACTACTAGATAAGTCACAGAATAAAAGAGCTTCAAAGTAATTCATACAAGCCTTTAAGAGATATTTCAGCCATAATATGGTAAACTAAACTCTACAACTTTCCAAAAGGCATTAGCAATTGGAAATAACCACATACTATGCAAATATAAAACATAATCTGCGGGTCACCACCAGTCAGTTGTATGCAGAAAATTATTTATATAAACTCAATGGTGGTCATAAAGAGTGAGAAACAATAACAGGTTTACCACAAATACTATATATGGCATTTCATTTCAAACAAACATCTATTATATTGCTAGACAGTTATATAGAGTTATTTGTGAGACGTTCAACCACAAAATTAAAATTAAATACGCAGTAAACAGTTTTACTATGAAGAACCACAGAGGCCATCCAGTATTAAATTGATCGCCTATGGCTTTTTAATTACATATGAGACATTTACACAGAGATTTAAGCATTATGATATAACAGATTCTCTTTTGGTAAACAAAATTTGCTACTAATGGGACTGCAATGATGCATATCGAATGCAAATGCAAATTAGTACTTCATGTAATTACTTACTTTTTTTGGAAGGGAGAGCAGAAACTAGTGTTCAACTCATAAATAAAGGCATGTGAGAAATAAGCGCTAACCACTGCATTGAAACTCAAAATGTAGCTATGCAGAGACTAATATGTAATACAGCAAAGAAGCACTTGTTTTGGATTGTTATGTAATGGTATGCTAACAGATTCAGGAGTTTCAATCTCACTTTCAAAAAACATAATTAGTCAATCAGCCATCGTTTGCTTGAACCCTCTTCCCATTAGTATTATCAGTCTAAGCCTAAAGAAAGCACAATACTTCCAGGCTAAAAGGGTCCACATGTCAAACACTTTGATGAATTAAAATATTGCACGCCTTTAATCAGCAGCCAAGTAATTATGACAGTACTATGGTGCATTGCATGTGTCTCTCTAGAGCAGTGTTTCCCAACCTTTTTTTAAGTCGCGGCACCCTTTGGAAATTTTAACAAACTTGTGGCACCCTACAAAATTAATTGTCACAATATTTGAATTTCTAACTTCGATATGATAATTTGAAAAGTATAGATATTCGGTACAACAGGGAAGAACTGCAGAATATAATGTCATACAGATATTTTTAATATTATTTAAATATTTTGTCCATCAATGGTGGCAATCAGTAGGCTAATTTCTAATGAAGAGACCAATTTATAATACAGATTTTCATGTAGGCTTTTATTCACATGTAATCATTGTTTAATTACATTATAACTAGCTATCTCACAAATTTTTGCTCATTCAGTGTTTTTTTATTTTACAGTGGGGTAATTTTGGTGCAGTAGCACAAGATAGCTTGATTTCAAACTTTGACAAAATGACAAGTAAAAAACACAACCCCAAGTCAGTAATAAAATAAGAACAAATAAAGAAATTAATAATGATTAGCACCAAATAAAAATAACGACAGGCCTTCGAATTAAATAAATTGTTTTTAGTTTTTCAGGTAGGTCTAACAGTGGGTTAAGATATTTATTTTTATTTTTTTACCAATTATCCAAATAATGTTAGTCCTAGAAAGCTATTATTATCAGAACACGTGAGCATAACATAGCGGTTAGCAGATCAATGAATGAGAGGGCAGCGTTACCAGAGATGCCCATATACCACACCATGTTACAACACAGTAGGGCTATTGCAGACAGAAACAATACTGTACTACATCGATGTTTCCTGTCGACTCAATTTTTGAGTGGACTTTGCTCCGATGAGCACGAGTGAACGGTATAGGAGTGGAGCAACACAGGGGCTGTGAGCGACTGAGCAGAGCGAACACGCATAGAGTGGATATTTATATACTACAAACCCGATTCCAAAAAAGGTGGGACACTGTACAAATTGTGAATAAAAAACAGAATGCAATGATGTGGAAGATCCAAATTTCAGTATTTTATTCAGAATACAACATATCAAATGTTTAAACTGAGAAAATGTATCATTTTAAGGGAAAAAATAAGTTGATTTTAAATTATGGCATCAACACATCTCAAAAAAAGTTGGGACAAGCCCATGTTTACCACTGTGTGGCATCCCCTCTTCTTTTTATAACAGTCCGGAAACGTCTGGGGACTGAGGAGACAAGTTGCTCAATTTTAGGAATAGGAATGTTGTCCCATTCTGTCTAATACAGGCTTCTAGTTGCTCAATTGTCTTAGGTCTTCTTTGTCGCATCTTCCTCTTATGATGCGCCAAATGTTTTCTATGGGAGAAAGATCTGGACTGCAGGCTGGCCATTTCAGTACCCGGATCCTTCTTTTACGCAGCCATGATGTTGTAATTGTGCAGTATGTGGTCTGGCATTGTCATGTGGGAAAATGCAAGGTCTTCCCTGAAAGAAACAACGTCTGGATGGGAGCATATGTTATTCTAGAACTTGGATATACCTTTCAGCATTGATGTGCCTTTCCAGATGTGTAAGCTGCCCATGCCACACGCACTCATGCAACACCATACCATCAGAGATGCAAGCTTCTGAACTGAGCACTGATAACAAATTGGGTTGTCCTTGTCCTCTTTAGTCAGGATGACATGGCGTCCCAATTTTCCAAAAAGAACTTAAAATTTTGATTAGTCTGACCACAGAACAGTTTTCCACTTTGCCACAGTCCATGTTAAATGAGCCTTGGCCCAGAGAAAACGCTTGTGCTTCTGGATCATGTTTAGATATGGCGTTTTTTTTTTGACCTATAGAGTTTTAGCCGGCAAATGCGAATGGCACGGTGGATTGTGTTCATTGACAATGTTTTCTGGAAGTATTCCTGTGCTCATGTTGTGATTTCCATTACAGTAGCCTTCCTGTATGTGATGCAGTGCCGTCTAAGGGCCCGAAGAATACAAGGCACGTTATGGTTTTGGCCCCCTTTTGGGGGGGGGGGGGGGGGGGGAACCCTTACGCACAGAGATTGTTCCAGATCTTTGGATGATATTATGCACTGTAGATGATGATAACTTCAAACTCTTTGCAATTTTCTCTGAGAAACTCCTTTCTGATATTGCACCACTATTTTTCGCCGCAGCATTGGGGAATTGGTGATCCTCTGCCCATCTTGACTTCTGAGCGACACTGCCACTCTGAGAGGCTCTTTTTATACCCAATTATGTCATGTCATGCCAATTGACCTAATAAGTTGCAAAAATTGGTCCTCCAGCTGTTCCTTATAACTTTTCCGGACTCTTATTGCTACCTGTCCCAACTTTATTTGGAATGTGTAGCTCTCATGAAATAAAAAATGAGCCAATATTTGGCATGACATTTCAAAAAGTCTCACTTTCAACATTTGATATGTTAACTATATTCTATTGCGAATAAAATATAAATTTATGAGATTTGTAAATTATTCCATACCTTTTTTACTCACAATTTGTACAGTGTCCCAACTTTTTTGGAATTGGGTTTGTAGATGTTTTTTGAACATTTTAGCAATTTAAAAATATTTTTTCCACGGCACCCCTAGTCAGACAGAACGCACCCCGGTGGGAGGAAACACTGCTCTAGAGAGATGTTCCTAGAGGACAGCAGTTTAACCCTTCATCTCTTCTTTTTATAAATGACTGAAAGAACAAATAAAATCACAATTACTTGTCGCAGAATGTCAAACAGCTACACATTAAGGTAAAAGCTTATCCACTTTATTTTGCAACATGGACGTAAGCTATTTTCTGTAAATGTTTGAGACTTTATTAGCATCTACAGGTAAAAAAAAAATACTAAAAAAAGAATACCAAAATGCAGTAAACTGTAAAAATGTTTGGGCTACAAACAAGTATGTTTATAAATTACAACAGTGATTAAAGTGATATGATAAGAAATACCAGTTTGCAAAATCAAGCAGCATAACGGAGTGTTTTTGTACAGCTAAAATAACTGGAATCGGATTGACACTTGCAAACTCGCGCATTCAAACAAAAACCTCAACATCTCTTGATTACAGTATCAAATAATAAACTTGTAGTCAGCCTTGAGGAATATCTTCAGGGGAAAATACAAACAGCACTATTTATACAACACAAGTCTGCAGT
The DNA here is from genome assembly GCA_018155175.1 of Sinocyclocheilus anophthalmus. Classification (NCBI taxonomy): domain Eukaryota; kingdom Metazoa; phylum Chordata; class Actinopteri; order Cypriniformes; family Cyprinidae; genus Sinocyclocheilus; species Sinocyclocheilus anophthalmus. Next base: position 373,242 of record JADLZN010006694.1, on the reverse strand, counting down.
CGGACCCATCTCTACAATTTCGCAATAGCTTACAGTAACAGTAAAACTTATTCCTTTTTTTTTTCTTTCAATTATTAATTTTAGTTTTGAAAGGCATATACAAAGCTCCAAAAGGGTATGATTTTAAGGAGGTCAGCCTCTTTGAACTGAGAGTGCTGCTATCTGTACTACAAACCACACTGAATAAATCTAAGGTGATCTCCACAGTCTTTTTGCTCTCTCTACTCTGTGATTGCATGCGCCAATTTGATCAGACAACCCAGGGACAAGCATGCGTACTTAGCTGCAGTGCCCCAATAACTTCAGTACGCAAATTCCACTTTCAGCTTTGCTGCATTAATAAATAATACTTCAGATGTTGCACTTTAAGACTTTTCTGCAAATGTTCTCTGCTCAGTCAGTCATGAGAATTGAAAGGCATGAGATTTACCTCAATTCTCCCATCAGAAATAAAAAAAACTCACAGAAGGGACAGGCTTCCTTCACTGGCAACCAACTTATCACCTGCGTGCAGGTTTGACAGCTGCCTCGCTCATAGAGACTATCATTCATGACCAAAACATTGACGTTTCAAAAGAAACGTGTGAAAATGAACCTCTGAGTTTATTTTCGACAGCTGAATGTTGAACAATCTGAAGGCATTTATTCACATATCCCCGAATCCCATGCATAGCATTTCCAAAGATGGGATAAATTTTCAGTTATGCGGAAATGTGTGAGAAGCAAACTACTTCTGCGCACACAATCCTCAGGCTCCGCTCCGCAGTAATCCTTTGCAACTGTGCATTTCAAATCTTTCATGTCTTTATAAAGCTTCTGAGAATGATTTCAATGTCACCTCGAAGTTATCAACTGAAGAATATTACATCAAAGATGTAATATTCAGTAAGGTGATTTGTAACTGCACTGCTACTGTGGCTTTGATGGCAAAGACGGTACATCTAAAGCCTCGGCCCTGCATTTATGCTGATCTCAGGTTCAAGAATGTCAATTCAGTCTTCTGAAAATGTGAAAATACTTCTAGAATGAATATACTATATATCTGTAATTTAATTATATAATACTTCACTAATGAAAGGAATTTCTTTTGACATTTGTAACTGCTGTGAAACCAGAAGATTCACATCAAATTAATGGTTAATTTTACAAGTCAAATGAGCCATTACAACTTTAATATTATATTGGGTTTACCCTCCACACACACTCAAACAGTATCTGTGCTTATTCTGTGTGTGTCCTATTCTCGGATTAAACCCACTAGCTAATTTGCTGATTCTTTGCAATGCTTAAATAATCCAACCCTAATCCTTGCAGGCTCGATTAAACAGTCAAATCTGGAGCTCAGGATCTTTCTGCCTTTTTAATAGACACCTCACTTCAATACTCTCTGATCCAGACACTGCTGGCGTTTCCTCACAGCCTCTGCCCAATGTATTACTGTTTATCCTAGAAATTTTTCCTTCCATTGCCTACTGATCCCTGAGAATATTGGTCCCCAAAAGACTGTCAGCATTTAGTTTTCATTCTATACGAAAACTCTTACCTATAATTAACAATTAAAATTCATAATGCATTCTGTTCATTACCATCTGGACGATTTGCGGTTTAATTTTACAGAGTAGTCCAGTCATGGAAGGTGATACATCATCCAGAAACTACACACGCGCCACCTGACATATATATATATAATTACTTATATATAGAGCTTGCAACAAAAAAAATTACTGCATGATCTGATCAAATATATAATTAGAATGCAACAAGTCTTTTGGATAAAAGCATCTGCAAAATTGTTTAAAAATGTATAAATTATTGGCATTTTAGTTATTTTAAAAGATATAGATTAATTTTTTCTTTGGAAAATCTCATAATATTATGCAATAACGACTCTAAAGACATATGAATTTAGTCAGTGATATTCATATGTAGTTTAATTTGTGAGAAGACTGGTATTTTTATCTCTGGAAAATCTCACATAAAATCCTCGATTCTCAATTATTCCCAGTCTCATTAGTATTCGGAATCTCTCCGAGGCTGTCGTCATGAAAGGCAGCAGGTTAAAGGTGAAACAGTTTAAATGAACATCCACATGTTTTCATCAAGTGCTCAATTATGTATCACATAGTAATTAGGAGTCTGAATTATCGATAGTGAAGGGAAAAAGCAGACCTGCTCCTGACAGCTCTGGCTATTTTTACACTGATGGAGAGAAGATGAACTCCCTGGTGCGCCTCCTGTACTGATTATTTCTGAGTGGTGAGTGGGAATGAATGGCTAATGACAGAGACTGCCAGTAATGGATTGGGCACAGGGTAAGAACAGGACATCTCTTTCATTCACGTTAATGTGTTTTTGTGAGCGACACTCTGTTGGGGGACCATGGCTATTATTTTCATAAGCGTTTCCACAAATGTCAAGAGCAAACTGGGAATGGAGGGATGCATGGAGTGCTGCCTGTATAAATTAGGAACGAAATAGATATAGGAAAAGATAAAGCGGAACATTTTTTTACTCCTGAGATTGCGGTGGTAGAACATTGAGAAAATGATCTGTGGTTGAGCTCAGAGGACCACGTTACAACATACAAGGGGGAAAAAAAAATGTATTTGATGCAAAGCAGTGGTTGGTGACAATCGAAACCCTGGGCTTAACTGAAAGATGCAGGGACTCCGAGTAGATGTGTGAATTTGGATTGGATGGAATATCGATGGCCTTAGGCGTGCTGTAATTTACAGACTGCGAGAGTTGTAATGAGCAGTGCATTCTGGGATAGAAGTGGTTTCCTTTTTGCAATGAGGTGTCAAGAAGACATATCATGCTTAGAGTAAAGACAGATGTCGGGGCACTGGTTTATCTTCATATATGACCATCTGAAACATGCACACACACACAATATGCGGTCCCTGCATGTCGTAATGCATACCGCATCACCCCGCTTCCAAACTGCATGCTTGATGTAGCTGATGGGAGCATCAGCGTGTGAGATATTAGCTCGATATATACCGCAGAGATGCAGCATCACCCCTGGGCTGTCTTAGGAGGATAAAATTATCATAAATTATAATAGAAATAGTCTATATGCTTAGATTTGAAGAAATAAAAGCAGGGGATACATTCAAATATCTGTATTATGTCTTGCATTGAAAGCACACAGTAGGGCTGCACAATAAATAAAATGCACATAAATACAATAGCAAATTACAGCTCTTTAAACGGTCTTCAGAACTTTCAGTAACAACTGCTGGTTGTAATAAGTGTGTTTTTGGAATCACAAATGAGTGTTTTGTGCTTCAAATTATACTCTGTGGCTCAAAAATGAGTGCTAAAGAAACATCACCTGTGAATTTGCTAGACAACATGTCGCTTGCTTACAATGGTGCAACACCTAATACAAGAATCAAGTGCTGTGACAACAACAGGTATGCCATTCTAATCAAAGCAAAGACACGGTAGCAAAAAAGAAATGCGTCGGTTGTTGTGTATAATATACTGGATATACACACTTATAAACAATTGTATAAGACATATATATCTATAACTATATATATATATACGTAGAATTACGCTATCTTATTATGGACTATATATATATATAACTAATAATTCACTCACACAGGTGAATCTCAACAGTAAATGAATGACGTGTAAAAAGTTCCTTTATTTCAGTAATTCAACTGAAATTTTGAAACTTGTGTATTAAATCAATTCAGTGCACACTGACTGAATTAGTTTAAGTCTTTGGTTATTTTAATTTTTATGATTTTGGCTCACATTTCACAAAACCCACCAATTCACTATCTGTCAGAAACAGGAAAATTGTAAGGAAGTATACTTCATAAGACCATTTTACGTGAATTGTTGGCCGTTCTGGCAAGTATGTTTCATTTACTGTACCTGTATCAATATTGAGTTGGAGCTCCTTTGCAACGAATTACGCATCAGTCAAGCGTGGATGGGACATCAGCCTGTGGCACGTGCTGAGGTTGGTTGGAAGCCCAGTGCTTTGACAGCCCCGGCCTTTAGGTCATCGCATTGTTGGGTCTGTGTCTCTCTCTTCCTCGCTTGAAATAGGTCGGGCGCTTTGCAGGACAATCCCAGCACAAGTACCACCGATCGGTCATGGAACCAGCGGTTTGTGTGAGACGTTGCGTGTGGGGCAGGGGCCACGTCATGGGACCATGAAAATCAGCATCTCCATAAAGCTTGTCAGTAGAAGGAAGCATGAAGTGCTCTATAATTTCCTGGTAGATGGCTGCGTTGAATGTGGACTTCAGAAAATAACTTTTTTGTGGAAATGGAGCCAAAATTATCACAATTAAAAGAACAAAAGACTTAAACTAATTCAGTCTGTGTGCATTGAATTTATTTTTTACAATTTGAGTTGAATTACTGAAAATAATGATTAACTTGAGCACGAGCGATTCTAATTTCTTGCGATGCACCTTGTATAAGATATTAAGCAGTGGGGAATAGTAATTTGATAACACGGCTGATTTTTCAAGTTTCCCATTACAAAAGACTGAAGAATCTGCAATTTTCATCGTTAAAGGCTACCACCTAAAATGTGAGAGACCAGAACAAATCCCATTAAAAGAAATCCAGCACGAGGAAAAATCACAATTGTTGAATTGTCCATCCAATACCTTTTCCATTTTATGCATATGAAATAAGTCTTTGATTCACCTAGCCAACCAGGCTAATAGAACTTCTTAGCTACTCAATTGCCCTGTGTCGTTGGATGTACAGTTGAAAGGAGCCGGGACCCCCTCCCTACCTCCACTTTCATTACCTGTTAAATCACCTGTTTGCACTGTACCCTGTCTACAACCAACCGTCGCACCACTCCCGAATCAGAACTCAACCTCTCCATATGGCAAGACCAAACGCGCTGTCTCAGGACACCCGGGACCACAAGTGTGACCGGCCACACGGCTGGGCTGGGATCAGGACCCCTAGGCAAAAGCTTGGTGAGAAGGCCCAAACCTCTTGTTGGACGCACGTTATTAGAAACTGGAGAAAATTCAAGAGGGTACACTGTCAATCTCCCTCGGGATGAGGAGGCTTGTCCCTATGCCCTTGATCTCGCCACAGTGGAGTATCAATGATCCGGCGCAGAAGGGAGGGGTCAGCCTAGACTACACGGGAGGACTGTCAATGACCTGAAGAGGGACGCTGGGACCACAGTCTTCACAACCGAAGCTAAGTACCATTAGTAACAGGAAAATAACCGTCATGGATTAAATTTCCTGGTTTTGCGGCGTGGGCAAGGTCCCCACGTGCTCCAAAGAAGAGGCGAACCAGCACATGTAGGCCCGTCCTGAAGCCTGAAGTTTGCCAACGACCATCTGGATGATCCAGAGGAGGCACGGGAGAAGGTCATGTGGTCAGAGGAGACCAAAATAGAAGAAGTTTTTGGTATAAACTCCACTCGACGTGTTGGGAGAAAGAAAGAAGAAGGAGTATAATCCCAAGAACACCATCCCAACCGTGAAGAATGGGGGTGGAAACATCATGCTTTGGGGGTGCTTTTCTGCAAAGGGAACAGGACGACTGCACCGTATTGAGGGGAGGATAGATGGCATGGATTGCGAGATTTTGGGCAACAACCTCCATCCCTCAGTAAGAGCATTGAAGATGGGTCGTGACTGGGTCTTCCAGCATGACAATGACCAAAAACACCGCCAAGGCAACAAAGGAGTGGCTCAATAAGAAGCACATTAAGGTCATGGAGTGGCCTAGCCAGTCTCCAGACTTAACCCAATAGAAAATCTATGGAGGGAGCTGAAACTCTGTGTTGTCCAGCGTCAGCCCCAAAACCTGAAAGATCTGGAAAACACTTGTATGGAGGAGTGGGCCAAAATCCCTGCGGCAGTGTGTGCAAACCTGGTCAAGAAATACAGGAAGCGTCTGACCTCTGTAATCGTAAACAAAGGTTTCTGTACCAAATAATAAGTTCTATTTTTCTATTGTATCAAACACTTATTTCATGCAATAAAATGGAAAATAATTATTAAAAAATCATACAATGTTATTGTCTGGATTTTTTTTTTGATTCGGTCTCACAGTTGAGGTGTACCTACGATAAAAATTACGCTTCTCCATCTTTTTAAAGGTGGGGGAGAACTGATAAATATCGGCAGTGTATCCATAAAGTACTTTGCCCCACTGTGTTTATAATAATGTGTGTGTATTTGTGTGTTCAACGATTAATTCGGTGAGTATACGCATCCAAGTTTTGTTAAAGTTGAATATTAGGGTACTGTGTATATTAATTATTTATATATAATTACACACACATGCATGTATATATTTCAAAAAGATATGTTACGTTTATATATTAAATATTTATATATGATATAAATTCTATGAATATAAATATAGAAATTTAAATACATGTAAATGTTTTCAAAATATGTACTGTATGTGTGTGAATTTATATATTCGCATAACAACAGTACACAGTACACACACATAAACAAAAACTTTTATTTTGGACGCGACTAATCGTGAGTAACCGGCGTATCGTATTAGTTAAGATTAGTGACGATGGACAGCACTAGTGTCAATGAATCGGGTCCATGAAATTCGTTTCCTGCTTACCCATCGAGGTCACCCCTTCCATTAATTTGCTCTCGCAACTACCACAAACTGTTGTACTACCCAGGCAACTAACAATGATCAACAATCATACATGGCAATGATTGAGCACACAGCACTGATTGCACACAGACGGGTGTCATAGTACTCACTCATATTATAACACATCCACTCAAACACAACCATTCTTGGACTCACGAGTATTGTATGCGCTATATCGCAAGCGTGATAGCACTTATCAGAAGTGACCCTGTAAGGTTTCCCAGCCAGCCCGGCCTAGTCTTGCCTTCGTTTTTCCCGGTTTCTGATCTTTGGTGTTTTCCTGGATTTATCCACACTCGAGTCTCGCACTTTTGATTCTGTTCGCCGATGTTGACCTCGCTAGCCCTAGGATTATTCTTGTGTTTTTGCCCGCCATATATCTGTTTGCCATTGTTCGACCCTGCTTGTGTTTCTGACCTCTCTGCTTTAATAATGCTTGCACATGGATCCGCACGTCTCAAGTCTTGTCAGCCTTGGTTAAACTAGTATGTATGCATGTAGTGTATATCACATACACACACACACACACATTATATATATACACACACACACACATTTATATATATTATTCACCATTAATTTGGTCACTGAAAGTAGGCTGGGGTTATTTTGCTACCTTTAACATAATAATATACTTAATATTTAACTATCTATATATATTATAATATATATATATTATTATATATAATATATATATAAATATATATTATACACACACACAAACACACACATACATAAATAAATATATAATATATATAATCTAAATACACATATACTGAACAAAATTATAAACGCAAAACACTTTTGTTTTTGCCCCATTTTTCATGAACTGAACTCAAACATCTAAGACTTTTTCAATGTACACAAAAAGCCTATTTCTCTCAAAAATTGTTCACAAATCTGTCAAAATCTGTGTTAGCGAGCACTTCTCCTTTGCCGAGACAATCAATCCACCTCACAGGTGTGGCATATCAAAATGCTGATTAGACAACATGATTATTGCACAGGTGTGCCTTAGGTTGGTCACAATAAAAGGCCACTCTAAAATGTGCAGTTTTACTGCATCGGGGGGTCCGAAAACCAGTCAGTATCAGGTGTGACCACCATTTGCCTCACGCAGTGCAAACACATCTCCTTCGCATAGAGTTGATCAGGTTGTTGATTGGGGCCTGTGGAATGATGGTCCACTCCTCTTCAATGGCTGTGAGAAGTTTCTGGATATTGGCAGGAACTGGAACACAATGTCGTATATGCCGATCCAGAGCATCCCAAACATGCTCAATGGGTGACATGTCCGGTGAGTATGCTGGCCATACAAGAACTTTTCATGTTTTCAGCTTCCAGGAATTGTGTAAAGATCCTTGCAACATGGAGCCGTGCATTATCATGCTGCAACATGAGGTGATGGTCGTGGATGAATGGAACAACAATGGGCCTCAGGATCTCATCAAGGTATCTCTGTGTATTCAAAATGCCATCAATAAATGCACCTGTGTTCGTTGTCCATAAAATACGCCTGCCCATACCATAACCCCACCGCCACCATGGGCCACTTGATCCACAATGTTGACATCAGCAAACCGCTCACCCACACGACGGTATACACGCGTCTGCCATCTGCCCTGTACAGTGAAAACCGGGATTCATCCGTGAAGAGAACACCTCTCCAAAGTGCCAGACGCCATCAAATGTGAGCATTTGCCCACTCAAGTCGGTTACGCCGACGAACTGCAGTCAGGTCGAGACCAAGATGAGGACGACGAGCATGCAGATGAAATTCCCTGAGATGGTTTCTGACAGTTTATGCAGAAATTATTTGGTTATGCAAACCGATTTTTGCAGCAGCTGTCCGGGTGTCTGGTCTCAGACGATATTGGAGGTGAAGATGCTGGATGTGGAGGTCCTAGATAGAGGACTACAGTGGTTACACGTGGTCTGCGGTTGTGAGGCCAGTTGAATGTACTGCCAATTCTCTGAAACGCCTTTGGAGATGGCTTATGGTAGAGAAATGAACATTCCAATTCGAGCGGGCAACAGCTCGGTGGACTTCCTGCAGTCAGCATACCAATTGGACACGCTCCCTAAAAAGACTAGCGAATCTGGGCATTGTGATGTGTGATAAAACTGCACATTTTAGAGTGGCTTTTTATTGTGGCCAGCCTAAGGCACACCTGCTGTCTAATCAGCATCTTGATATGCCACACCTGTGAGTTGGATGGATTATCTCGGCAAAGAAGAATGTGCTCATTAACACAGATTTAGACATATTTGTGAACAGTATTTGAGAGAAATAGTCCTTTTGTGTAGATAGAAAAAGTCTTAGATTTTTGAGTTAAGCTCATGAAAAATGGGGTCAAAAACAAAAGTGTTGTGTTTGTATTTTTGTTCAGGGGGTTGTGTGTGTAATAGAAGTATATATATATAGATATTTATATACTATATCTATATCGATTATATATATATATATATAGGACATACCCACTTAAACATTTATATAATTATTCTCTTCTGGGGGACATTCTTAGTATAATACCAAAAAAAAATCATAAAACTACTATTAATCAAAATTTGTAATTTCTTAATAAAAAATAATGAATTACTCTAGAGACAGTCAAACATTATGATTTTGTACAGCACTAGTAGCAGGCACATAAACCGCACACTAACACTTTCGAACTCAAACAGTACACGTTCTACAAATGAGAGCCAAAAATAACTCTGTAACGAGCCAAAGAGGATCCACCTTAATGACTAAAGGATTTAAGTGAGAAAATCAATGACAGTAATGATCAGTCACTAATGAGGAAAGAAACACACTTGCCAAACGTCAGTGAAGGTCACAGAGAGCCGAGCAGCAACAACCTTAAGTTTAATCACAATACCAGTATACAAATAAAATGTTACCGTTGTTCTCTTTATAGAAGATTTTCCAGCAAAAAAAAATGCAGGTTGGGGTTACTGAAAGGCATGACGTGAGTATCATTTTTGTTGCCCGACAACAAAGCCATATTTCCTCATTTCCCTTTGTGTTTGTTCAGACTTGGCACAAGATGCGTAGCTGCTAAACAATAGGGTTTAAATCTAAACATAGTAAGCTCATTTTAGAGCATTTAACCCTTAACACTGCTAACGAAAGAACATGAAACAAGAGGTCACTGCCTGAGGCTTGGCCCTAGTGGTTAAACGGATTGTAGTTGATCCGTGATTCGTACGGACCAAGCCCCACGGTTCGAGGAGCGTCTCGCTGCAGCCTGCATTGAACATCCAAGTGTGACGTCCCAAACCACGCCCATGTCAAAATACGTCACATTCTCGTTCATTTTGAAACAGGAAGAAGCATCGATAAGAAGATCATTCGTATTGTTTGCCAACCGCTAAAAAAGAAGTTGTTGTTTGCCATGTCGGTAAGTAAAAAAATATCTTTGGTCTCTACCAAGACTTAAAACGTTGACAACTTTAAAAATGTGTGTGTCGTTGTGTGCATGTGCATAAACAACAGTTCGGCACGCTTAGTTTGTTTTGAACGTACGTTATTCCTTAGCTAGCAACAGATATACATATATATGTGTGTGTGTGGGTGTGAGAAGAGTGAGAGTTGTTATGTTGTGATACAGACACGCGTGTGTGCGTGTATATGTACTATATATATATATATATCATCCACCACACAACACACACACACCCCTACCTAGGGCTGGACAGTAAATCAATATCAATATGTATCGCGATATATTTTTTTCAATAACGGTGATATGATTTTTAAACATTTCCGATATACATTACCAGTGTTTCCCATACATTGATTTATTTTTGACTTCGTTGAATAAACATGAGCACTTGCACGTTTCAAAATCAAAACGCTGCACGGATGTTTTATATGAATGTATCTCTGAAGAGAACCGACTGTCTTCAGAATAGTTTAGATGGCATTTTATCTGATAAAGTAACGTTCATGAGCGGAGCTGCTTTGTTTACAGCCGTTACTGGAGAAAAACGTTAGTTCCACCGCTCTCACAGCGCCTCCTGCTGGCAGACAATCAGTTTGCATTTTCAATAATAAACCCATTTCCAGCAACATGCTTTTGTTGTTGCTCTATTTTTTTTGTTTTTTTAAGCAACTCGGAGCATGTTTCATACTAGTTATCCTGGTTAATGCACATTTCAATCTATAAGAATAATCAGCCTAAACTAACAGTCAAAGAAATGTGTGTTTTGATCGCCAGATTTAATGTGTTTTTAAAGAATTCTCTTCTGCTCACCAAGTCTGCATTTTATTTGATCCAAAGTACAGCAAAACAGCAACATTTTGAAATATTTGTACTATTTAAAATAACTGCTTTCTATTTGAAAACATTTCAAAATGTAATTTATTCCTGTAATGACAAAGCTGAATTTTCAGCATCATTAGGCCTACTCCAGTCTTCATTGACACATGATCCTTTAGAAATCAGATATATGCTGATTTACTGATTAGCAATATTTTTGAAAATGAAAACAGTTGAGTAATTTTTTTTTCAGGATTCTTTAATGAATAAAAGGATACAAAGATCAGCATTTATCTGAATTAAAAAGCTTTTGTAACATTATACACAATACCATTCAAAAGCTCTTTTTAAAAATTATATTATAGAAATTATTACTTTCATTTAGCAAGGACGTTTTAAATTGATCAAAAGTGATGATAAAGAAATTATAATGTTACAAAATATTTCTATTTCAGATAAATGCTGTTCGTCTGAACTTTCTACTCATCAAAGAAACCTGAAAAAAAATCTACTCCGCTGTTTTTAACATCATAATAATAAATGATTTTGAGCAGCAAATCAGGATAGTAGAATGATTTCTGAAGGATCATGTGATGGGAGTAATGATGCTAAAGATTGCTTTGAAAACTCACATGAATAAAGTTATAGTTATTATTACAGTTATTTTTAAATAGTAAAAATATTTCAAAATGGTACTGTTTTTGCTGTATTTTGGATCAAATAAAATGCAGGCTTGCATAACTTGAAGCATGAAGAGCATTCTTTCAAAAACATAAAATCTTTGTGATGGGTTGTAAAACTTTTGATGAATGTTAGCCTATAGTTGAAGTAAAAAATATATATAATATGAATAAGGAGAGTCTGGATTTATTTGACGTGGATTTCACAATTTCGTGTTTGTAGGAAGGCTAAATACAATAAAAGTGAACATGTATTTATTTGTGCCATTTTTTTCCTAAAATATTATATAAAACTATATAATATTTTCATAGAGTTGGCAAATTAATTTTTATAAGTTTGTAGGTACAGACATCTATTGTGGCAGTTCTTGGCGGTTTTTATGAGGCTTTTTTAATAGTGTTCATATCGATATCGGAATTATCGTATCGACCGAAATTAAGAAATATATCGTGATATAAATTTTGGCCATATCGTCCAGCCCTAACACACACACAAATACATACATGTCTTACAACATAAAAAGAATGCTGAATGAATGTGCAATTTTTTTTACAATCACATACATATGACATCTTTAATGATATACCCTGATCACAGTACCCGTGCACAGTAACTTGGTTGAGCAACCACATCATTTCACTATGTCTTGCTAGAACTCTGTGTATGTCACAAATTATCATTGTATTCTACTATATTAATGGAAAGATCACATAATGTTAGTCAATGTTTGTTTGATCATGTTTTGCAGCATTCTACACATTTTCAGTCCAAGCCTGATGCAGAGCAGTTCTGCCGGGATGAGGGGTCCTGCTGCAATTTTCACCAGTAAAAAAATGTACTTGTTACAATTCACTTGGAGGACCACATATGCCATGCAGTGATGCATGGAGGTATGGTGAGAGCATTTCTCTAGATATTGATTGATTTTTGTGTTTTAAAATCATAAATGTTTGTATGTAGAATGATAAGTAAATACTTTTTAGTGGACACATATACCCCCAACACGTATGCTTTCTCCAGATGGACAGTAAAAATCAACAGAATGCCATCAAAGACTACCTGGGGGGAGAATCGAATGAAGCAAGAGAGGTCTTTTTATTTTGAGTATCTGGAGGAGATGGGACATTGCAAATGTGTCTGATGCAACAGTGCTGACGGTCCAGCATGTTCTGTGCATACAGTGCTATTAGGAATCTGCAGTTCTCTTGTGCGTCTCTGTGGTGCAATGTATGTATGTATGTATGTATGTATGTGTACTGCATGTCAAGAACTGTTTACGTGATCATTCAACTGTTCATTCAGCTGCTCAGACTTTATAATAGTTGGAACATATCTATTGTTAAACACTACTAATTACACTAGTAAGATTTTTATGTTTTAAGACATCTCTTCTCTCACAAGCCTGCATTTTAGTGAGTACAAGCAAACCCATATTTTGCTATTTCCATGTTTTCCTATTTGAAACCTTCTTACTGTTTTCTATTATTTCTAGTAAAATGTATTGTATTCGCTGTGATTTGCAAAGGTGGACTTATCTCCGTCACACGATCCTTCAGCACTCCTTCTAATATTCTGATTTGACTGCTCAAAACCCTTTTTTATTATATTATTGATGTTGTTGTGAAAAAACGGTGATTACCACCGAAAGTAGAATTTTCAGGATTGAACTTTGAGAAATAGAACGTAACAGAAAACAAAACTTCGAGAAACACCTATTTATTGATATATAATTGGTTTTTAAACCTTTCTAAAATGTCTTTATTAAGCACTCTTTGATCAATTTAAGGGCAGTCCTTACTAAATAAAAGTATTATATCTAAACCCATACCCAGTAGGCACTTGAATTTTTGCCTTGAGGAAATGGAATTTATTCATTACATAACTAAAAACAGGTAAGGTTTAAAAGTTTTAATAACAATGAGTCTACTGTTAATCAAGCAAGCATTTTACAGGTGTGTGCTTACGAAATCAGCTCGCTATTAGATACAGTGGGTTACGGAACGTATTCAGCCCCACTTAAATTTTTCACTCTTTGTATTATTGCAGCCATTTGTAAAATCCATTTAAGTGGGTTTTTTTCCTCATTAAGATACACACAGCACCCCATATTGACAGAAAAACACAGATTTGTTTACATTTTTGCAGATTTATTAACAAAGAAAAACTGAAATATCACACGGTCCTAAGTATTCAAACCCTTTGCTGTGACACTCATATATTTAACTCAGGTGCTGTCCATTTATTCTGATCATCCTTGATATGATTCTACACCTTCATTTGAGTCCAGCTGTGTTTGATTTATACTGATTGGACTTGATTAGGAAAGGACACACACCTGCCTATATAGAGTGGGGGGGGGGGGGGGGGGTGGGGAAAAACCTTAAGGTCACAGTAGCAGTCAGCGCGAGCAAATGAGAATCATGAGGTCAAAGAAACTGCCTGAAGGGCTCAGAGACAGAATTGTGGCAAGGCAAAGATCTGGCCAAGGTTACAAAAAAACTTTCTGCTGCACTTAAGGTTCCCAAGAGCACAGTGACCTCCATAATCCTTAAATGAAAGACGTTTGGGACGACCAGAACCCTACCTAGAGCTGGCCGTCCAGCCAAACAGAGCTATCGGGGGAGAATAGCCTTGGTGAGAGAGGTAAAGAAGAAACCAAAGATCACTGTGGCTGAGCTCCAAAGATGCAGTCGGGAGATGGGAGAAAAGTTGTAGAATAATGTCAACCATCAACTGTTCAGCCCTCATCCGAGCGGGGCGTTATGGCCCAGAGTGGACCGACAGGAAGTCTCCTCAGTGCCAAGAAACATGGAAAAGCCGCATGGAGTTTTGCCTAAAAACACACTGAAGGCTTCTCTGGTCTGCTGAGACCAAGATAGAACTTTTTGGCCTTAATTCTAAGTGTTATGTGTGGAGAAAACCAGGCACTGCTGTTCACCTGTCCAATACAGTCCCAACAGTTAATCATGGTGGTGGCAGCATCATGCTGTGTTGGTGTTTTTCAGCTGCAGGGACAGGAGGATTGGTTGCAATCGAGGGAAAGATGAATTAGTACAGGGATATCCTGGACGAAAACTTTTCCAGAGTGCTCAGGACCTCAGATTGGGCCGGAGGTTTAACTTCCAACAAGACAATGACCTAAGCACACAGCTAAAATAACGAAGGAGTGGCTTCACAACAACTCTGTGGCTGATCTTGAATGGCCCAGCCAGAGCCCTGACTTAAATCCAATTGAGCATCTCTGGAGAGACCTTAAAATGGCTGTCCACCAACGTTTACCCTCCAACCTGACAGAACTGGAGAGGATCTGCAAGGAGGAATGGCAGAGGATCCCCAAATCCAGGTGTGAAAAACTTGTTGCATCTTTCCCAAAAAGACTCATGGCTGTATTAGATCAAAAGGGTTCTTCTACTATACTGGCAAAGGGTCTGAATACTTAGGGACCATGTGATATTTCAGTTTTTCTTTTTTAATAAATCTGCAAAAATGTCAAACAATGCTGTTTGTGTTTTTTTTGTCAATATGGTGTGCTGTGTGTACATTAATGAGGAAACAAAAATTAACTTAAATGATTTTAGCAAAGGCTGCAATATAACAAGAGTGAAAAATTTAAGGGGGTCTTAATACTTTCCGTACCCACTGTATATATTAGATTTAAGTTGTGCCATTTAAGCCTAGACATCCTTTACAAAAATAAGAAAACGTGTATTAGTAAAACGAAGGACAGCATTATTTTATTTAGATTCCCTAAACTTCCATAAATTGCTTCGACATACTTCCGGGTTTCCCCGGTACGGGGATGTGGAAATCACAAGGTGATGTATTTGATATGGGCATGGCTTCCAACGTCACACTCGGACGTGGGCAGGGTTGTATTGGCGATGGGCGTGACTTCCGACGTCACACGTGGATGTGGGCGGGGTTGGCTATCCACCGCAGGCTACAGCGAGCCCTACTTGCACGGTTCGGCACGCATTCGTGGATTAATTGCAAAATTGAACCATAATAAAGTATAAGTTTATCATTTGCATGTGTTACACAGCAAGCGATTTTAAACCAAATTCTAGACGAAAGAAAGAGGCACAATGGAACCGAATTTGTTTGCACGGAGTTTTCAGATCACAGACCGCACCAAAACCTGAAGGATGCTTGAGAAAGGCGCGATATGACTGTGCTGCACCATCTTTCCTATTGTCATTCACTTCCTTGCATTGAGACACGATGATATACAATAAATAAGGACACAAAAATACCGATTCTCGACAATCATTGTGGCCAAAAAATGCATGTGTGGTGTCTTAATGTGAACGAGAACACTGAAGACGAAATGTGAACTGTGATAGTCATTCGGGTATATTGGAATCACTGATGTCTAGGCTCTTAAAGGGGGCAGCGCCTAAATATACCTGCTGCTTGTGTCATTCTGCTCCATCAACCCACAAAACAACGTTTTTGACAAGATTAATTCTCTTTTCTTTAATGCTTATAGCAGTGAACACTAGCAGTTTTTTTTAATGATTACATTCGGTATCTGAATACACCGCCCTTTTTGCCAACTTGTCTGTTGTAGAGTTTATCCTAATGCTGTAATTTGATGTTAGCTATTTGTAATTATTGTTACTGGCTGTTCACTGAGTCTCGTTTAAATGTATTTGACTCCTTTCTATAGGCTAGGAGTTTTGCGGGGTATTGTACATTTGAAAAGCAAGGTACATAGATTTTTGTTTGCTTTTCTGAAATCCGAGAAAAAACACAGATCCTTGGATTAAAAGAAACCGTAGATAATGATACGAACTGTGAGATTTGTGATCCGTTGAACCACTACTTGGCCCCCGAATCAATCCCCTCCTTATTTAGAGCGTTACTGCTCGTGTGGGGCAATGGCCGCACGGTCAGTGTAACTTTAGAGACCAAATCTAATGTTTGCTTTGGATTCGTGGAAATCACACTGGACTAAACTAAATGCGTTATTCAGGATCAACCCATCCTCCTGGCACACTTGATTGAATTACAGTAATATCTTTCCTGTAAATCACAAAGTCTTGAAGTGGGAACAAATGGAATGGACTGGAGAATTAAAACAACAACATGCAAATTAAATCAATGCTCACACTCATTTTAGTTGATGGTGAGAACAGCTCTGACTGTGTGCGTCTTGTCTTTGAAAGCCCGATGGGAGGATAAAACCAGCGAGACAGAGGGTCTTCACCTCTGAGTTGTCATTAATATAATGAAGTCTTAGATCTCCAAATCACTGGTTTGCGCCAATGATCCTAACACTCCCTCTGAGAGTCTATAATTACAGCATATAATGAGAGCTGCGCCAAAATTATTGTTATAGTCACCAGAATGTAAACACAGGTTCAGGACCTTTCCGTTCAAGTCTGAAGTATGAGTATGTAATTATATGTGAAGATGACTGTTCTCAAAGGTTATAAATGATTGTGTGCAGGGTGTTTTTTTTCTTACAGTAATGAGGTTTTGAGGCTGTACCCGGCCACAGGAGCTGAAGTAGTGCTGATGAGCTGTAAAGTAAAGCTTTCTGTCCTCTAATGGCTGATGGGGTGACAGGTGGGCATAACCTCAGTGACAGCTCACTTCTGATTCTCACTCTTTTCGCACTCTCTCTCCATAACAAGCCACATTTTTCTTCTTGCTCATATTTGTATCAGGCTATTTCTCTGAAGAAAGAGGTGTTCTTTCGGGGGCAGGAGAGCTATACAACACACTGTGACCCCCAAGGTCACCCATTTTACCCAAAGAAACTCTTGATCAGCGATTGAGGCTTAACAAGAACAGACCTCTCGTAGGCCAATAGGCATTAAGGTAGCAGTATGTGCTAAACACTTTTTCGAGAGCAGTGTCAAATACAACAGTTATTTCTAAAACTAAATAATGGCCATTCCTTGAGAAACTGATCACCTGCAGTCTCCAATGCAAATAGCCTTTTATGTGCTGCATGGAGCTGCTGACAATATGGAGCATTCCAAAGCAGTCATATATGAAGTTAAGATGCTGCCTAATAGCAAGGTAGCAAGGCAGTGCACTAGGTTCTGGCACAAAGCCTCTGCTTCTGCTTTAAAGAGAAAGATTCTCAAATAAATAATAATATATATTTTTTTTAATCTTAAAAATGACTGTTTCCTGATTTAGTTAGTACTAGGTTGTATAATAATTCAGTAATGTTAACTAATATTTTTCACTAGAATAAAAATTAAGATTCTACCATATGAAGATAAGATTTTAAAACATTTCTTACAGTGCTAAGGGAGAACTCCAGGTATAAGAAGACAATTTGAAAACAGACAGTATTTTGCTGTCACTGCATTTCAGCACTGTATGATTCCTGACCGGCCACATGAGATTACACTGGATTTCAGCAGTGGTAATTACTCTGTCACTTCCTCTACAGAAGCTCAGCTAGCTCTCCAAGATTACTCTTCTCCTGAGTTGCATTAACTGGATTTTCAGGATTCATTTAGTTTCATGTCAATAGTTTTGATGCTCTGCTATCAAAAAAAAAAATTCTTAAGTTTTCTCGTTGGATTGCAAGGTAAGGAGAATCAATGTTATAATGGTAATAGGAATGCAATATGAATATGATTTTGAATTAATTGGTTTAATTTAAACGATATGCAAGCCCCTTTACAAAACACAATGGAAATTCACTAAAAATGAATTGCACCCGCTGACATTCATTTGCAAGCGCTGTCTTCGTTGTTTCAGCGTTCACTAAAGGAATTATGCAAATTAGAAAATGGTGCAAAGATGCCCCAAAAATTGCAATTTGCCTTAATTTAAATATGGCTTGGTTAAACTGGACTGTAGGCTGTTAGTGAAAAAGACATAGGTATTCCCTCTGAAATACGTCATGCTAAACTCTGCCCTTCTGTTTCTTCCACAGAGATAATAGTATGAGTGAGAATCTGTGCGTGCCTTCAAGAGTTGACAGGAAGGAGTCTCTGCATCTGACCTCAGTGTCTCTATAGTCATGAATTGTTACACAGATTCCTGTAAGACCAGATAGAGAACCGTGTAAAAGCATCAATACAACGTCACCCTGCATGAGCTCAGTATAGACTAAACTGACACATCGGCACGACAACCTGCCACTACACCATATCAAGTTAAATTGAATGATGAATGGATGCAAAAACACTGGTGTTCTAAGCTGCTCTAGGACTTGAATGAATCATAATCTTTTCTAATAAAAATAAATAAATAAATCACTCAAAAGAAAATTTGTCAACACAAAGACACAATGGCACGTCAAAAGACAATTGGTTGTACAAGCCATGTAATGTAAAAACCTCTCCAAGAGGATATGTCACATCTTTTTAAAAATGGATTATAATGCCATTATGCATATGTGTGTGTGTATTTACAAGAATGCAATAGGCCAAGAAGAGAGTTGGGAAAGTCGCCCACTAGTTTTCTCATGACCCCTGACCGCACTGAGCACTTTCCTCTAGGGACACAGCACTGGGAGAGGGAGTCATCTCACTTCCGTGTATGGGACATCCTGATACACAACATACCCCACATCTCAAACCCTAACCAACATGGCATAAATGGAAAAACTCCAGTTCTAGCTGCAATGACCCCAACAAGTATTTGGACACTTACGGTAAGTCACACTTTAAAACATCTGAATGTCATTGCATTAGATACAAAATATCAAACCAATAATACAAATCAAAAGGCAAACACATGATGCTGGAGCTTTTTTGATATTTCCACATATTTGCAATTATTTCTCAAGGTGAGTTTTAGTGGATCATCTCAGGTTCACAAAGGTGTAGTTCATCACATGAATGTCTATCAGCATGGCGCCGCAAATGGCAGCAAGGACGCTGAGCTCCGCAATTCTTCTATTGTTTTTGTTTGTTTGTTCTGTGTTTTGTCATTCTTCTTCTATAAGTTTTACCAGAGACTAACTCCTTAACATTAAGCAGCACAGCCAGACAATATTTTTCCGGTTTTTGATTATTCGGATGTTTTGTTGGACATTCTAGTCGGAGGTACAGCGTTGTTGTTCAAACGCTCGTGCAGACGCAGAAGAGGGAAACGCTCCGGCGCCCTGGTGAAGCTCCGCGCGCGCGGCTTTCGGACTGCGCTCCTAAGCATTCATCTCGCGAATGTCCGTTCCCTTCCTAACAAAATGGATGAACTTCTTCTCCTCACCCGCACCAACAAGGACTTTTCAAACTCTGCTGCACTGTGCTTCAGTGAAACCTGGCTGAGTGAAGCCATTCCGGACAACGCGCTTCATCTGCCGGGCTACCAGCTGTTCAGAGCGGATCGCATCGCGGAGTTAACGGGGAAAACCAGAGGTGGTGGATTGTGTTTCTACATCAACGAAAGTTGGTGTTCAGATGTAACAACGCTGAAAAGGTATGCTGTCCTAATTTAGAGGCGCTCATCATAAACTGTAAACCTTTCTACTCACCGCGGGAGTTTTCCTCTTTCGTTCTTGTGAATGTGTACGTGCCTCCGGACGAGTGCGTGAGCGCTGCGATGCAACAGCTGGCCGAAGAAATAACTGAAATGGAGCAAAGGTACCCAGACTCTATTTTAATCATTCTTGGAGACTTTAACAAATCAAATCTCTCCCGTGAACTGCCAAAATACAAGCAGCACATTACGTGTCCCACCAGAGACAGCACTATTTTGGATCACTGTTACACAGCAATAAAGGATGCATATCACTCTGTCCCACGAGCAGCTTTGGGGCTCTCTGATCACTGTTTGGTTCATCTTATACCGACCTACAGGCATAAACTGAAATCAGCTAAACCTGTAATAAGAACTGTTAAAAGATGGACTTGATGAAGCAGAGCAGTAAATTTAACCAGCTTGTTTTGACCCTCACTGATTGGAGCCTCTTTTGAAGCTGCTGCCAACCGATCGGGCACTCACATAACTGTAACTTCAGATCCATTTCTGTGAAGATATTGCATTCCTACCAGGACATTCTGTATCATTTAATAATGATAAACCGTGGTTTACTGGAAAACTCAAGCAGCTTCGTCATGCCAAAGAGGATGCTTACTGAAGTGGGGATAAAATATTGTATAATCAGGCCAGGAACAGACTAACAAAGGATATCAGAGTGGCTAAAAAAAACTACTCAGAAAATCTGAGAAAAGAGCTTTCAGCAAACGATTCAGCGTCAGTATGGACTGGTCTGAGGGACATCACCATGTACAAGACACCACCCCACAGCTTGCGGTGAATCAACAACTGGCTGACGATCTGAATTTGTTTTACAGCAGATTTGAAAAGGATCGTCTACCACCCCCCATCCGCTCTGATCTGCACTTCACACCTTCACCTACCACCCCTGCAACCCCCCTCCCTCCCTCCCCCACCATTCAACCTGTGTTTAAGGTCTGTGTAGAGGATGTGAACCGGGTCTTCAGAAAGCAGAAATCTAGGAAAGCTTCTGGCCCAGATGGTGTTTCACTTGCCTGTCTAAAAGTCTGCGCTGACCCACTGGCCCCCATCTTCACACAGATCTTCAACAGATCATTGGAGCTGTGTGGAGTTCCCTGCTGCTTTAAACGCTCCATCATTCCGGTCCCCCAAAAAACCCAAATCACTGGACTTAACGACTACAGACCTGTCGCTCTCACGTCTGTGGTCATGAAGTCTTTTGATAAACTGGTGCTGGCCCACCTGAAGGATTTTACTGGACCCTTGCTGGATCCTCTTCAATTTGCCTACAGAGCAAACAGGTCTGTGGATGATGTAGTCAACATGGGACTGCATTATATCCTGCAACACCTCGACAGACCTGGTAATTACGCAAGGATCCTATTTGTGGACTTCAGTTCGTCCTTCAATACCATCATGCCTGACCTTCGCTCAGACAAACTCACCCAGCTCTCCGTGCCCACCTTCATCTGTCAGTGGATCAACAGCTTCCTGACAGACATGCAGCAGCTAGTGAGGCTGGGAAAATTCACATCCAGCACTCGTACGATCAGCACTGGAGCTCCTCATGGTTGTGTTCTTTCCCCACTGCTCTTCTCTCTCTACACGGATGACTGCACCTCTAAAGACCCCTCTGTCAAGCTCCTGAAGTTCGCAGACGATACTACAGTCATCGGCCTCATCAAGGATGAAGACGAGTCTGCTTACAGACAAAGAGCTGGCTGTCTGGTGCAGTCTCAACAACCTGGAGCTTAAAACGCTCAAAACTGTGGAGATGATAGTGGACTTCAGGAGGAACCCTCCTGCTCTCCCTCCACTCACCATTATGGAGAGCTCTGTGACTGCAGTGGAGTCATTCAGGTTTCTGGGCACAACCATCTCTCAGAACCTGAAGTGGGACAATCACAATGACTCGACTGTCAAAAAGGCCCATCAGAGGCTGTACTTCCTTCGCCAGCTGAAGAAGTTCAACCTGCCACAGGAGCTGCTCAACAGTTCTACTCCTGCTATCATTGAGTCTGTTCTGTGCACTTCAATAACTGTCTGGTTTGGTTCAGTTACCAAATCAGACATCAGGAGACTACGTCGGACAGTCAGGACTGCTGAGAGGATGATTGGTGCCTCTTTGCCCAGCCTCCAAGATCTTTACATCTGCAGAGTGAGGAAAAGGGCTTAAAAAATCACCTTGGACCCCTCACACCCAGCCCAATCTCTCTTCGAACTGTTGCCTTCTGGCCAGCGCTACAGAGCACTGACCACCAGAACAGCAAGGCACAAGACCAGTTTGTTTCCCACAGGCTATCCCATCTAAAACTTAATCTTTAAAATTATCACAACTAACATATTATATTTATATTAAACTGCACACTTTGTAAATAGCATATCTATCTGCACACTAATAAACATATCTGTATATTTATCTAAACAATTACATTTTTTCCTTTACTTCTATTTCTGTATATAGTACATTGTAATGTTTTTTTTATTTTTATATTAGTTTTATATTACATTCCTACTGTGTTATTCCTTTGTATGTCTGCACTATCATGTATGTCTGCGCTATGTTTGTACTTTCTTCTACATTGGAAACTCCTGTCGTCAAGTCAAATTCCTTGTGTGTGTAAACATACTTGGTAATAAAGCTCTTCTGATTCTGATTCTGATTCTGAAAGTTTCCAAATACATTTTGTCTTACAGTTCACCCAAATGTGCTTTCATCAAGGCATTTTTACTTTAAACCATCACTATTGGCCAAAATAAGAGTCCATAATCCATAATCACTCTTCCTCTATTGAAAAAGGCTGTTTTAGCTTGTAAACAGTGCTTTATCAGTGCAGATTTCTCTCCTGATTCACACAAGATGACTTTTTCACTGAAGAAAGCAATATTATGGACAGAGGACTCATAGTTTAGCCATAAGCAATGGTTTGAAGTTAAAATGTCTTGATGGATTTGCTTCTTACAAACACATAGCTTTTCACTTCACAAGACATTACTGGAGTTGTGTTGACTACTTGTGGATTATTGAGAATTTTTTATGAGCTGTTTGATCCACTGGAGTTCTGATAAAGAAACAAATAAAGAAACTTTTTTTAAGGAAATTTTCATTTTTAGATGAACTGTTCCTTTTATTTTAAACAATTAATCTGTTTAAAATTAAAAACATTTCTTTTATAGTTTGCTTGGAAAATTAGCATTCTTTTTTTTTTTTTAAAGAAATACCACTTGATCTGATATTTTGTAACCTAAAACAATGACATATAGACAATTTAAGTGCAGCTTAAGAGCCCAAATACTTTTTGGGACACTGTAAATCTGTCAACACAAAGTTTTCAGTTGCATTCTAGAGCAGCAGTCTTATCTGCTAAAGTTGTTGCAAAGTTCTAAATATAAAGACAGGACAAACAAAACCTGGCATGAAATTGCTTTGTTCTTACCAGTGTCACTAAACGGCCAGCAAGGGCTTTTACCAAAAGCCATGCTTTGACTTGTACAAGCTACCAGAGCAATGCAGGATTACAGGAATGTATGATGTTCTTCTGAACTAATTTTATCCCTGCCACCTGGGCTTAACACAGAAACCCTGCGATGGTATTTTTCTGCGCTATTTCATTCCAGCGGGTTTAGTAAATCCTTGGTTTGCACTACAAATGTCTGACCTGCAGCTCTAGATTTCACATTCGGTTCAAACTTTTCTGTGGTTACAGAATTACAGACAATTAGTGACAATTATTATGTAGGCCTAAGTCATTTCACTACTTCTCACTAACTCTATAAATAACACTGATTAAGTTCTGTCCATTTGAAAAAAATAAAAAATCTAATTTACTCAAGGAAATACCCCACTGTTAATCCATTTTACATCCTTTTTAGTTCCCTCTTTTCTAGGCACTGCAGAGAAGAGGACGCACCTGCAAAATGTGTCACTTGTGCGTGCATGCATGCATAAGAAAACAAAGATCATTAATCTCAGAACCCTCATAAGTAATATCCTGTT
Source organism: Sinocyclocheilus anophthalmus (assembly GCA_018155175.1). Taxonomy (NCBI): domain Eukaryota; kingdom Metazoa; phylum Chordata; class Actinopteri; order Cypriniformes; family Cyprinidae; genus Sinocyclocheilus; species Sinocyclocheilus anophthalmus. The sequence goes on along the minus strand of JADLZN010006694.1, from coordinate 349,224 downwards.
ACTTACAACTGCTAAAGGATTGCTACATCACTTAGATCCAAACAATATCAATTGTTTGTACTTCACATACAGAATAATTTAAGGAAAATGACCTTATTGCTAAGAATGAGCAGATGACCACACCCAACTGAAACTAGTCTACTCATGAAGGTGTTTAGATAACAGTGTTTTATAAGGGCATGTGACTCAAGGCACGGGTTTTACAAATGCTGGACATATGCAGTAGTAGTATAAAGTGTTAAGGTATTATTAGGCATTATAATGTGTTATTATATATATATATAATATATATATATATAAAGATATAGTATATATGTGTGGGTGTGTGTGTGTGTGTTGGTATTTACTAACTGTAGTTTAACCAATTGGGATGCATATATAAGAATATTTAACTCTATTGTTTATCGCCTAATTTTCCTTATATGTCGTTTCTATCTTGTAGACTGTAACACAACAAAAGCAAGAAATATTAATGTTTATAACATGATATATATATCTATATATAATATATATATTATATATATATATATATATACACACATACATACTACAGTTATATACATATCGATAATGTACTAATGACCATTTGATTAACACTGTTTAAATTGTGTCCAGTCATTACGCATACTGTTTGGCTTGTAATTTTTTTTAATCGTTTGACTTTAAAAACAGCCTGAATGAAACTGAACTCAAGTAGGCTATACCTAAGCATATATATCCAGTATGTAAACACATGAAGTATTTACATTCCCAGCGCACACAGTAACAGTTCACGTAGCGGTGTAGAAGCAGCCTACCATTATATACAGCACAGAAATGTGAATATTGAAAGGCAGGTGTGAAGTTTTGCTGAAGTCAGCGTCTCCATGGCTCAGCATGTGAAGAGTGTCCGCTCTGCGCGCGCTCGTCCGTATTAACACTGCGCGTGAAGTAGATAACGGTTATCTACAAACAAATCAAAGCGCTGAGGCTCTTTCAAGTGTCCTACAACTGTGTGTTCTCCTTAAAACAAGCGATGTTCACCGTGGGAAGACCGACGCTACATCCAAGCTGGAAATCATCTTCGACTCCTCAGAATTCAGTGGCATGAGATTGAACAATGTCCGTTTGTTTCTCGGCGAATATCTGTTTCTTTCCGCACTACACAGACAGCGAGTGTGGTGAACACTAGTGGTACTTCAGTCCGTGTGTAATGCCTGCTCGGAGACGGAGAGCTGTTGCACCTGCACTCGCGCGGAACGCCCCCTGCGTGCTCTGACACGTCATCACTCCAGTTACAGGTGAACTCTGCGTGAGAGCGCGACCCAGCTGCGCTGATTAAATCCACACTGATTAAAGCAAAGATATATAGAAATATACACGTCTTTTATAAATAATATTGGTTATATCAATACAATCTTTTTAACTATTTGATATATAAATTAAATTAATATTCATTGATATCCACATTCATTACAAATACATAGGCATCGTGGACACTCTCATTTGTGAATTTGATAGATAGATAGATATATAGAAGATAGATAGATAGATAGATCGACTGATAGATAGACTGATAGATAGACTGATAGACAGACAGACAGACAGTCAGACACGATGACACAGACGCATACAGACCGATAGACAGACCTACAAGAACAGAAGACAGACTACAGACAGACAGCAGACAGACAGACAGATAGACAGACAGACAATAGATAGATAACCAGACAGACCTACAGATAGATAGATAGATCAGATCATATAGATGATAGATAGATCGATAGACTTGATGGACAGATAGACTGATAGATAGAATATAGAATAACATCCGAAACGATAGACACTACAAGATAACCGCAGATAAGATAGATAGAATATAGAATAACAGTCAGAACTATAGACAGACAGACAGACAGACAGACAGATAGATAGATATATAGATAGATAGATAGATAGATAGATAGATAATAGATAGATTGTTTGATTGATTGATTGATTATTTGGACAATATTAATGTTAACAATAACTAATTGTGTTTATGATTATAGGAATAAACTTGTACAATAGGTCACACTTTATTACATTTATTACATTTTCCTTTTACTACCAAGTCATTATCGAAATATTATATAATGCTTTTTAGATCAGTAGTTCATGTACATGCTTATGGTTAATATATGACCATGACTGCAGTCACAGGTTATTGCGCACGGTATCAATTACCCAGGCTGACTTTCCAAGTTTCATTTAACTCTTTAAAAGACCAATACAAATTTATCTCTTTAGAAGACCAATAAAAATACAGTCAGGCTGCTCTTATGTTGTTCAGTTAGATGGGACAGCAGCGCTAATGTTGTGTAGTTCCTTTTATCTCTTGCAATGATAATGCAACAGGACAGGGAGTGGGGCTTGTCGTGGCAGCACAGTGGTCTCAGCCCTCGGAGGTGAATACCTCCTCACTCCTGTTTCTTTAGGATGGCATGTTGCCATGGAAACCGGGCTGAGGTGGATGCAGTCGGACTGCTGGATTATTAGGGGCAGATGAGCTCAGTTCTGTGATTACACCCTGGGCTACTCGGACACGATCGTGTGGTTTCACAGTCAAAGCTAATATCTTAAATGCACTCGAGCACCTCGGGCAAACTGCATCTACAAAAAAATTCAAAGGACAGGGTGAGCTGGGGTGTATGGGATAAGATATACAGATATTTTAGCTGCAATAGCACATGCCTTGACACAGAAGGTCTTTTTTACTTTTTAAACCACTATAAAAATGACACAACAGATCAAAAAACATGCTCTGGAGGCCATTCCCAAGGTAAACCTGACAGATTCAGAGCTGTAAAATCAACGACCAAAGGTCAGTCACTCAGATACACAAGAGAACACGTTCAGAGCCACAATCATCTCACAGCTCCCAGACGAGCAAACAGAAAACAAAATGACGTGAACATGAGCTGCAGTGTAATTTAGGTCCATCATTTATGACCACACACAGCTCATCCATAAACAACCAGGAGATAAGAATGAAAATCTGTGAAGGTTCAGCCATTTTTATTGCCTTTCTAATTTTATTCCCCTTGTTGTTGTTTAAAGTTATATAGGAAACATGCATTTTAGCCTATAGGAGACAGAAGGGTAAGCTGTTGTTTGTATTTTTGTGTTCATTATTTTTATATTCATTATGTTTATAGTTTAATTTAATTTAATTTATTATTATCACATAGTGGTTATATATAAATGTACACACAAAAGAATTTAAAATTAGAAAAAATAGAAATAAAATATATATATATATAGATATATATATATATTATATATATATATATATCACACTTTAGAACAATATATATACACTCTTGTCAAATATACTTTTTTTTAAACAATTCTTATAATTTGTTGTACACCCAAATGGTAACTATAATAATAAAATAATAATTAGAATAACTTAATTGTAAATATGTTTCTGTCTGATTGACATCATTAGTGCATGGTTTAACAGTATTAAAGTATTAAAAAGTATTAATTATGCTCTCATAGATGTATTTCTTCTGTACGACATGACTTTTGTATCTTCAGTATTCACAAGGACACATGTAATATTAGAGCTTTTAGAGATAGCTAAATAAAGATTAAAAAGAAAAAAGAAAAATAAGAAGAAAAAACTACATGAATTGAATAAATACCCATGAAGGTTAAAGGTACTATGAATAAAGTGAAAACGATGGGGGAACACTTATCATGTTCAATAATAATAAGTGTTCTATATTTTAGTCACCATCCACCATTTTTAAACCAGAGAAATCAATAAATAAAGCAAATAATAAATGTTTGGGGTTAGAAAAAGTGTAGCAGCCTCCACTGGGAGTGGTTTTTTTTGGCCGAGGGAGATACTCATCTCATATGACAGGCTAAGCAGGGAAATTAGCCTTTGCATTTGAATTATTGATTCTCTTAGCACATGCTCGACCAATGCCAGAAGCCAACTACCTTTGCAACACCACAAAAGAGGTTTACTACAGTGCACTCTGTGTTAAATAAAACAATATACAGTCTTCTGATTTGGAGCATAAATCACTGCACCAGGGTCAAATTGAACTAAATTATTGCATGTTTTAAGAATTACAAAATGCACTTTACTTCACTTGTATGACAGATACCTTGACATGCACTACTTAGGGCCTATAAGTAGTAATCTAATACATAATTTATTATTCTAGAATGTGACATTAATGGACACTTATTTAATGGACATCTTTCAGCCACTCACAGATATTTACTGCCACCTGCTGGTCACATAACCGACCATCTGTGTCTCTGCAGGTTTTATGAAGGTATTTTTAAGACCAGGTAAAAAAAAAAATGCAATAAATGGAATGGAGCACAATACTTCATTATGGTCTTTAAATGTAAATGTCTTGTATTAGCATGCTAATATCAAAGTTTAAAAATAGAATTCCAACAGATCTCTCTATCTATCTGTTAATTATGGTTTGAATACCCAGCTAGAATTGGGAAATAACATTATATCATCTGATCACTATGCAAAAAAAAAGTGTTCATCACTATTTTTTATCTTCTTTACCAGTGAAAATGTATAAAGAGGTTTAACTCAAGATACAGTTATAGAGAAACAGAATGACATAGAATAGAGTCTTTGTTTTATGCTTGATTTATTTTGATTAAAATTAAGTGAATTGATGATAAAAACAAGAACAAATATCCAAAAGGTTTAGAAAAATCAACTTAATTCAAGGGAAAACAAGTTTCATACCACATTGACAGATGTTTATTCTTGTTTTAAGAATAAACTCACTTAATTTTGTTCCATTTCTCTGAAAACAAGACTTCACATTTCATAGTTCAATTTGCATCTCAAGAACTGTACATGTTCTTAATTTTACATGCCATGACTTAATGTATTGAAGGGACTTTAAGAAACTTTTCATTAACATTTTATTCCGAAAGGTCTGGATAAATAAAAACCAGAACAGCACAGCATTTAATAAATTTATTTTTTGTCCTTCCAAACATGTAAACAAGACTGTGACCTGGAAACCATCATACATGAAGACACTGTGTGACTCACAAACAAAAAAAATAACATTGATAAACGCTTTATGAAAAACATTCTTTGAATGCTATAATTGGAAATGCTTGACAATATCAATATATACTCTTAAATATATATTTATACTTCTATATAGATAGACTTTATACTTAGATTAATTAAGAGTTCTCATTAAGGATTCTTTTTTTTTTTTTCGGACAGTTCCTGCATTTGGATCTCAAGAGATTTAAATAAAGGCAGTTTGCTCCCGTTTACGCTCCCTGATAAAGACAATTACTGCAAAGGAGACTACACGGCCCCTTTCGGAATAGACTGTGCCTGACATATTACATAAATACTTTGAGTTAAAGTCTATATTTCAAAATCCTGGCTTTAAAGAGATTAATTGGCAAATGTAACCGCTACAGTGCATCCTTCTTGTTAAAACTTAACGAATAACCGATTGCAGTCTCTAAACATTCTAGTAAAGACCCGGCGGAGAGAAAGTCCAGCTCCACCTCGATAAACTTAATGTAGATGTATAATCCAGAGAGGGTACCCTCCTTGGCCTGGCCGGTGCAGTTGTCCTGCAGGAACCTGGTTACGGCCGAAGGCTCCCCTCGGCTGTAGTGTTTGCCTGAAGTCTGAAAGTGCTGGAACAGACACTGCTGTAGCGTCCTTTCCTCTGCAATGCCGAGGTAACTGTAAGTGACTTTGGCTGATGTCCTCTTGTCCTTCTCCACACTCTCGCAATGGTCCGTCTCCTCCTCGTCCTGTGAGGGGGAGGACTTGTCCTCTGTGCTAGACGAAGAATTGGACACACTCGTCTCCTCATAGCCTATTGCATACAGGCCATATGTTTTTGGGATGCCCCCTGGCAGGAGGTACTGGGAGCCGTTGCTGCACCCTGCCGCCCTCGTCTGTGCGATCGGGATCCAGTCCACTTCCATGTGGAGCTCCAAACAGCGAGCTTCGCTAATGGTGATGTCTAGGAATTTATAATACACATTTTTCCAGTTCATCTTCTGCACCTTGGTCATGATAACCCTGCCCTCGGCCTTCTCAGGGTTGAAGTATTCCCGCAGTCGTTTTCCCAGAGGAACCTGTGAGCTGATTTCTGCGTAGTGGTAGCGGATCTCCTCTCGCCACCGCGTGTTGTAGCCCACTCCGAAGATGGCCAGCTTATTGGACAGGTGGAGGCGGGAGAAGTCCGTCCATGTCTGGAAGTGCTCCCATTTGACCTCCACTGACTCCAGGATACGCATCACGTTCTGCATCACTTCCTGGCGTCTAAGGAAAGCACGAGGAAATGAGGACCTGAGTGGAAATTGTTGGTTTAAATAAATGGATTGGGAAAAAGGACACAGGTTCAAACTTACTGAGCGTGCTCAGATGGTTCCAGTCGTATCTGAAGAACTCTGGTTTTTGAAAGCTTGTTGTCCTCTGTGAAAGACAAGATTGTATTAAATGAGATATCTGAAATTATGCACATGGCATCAGACGTTGAGTTGGGTCTGAAATGGGCAGAATTTTCATAGACCGTGGATGATAACTAGGTCCACATTGAATATGTACTGTATACTCTTTAACAAATTTTTAGCAGATCTGCAGAATTCTGCTAATTCTTACAATAAAATTTCAGAAAATAAATAAATAAATAAAAACATGCATAAATACATATATAATGTTGATAAAAACATAGTATTGATATATGGTTGTAAGTTTAAAAAAAAAAGAAGTTAATTCACATATGCTGCATTTATTTGATAAAAATACAGTAATATTGGGAAACAATATAATTATAACTTCATATAACTCTAATATTTTATTCAATGCAAGTTATTTTTCTGATGCAAAGCTGAATTTTCAGCAGCCATTACTTCAGTCTTCAGGGTCACATTATCTTTCATAAATCATTCTAATATGCTGATTTGCTGCTTTTTAATGCACAATGTTAAAATTAGTTGTGGACTTTTTTTGTGTGAACTTATATATATATATATATTTTTTATTTTTTTTTATTTTTTTTTTTTGTTCACAGAATTTGCTGAATATAAAATTCAAGAACATACTTTAAAAAAAAAAAATAATTGTTTTGTTACAATGTAAAAGCCTACACTGTCACTTGTGTCTTTGCTGAATAAAAGTATTTAGAAAAAATTAACTTTCGAACAGTAGTGCAAGTATATACTAAGTAAATGGGTCATTAAATTATCAGTAAATCTGTGGAGCATCATATGGAATTCTGTGGTAGCAGATTTCGAGCAGCACTGATGAGGTATGAACCTAAAATCTTTCAGGTATTTGCCCAGATTTTGCACCACTAGTCTACAGCTCTCCTTTTTAAAAGGAGGAGGATACTACAAGTGACTTTAAACTTATTTACACTGTAAAGAGATTGCATTCACCGGTTTCTATGTCTCCCTCATTGAAGGCAGCAGAAAGGTCCTGATTACACCAGTCTTCCTGAGAGTAGTCCTCCATAGTGCTGCCGTCTGACTCCATCTCCTGGTAGAGCCCACTGCTGTTGATCAGCACAGGCTGACAGCTTTGAGAATCCCAGCCGCCCTGCCCGAACACTTTCTCCAGCTGCTCGAAGGAGTAACTGCTCTTCCTCTTCCCAATGCCATGTTCCTTTACCCGGCTATAACAACGTCTCAGCGTCTGCAGATGATGGTCATGTTTATAAAAACAGCAACACATGCACACTGTATTTGAATCAGTCAAGACTGAGATGTACATCGTGAATAATTAACTGCTCCTCAGAAACAGTCAAAAACTATTTTCCTAGTACTCACAGCACTTACTCTTAAAAATACACACTCAATTTTTATTTACTTTTCACATCTGATAATGCATGGCCATATGAAATGGCACCATTTCTATACATGTACACTGGAAATATAATTAAACAGCCTACAAATTTGACATCGCTACTATGTAGTAGGGAGGTATGCAAATTCAGACAGTGAAAGCAGTGTGAAGGGTGGGCGGTGTGGTGCAGAAGTTAAAAGATCTGGGTTAGTAATCAAAAGGGTGTAGGTTCGAACCCTGTGCTGTGTAGCATTTACTACATAGAGCTGTTGTTCACTGACAAGCTGCGCAAAACCACATTCATACATGATCGTGGTTTTGCGCAGCTTATCAGTGAACAACAGCTCTGTGTAGTAAATACTGCTCCATGTGAAAGCACGCACGTGATGGAGTTTTACCGCTGATTACAGAACTGGTGTTCTTACGATTTGTGCTACCTGCTCAGATTGTGCTACCTCCCATTAAAAAGATATGTAGCACAAATCGATAGCGAAAAATGCTCCCTATCAGATTGTGCTACCAGCATCTTATTCATGTGGTTTGAGGCTTTGTTTTTTTTTTTTTATGTCCATACCGACCCCTACCCATCCACACCCTTACCCTAAAAACAATGTAAATATATTTTTGGTAGACAAAATCTGATAGGTAGCATGTTTCGTCTGTACACCGGTGTTGTCGATTTATGCTACCCGGTCAGATTTTGCTACCTCCCATTAAAACAGATGGTAGCATAATTCGACAGCGAAAAGTGCTACCTATCAGATTTTGCTTCCAGCATGATATGAATAAGGTGTGAGGCTTTATTAACATGTACACCTACCCCAACCCTAAACCTACCCTTACAGTAGGATAAATACAGTGTTGGTAGCATAATCTGATAGGTAGCATTATTTGTCAGAACACCGGCTTTGGCATGCGATTTATCGTGCAGCCCTAATATAATATATATATACATATATACACACACACACACACACAACTACATATATACACACACACACACACACACACACACACCACACACATCCCAATCAAAGCCTTTTGTTTGGATTTTGCCATTTCACCAAAAGCTCTGTGGAGACAATCTACCATAAACATCACAACAAATCCATGATCATAACTACCTGTCATGCTTGAGACAAGACAGATCCATGCTTTGTGTTTTGATTTTGACAGCTTCACCAAAGCTCTTTGTAAACTGCCGACTACACATGACAACAAGCCTCTAAGAATATCTGAGTGACAGCCATGTGTTTGAATGTTTTATTCACCTTCATCCTCTCTCGACACTGGGATGGGGTCCGTTCGTAACCCAGCTCTGACAGCGCTCTGGACACCCGCTCGTACATCGCGGGTCCCGGCGCCTTGCCAGAAAACACCGTCCCAGCCACCTCCAGCTGCTGCATCCGCGCCTCCGCCAGCCTCTCGTTGCCCCACACGGCGATCAGCGCGTTTGTTTCGGACGGCGTCCACGACATGCCTCGGCAAGCGGTGAAGCTGTTTGAGGCAGAGGCCGATCCACTCCGGCCTGCGCCCCCGGACAGCGAAGCCCCGACGTTCAGAGGAGAGAATCTATTAGGGGTGGAGGGGTTGGAATGGTATTGGTTGCTGTCACTCAGATCCTCGGATTCCGGAGAAGGAACCTCGGTTTTGGGAATCTTCAGCGGCACGGATAGATCAGGAGAACGCTCAGCGTTACTGGGGGCCGCCATCTTGCCTCTGTTGCTAAGGGGAGGGGGCAGAGAGGAAGAGCGTGCGCGCGCTCGCTCACCCAAGCGCGATTGACAGCTCATATCGAGTTATCCTTTTTGCAGTCAAATGTCTATTAATATTATGGTACATATTACATGCAAAATAATATATTATGGGTAATTATTTAAAACGCAATGTTTCAGTTTTTAATCATTTGAATACATTTAAATATAATAATAAAGTTTCTTACGTTATGAAAAATATTTTAAAACATTTGATAAGCAATGAAATTATATTTAATGAAATGATTATTAATATGCAAACACGGTAAGCCAATAGCCATTGCCGTTTACCAATGTCAGATTTCAGGGGTTTCTATCATGAGTGAGGTGCGGAGTGAAAGCCGATTTTTCATGTGCAGAAAGCAGGTTTTTGCAAGTCGAAACGTCGGTGTTTCCTTTTGCAAGCAGAAGCAACGCCGTGTGAATGTACCTGCTGCGTTAAGCATGTTTGTGAAGTGAAGACTCGTGTTTGTGACTCGCCCCATACTCGTTCTCCCCGTGTTTCTCTCACTCAAGCGGTTGATGGAAAAGCTGGACTGCATCGACATGCTGAGGGATTACAGAACGCTTTGAGAAGAAAACGAAACGAAAAAGTTTCAGAGAGGCTTTCAATCGGTGTCTTGCTTGGCGGCCTAACAGAAATGTAAGTTTACCAATATAAATATACTTGTTTGTACAACTGCATGATATAAGCAATATCACAATAACTTCCAAAAGTCAACACGGGTGTCGTAAATATTAAATATTATGTAAATAAAGAAATGTATGATAGTTCAGATTTACCCATTATAGTGTACACTCCTGTTTTCTCATCGGGTGGAAAGTCCAGGTACAGAAAGTAATACGGTAGTTTTCAATATTTTGTTCCAATCACCTAGATTTGCTATTTAGCGCAGTTTTTCAGCCAGAACTAATTAGTGAAATCAGCTGGCTGAGTTCATGAGTGGAATAAACATATGGCAGGACTTTTACTTTCTGACCCCTGGAGATTACATCTCTGTCTCATGTATTTTATACAAATGATAATTATATATGTAAACATGATCGAATATGACATTATTAGTAATATTTTATTGAAATATTGAAATCAATTACCCTTGTTCTAGAATCTAGATGGTTATTTTCTCTGCAATACAAGTAGGCCTATTTTCCACTACAACTACAAGGGAAAGTACCACTGCTGACCACTAGGCGGGGTTGCTCATCCTCGTTACATTCTGCCTTGTGTCAGAGTTTGGTAATGTGGCAACAGTACAGACAGACTTGGTACACTTTACTTGCATGTGTTCTGTCCGCAAGAAATGCAACTAAATGGTTAATCATGGTCAAATTTGCATTTCTCTAAAAATAAAGCATATAATCATGCCCTGTTATTTTACAGACACATCATTTCTTTAATGCTTTGCATAAAAATAACAGCTTTAGATTTTATGTTTTTCTTCTTTTATGAAGTATAATGCAGATTGTCATAGACTGAACCAGTTTTGATTATTTAGTCTGCTGTCTGGCTGCCACAAATGTACATTAAAGAAGAATTGTGTTATATTCATAGCAGCCCAGATTAATGTTGTTGATTTAATAATGCTGTCGAATTATTTATTTGTGTTGAAAAAAAATCTTGTCATTCTATAGGGAGTTCAGCTTAACTGAGCTGCAGCTTCACAGCTGTTCACATGATTTAACAGAGAATCTATTTCAGGTCAAAGGTTATGGCCCGTCCTAAGAATAGTGAACCGTCCTGACACCATTTTCTGTCTATATCTGGGTGTTTTCTGACAGCTTCATTGTGTTTGATGTCTACTAAAGGTTACATAGGAGGCAGTATAACCTTTAAAAAAACCCAAAGATGACAGGCTCCTATGTAGTTCATAAAAGTACCTGTAGGTTAGTTAATGCAAAGACTTTCACAAGCTTTTGGCGATGGAACCTGAATCCTAAACTGTAGCTGCGCACATGCTGATAAACACATCAATTTGTTTTTCATATAACTTTTATATTACAAAATATAAAAGAATCCTAAGCTAATATTTGTTTTTTTTTTTTTTTTTTTTTGTTTTTTTTTTTTTTCTTTTTTTTTTTTTTTTTTATAATTATTTACAAATCTAGGAGCAACAACCCAGGCAGATGAGTTTCAAAGTGTGTTGAATTAGCCTTAAGGTGTTCTTTTCTCATCAAGATGCAAGATAAAGAATCCCTCAACCATGATGAATATGAATAATAAAGAGCCACAACCCCCGTATTATAAAAATTGACTTTGTACTACAACACTGGACATTATATTTGTGAATGCAAATCTAAAATGGGAATCTCTTAGCGTATGGATATTATACCCCGCAGACATGCATTGCCATACCTTCAGCTTAATGAGGGAATGGATATGTTTGCTCATGATCAGAAGCATGGCCTTCTGATTAGACTCGCTCTAGAGGCATTTCTAAACGCCTTGCCGACATTAAGAGGAGCACTTCTTAGTCAGATCACATAGTAACTCACGTCTTCGTGAAATCAAGCAAGTACTTTTTTTTTTTTTATCATCAGCAAAGTCACGGGGGGGGGGGGGAAAAAGCCCTTTAAATGGCTGAATGTGAGAGAAATTCTAATGACCCTCTGCAACATTAAGGGGCAGTGAGAAAGCGAAGATAATTACGATTATTATTTCATAATTTAGCGTTTTAGCGAAGATGCTGGAAGCATTTAAGTGAATTTGTGTCGGAGAGATTGCTTTTAGGATTGGCAGTCAAAATTCCTTTGCGTTTTATAAAGCTTAAAGTGCTTATTTGCATAATGTCTAATGGGCAGAGATATTTCCGCTCATCCCCTATGAGCAAAAATACACACGTGCATTCACAGTCAATTAGAGCGAATTGTGATTTTTAGCGCATTTTGGAGGTGAGGATATTTTGATAAACAACCTCTGCATGACATGCTGGTTGCCAGGCAGTAATTTTGGATATTCCGGGTGTCCGCGATGACTGACCCTCTACAGGGTCACAGATGTGTTACTTGTCCAACACATCCTTATTTTCACCTCCAAGACATACAAACCCAGAGCTTTTACTTGACATGAGGAGAGTTGATTTTGGATTCTGGAACGAAATGGAGATCCGAAGTACAGATTCTGCCAGTGATGCTGATGGAAGATTTGCTGTCTTTTTGGTACGAGTGAGTCGTCGATGATGGGAGCTTTTTACACCCATCTTCAAATTCTGTTTCATCTCATCTCACTCGACTGGCTTTAGATCAGATCATTATCACAGTGGTGTGAATGATCATTAGATTCACTCAGCGGCGCGGCTGATTGCAGCACCTGCAGACTCCAGTTCAGAGAAAAAGCACATTTTGGTTTGGAGGCTTTCATTAAGAGGCAGCCTTTTCTCTTTTTTTCACCTAAAGCAAGCATCATAAAATCACACTGAAATACTAAAATATGTGCATTTTTTCTTCCATACTCTTTGTGTTATACATGAAATAAAAGGGAGCTGAATAGCGTTTGTACCTTGAGAAATGATAAATTATATATAATTCTTGAACCATATTTGATTCTTGATTCTATGATGGATGTTTTAGAGAAAGGTGATGAATATCTCTTAATGTATAGCTTGTTAAACAAAGAAAGAGCGATTCAATTTAAGTTTATTTGTATAGCGCTTTTCACAATGCAAATGGTTGCACAGCAGCTTTACAGAAAATTAAAGTTTCTACATTATATTTAGTAATAGGTTATCAGTGGTGACTATCTCAAGTTGATGTCCATATGGCAGAAATGTATGGTAAAAATCAAGCAGCTAGTTAATAACACGTAATCAAACAGATGGTGAACACTATTAACAGCAATGATTATATGTTGCGATCAAACTTGTAACAAAATTTGGTAGTTTTGTATGTTGTCTGAGGGTTGGCATCATCTGAGGTCCTCTGAGGGGTTTGCATCATCTCTTCTCAGGTGTTAGGTCATCTCAGGTCTTTGTAAGGGCTGGATCCAGACTGAAGCTTGTGTAATTCCTAGTTACCAAGGGATGCCAATACCGTGGCAGAACCAGAGAAGGTAATAGAGAAAAATTAGCGTAGCTGCTGTTCCAACTCAGCAAAAAATTATGTGTTCAACCCAAGCAAAAGAATGAAAATGTGCATTTGATAAAATGTAACTGAAGTGCAAGGTTATGAGATGCATTATTTGAATGCTTGGCCAAAGAGATGTGTCTTTAATCGAGATTTAAACAGAGAGAGTGTGTCTGAAACCAGAACGTTATCAGGAAGGCTATTCCAGAAATTGGGAGCCAAATGCGAAAAAGCTCTAAAACCTTTAGTGGACTTTGCTATCCTAGGTACTACCAAGAGTCCAGAGTTTTGCAACCTTAGGGAGCGTGATGGATTGTAGCGTGGGAGAAGACTAGTTACAAGGTACGCAGGAGTTAAACCATTTAGGGCCTTAAAATTAAGTAGTAATATTTTGTAACTGATACGGAACTTAATAGGTAGCCAGTGCAGAGAATGTAAAATTGGGGTAATATGATCATATTTTCTTGACCTGGAAAGGACTCTAGCAGCTGCATTTTGGACTACCTGTAGCTTGTTTATTGAGATGCAGGACAACCACCTAGCAGTGCATTACAATAGTCCAGTCTAGAGGTCATGAATGCATGAACTAGCTTTTCTGCATCAGAAACAGGTAACATGTTTCGTAACATGACAATGTTTCTAAGATGGAAGAATGCCGTTTTTGAAACATGGGAAATATGATTTTCAAAAGACAAGTTGCTGTCTAATATAACACCCAGATTTTTAACTGTAGAGGAAGTAACAGTATATCCGTCTAGATGCAAATTGTAATCTACTAGATTCTGTGTACTGTTTTTTTTAGTAATATCTCGGTCTTATCCGAATTTAATAAGAGAAAATTATCGGTCATCCAATCTTTTAAATTTTTAACACACTCTGTTAGCTTAGATTATTTAGAAGTTTTATCTGGTCTTGTTGAAATATATAGTATCATCGGCATAACAGTGGAAACTAATCCCATATTTTTTAATGGGCAACATCGCAAAAACTACATTCGGATCATATTATGGTTTGAGTCACGGATCGGAAAAGTACTTCTATACCACAGCAAAAACTACTAGCTTAACTAATACAGTTTGTAATAAAACAAGAACAAATACACAAATTACAAGCATAGATGAATACAACAAAACACAGTTACAAATAAAGTCAGAAACAGTAGCATTTAGGTGCAGAAATGTAATAAGTAAGTGTAAAATAACACAATAGTGCTCGCTGCACAAGTATATACAGATTAATCTTTGTTAGAGCTGTGGTTTTATTTGATTAGCAAACAGGTATTTATTGGCTGCTGTCTCTTTAATACCAAATGCACGGACCTAATACTGACACACATCCGTTTTTTTTCCTCAGCTGCTTACGTTCACTTAAGACATAACCGACAGTTTTTCAAGGATACTTGCCAAAACGGGTATTTTAACATAATTTTGTATGTATTTGAAAGAAGATCATCGCTGTTCACGCGTATCTCTCTCTCTTGTTTGTGCGTGGCATTGGGGCGCGCAAGTTTAAATTGCTTGAATGTGTAAATTGGCAAGAGAAAACATGTGCAAATGATAAACTTTCGCTCTATGATGGTTAAACTTAACAGTTCATCCGCAAATCACATGCGTGCCGAAATGTGCAGCCTGATCCGTACGGATCACGGATCATCTACGATCCGTTGTACCCCTAGTATTTTCTAATAATATTACCAAGTGGCAACATGTATATTGAAAATAGCAGAAGACCTAGGACAGAAGCTTGTGGCACTCCATACTTTACTGGTAATAATTGAGATGACTCCCCATTTAAATAAACAAAGTGATAACGGTCAGACAGGTAGGATCTAAACCATCTTAAAGCCTAGCCTTGAATACCTGTAATATTTGTAATCGATCTAGTATGTCAGGATCGATACACTCAAAAATGCTGGGTTAAATATAACCCAGTGCTGGGTTAAAAAGGGACAAACCCAGCTACTGGGTTGTTTTGACCCAGCGGTTGGGATGTTTTGAACCCAACCGCTGGGTCAAAACAAACCAATAGCTGGGTTAAAACAACCCAACAGCTGGGTTTGTCCCTTTTTAACCCAGCGCTGGGTTATATTTTAACCCAGCATTTTTTAGAGTGTCGTTTTGAACGCAGCAATTAGGTCAAGTTTAAAACTGGCAATGGATGAGATCTTGGTCTGAGCAAGAAGTGCAGTGTTCTGTGCTATGATGGGGCCTGAAACCCAAATGAAACTCTTCACAGATATAATTTTTTTGCATGAAGGAGCACAATTGAGCAGACACAATTTTTCTAAACTTTTAGACATAAAAGGAAGATTTGAAATGTAATTTGCCAGTTCACTAGGATCTAAATGTGGTTTCTTAATAAGAGGCTTAATAACCACCAGCTTGAAGGGTTTTGGGACGTGACATAGAGATAATGGTGAGTTAATAATATTGAGAAGCTGTTCTTCTGCAGTAGGTAACAACTCTTTCAGTAATTTAGTGGGTAAAGGATCTAATAAAAATTTTGTTGGTTTAGATGCAGTGATAAGTTTATTTAGCTCATCCTGTCATATGTTTGTAAAGCACTGCAGTTTTTCTTTGGGTGCAATGAATGAAGCTGAATTACAAGACGCTGCCGATTCTACATTTGTTATTGTACAAACCCAATTCCAAAAAAGTTGGGACACTGTACAAATTGTGAGTAAAAAAAAAATGGAATCATTTACAAATCTCATTAACTTATATTTTATTCACAATAGAATAAAGATAACATATCAAATGTTGAAAGTGAAACATTTTGAAATGTCATGCCAAATATTGGTTAATTTTGGATTTCATGAGAGCTACACATTCCAAAAATGTTGGGACAGGTAGCAATAAGAGGCCTGAAAAGTTAAATGTACATATAATGAACAGTTGGAGGACCAATTTGCAACTTATTAGGGCAATTGGCAACATGATTGGGTATAAAAGAGCCTCTCAGAGCGGCAGTGTCTCTCAGAAGTCAAGATAGGCAAAGGATCACCAATTCCCCCAATGCTGCGGCGAAAATAGTGGAGCAATATCAGAAAGGAGTTTCTCAGAAAAAAATTGCAAAGAGTCTGAAGTTATCATCATCTACAGTGCATAAAATCATCCAAAGATTCAGAGAATCTGGAAAAATCTCTGTGCGTAAGGGTCAAGGCCAGAAAAACAATACTGGATGCCGTGATCTTCGGGCCCTTAGACGGCACTGCATCACATACAGAATGCTACTGTAATGGAAATCACAACATGGGCTCAGGAATACTTCCAGAAAACATTGTCGGTGAACACAATCCACCGTGCCATTCGCCGTTGCTGACTAAAACTCTATAGGTCAAAAAAGAAGCCATATGTAAACATGATCCAGAAGCGCAGGCGTTTTCTCTGGGCCAAGGCTCATTTTAAAATGGACTTTGGCAAAGTGGAAAACTGTTCTGTGGTTAGACGAATCAAAATTTGAAGTTCTTTGTGGAAAACTGGGACGCCATGTCATCCATACTAAAGAGGACAAGGACAACCCAAGATGCTATCAGCACTCAGTTCAGAAGCCTGCATCTCTTGATGGTATGGGGTTGCATGAGTGCGTGTGGCATGGGCAGCTTACAAATCTGGAAAGGCACCATCAATGCTGAAAGGTAAATCCAAGTTCTAGAACAACATATGCTACCATCCAGACGTCGTCTCTTTCAGGGAAGACCTTGCATTTTCCAACATGACAATGCCAGACCACATACTGCATCAATTACAACATCATGGCTGCGTAGAAGAAGGATCCGGGTACTGAAATGGCCAGCCTGCAGTCCAGATCTTTCACCCATAGAAAACATTTGGCGCATCATAAAGAGGAAGATGCGACAAAGAAGACCTAAGACAGTTGAGCAACTAGAAGCCTGTATTAGACAAGAATGGGACAACATTCCTATTTCTAAACTTGAGCAACTTGTCTCCTCAGTCCCCAGACGTTTGCAGACTGTTATAAAAAGAAGAGGGGATGCCACACAGTGGTAAACATGGCCTTGTCCCAACTTTTTTGAGATGTGTTGATGCCATGAAATTTAAAATCAACTTATTTTTTTCCCTTAAAATTATAAATTTTCTGTTTAAACATTTGATATGTCATCTGTGTTGTATTTTGAATAAAATATTGAAATTTGAAACTTCCACATCATTGCATTCTGTTTTTATTCACAATTTGTACAGTGTCCCAACTTTTTTGGAATCGGGTTTGTATTTCTGATATCTATTTTATCAGTGAAGAAATTCATAAAGTCATCACTACTAGAAATGTTTAATTGGATTGATTAAATTGGTAGTGTTATGAAGAAATTAATTGATTTTTCCCCCCTTTGCAGGAACATGGAATCACTTTGAAGTCCAAAAGGGGGCTGGATGCCATCTCTGATACTATTCTCGGGTTCAACGGGTCGGTGAGTTGTCATGTTCAAGTTAACATATCTGAAAGAGACAGTTCTTGGTTCAGTGTATTGGTGAGTTGACTCGAGAACCACTTGGAGTGATGCATTTCTCGTACAACTACATACAGGTTCTCCGTGGGGTCTTAAGAAGTTTAAAAAAGTAAAAAATCTCAAAATAAAAATTTTAGGCATTCAAAAGTCTTAAATTTGTTTTAATTTTCATACATCCATGTAACACTACCTCTAATTCTCATTGAAACGCTCCCGCAATGCTTTAGAATTTTTTTTTTTTATGTTGTGATATCTTAAATTTAATTCATAATGGTCTTAAAAAGGTCTTAGTCTTAAATTTGACTTGGTGAAACCTGCACAAATCCTGTACTGTATATAACTCACTGCTTGACCACTATAACGTCATTGGTGAGAATTAGCTAGTAACTAGCTTCCCGAAATCGTAGTAACTTTGTTACACATCCATCATTCGAACCATGTTTGTTCAGCAATATAGATTTGCCATTTACAATGTTCTGTCATGAAACACTTGATGGTAAGTCTTTAACTCCGTATGCAAGTAATCACGTTGTTCGTTACACGGTGCAGCTAATTGGGTTCTGTTGCATCAACAGCCAGTGAGCGTGCTGCTCAACATTCAAATACTTGGCCAGTTTACAGCGTGCTTTCAAAACCTCTCCACTAGGCCTGGGCGATAAAACGGTATCGATTTATCGACGGTACACCTTCTTCGATAACGATATAAAAAATGTTTGATATAGTGCACGATATAGGCACATGCTATGAGTGACACAGACAGCACACACAAACAGGAACATGAGTGCTGTGCCTGCCTGTGATGAGGAGATTGTGAATAAAAAAAAAATGATATTAGTCGAATTTAAAATAAGCCTTTGCATTTGAAGGCAAAAATATTACAATGAATATTAGGTGTGTGTCAGGGAGCGTCATCAGTGGAGCATGAGATGCGGTGATGATGTAAGTGACGTTGTAGTTTAATGTTTTGTTAGTCTAGACCACGATACGCACAGTTCGGCGTTATTCCTTCAAATTTAGAAGAAGTATGAAGCTCCATGCGGAGAAATTCATTGATTGGTTCAACCGAACCAGCCTTCACACGAACGCATCTCACACAAGAGATGTCTAGAAACCAAGCAACCTTCAATTTAACTTTTAGAAAACACGTCACGAATTTGTGGAGGTTTATTCCTTTTCACTGCGTCTGATATGTTTTTAAAGGCGATCTGTGTGATGGGCGATTTGGCTCTGTGGATTAAGCAATGCATAAATACGTGATGCTGTTTTGTTCATTTGTTTATGCAATTTACGAAATTATATTTATTTGCTTAATTTAGAGACATAATGCACTTTTTTTTTTTTTTTTTTTTAAATAGTTCTTTCCCATGGCGTGTACGTTTAATGTGCTGCATTGTTTTGCTCATTACACCCTCCTGTGGCCTCGGGAAACAAGCCAAAAGTTTAACCTATTTAATCTGCATAAAAAAACACTAGATATTTGTAAAATTTTTATTTTGTGTTTGACTGTTAAAACAAAAATTATTTGTTGTTTGTCTCAATAAATTGAGTTAATTAAAAAATACAGTGGTTAAATGTAAACCTTTTTTTTCTATTGCTCTTTGTTTTAAAAAGGTTATAAAAATGTCAATAATTATCGATACCGAACGATATGAAACATATATCATTGATATATTTTTTAGCTATATCGACCCACCCCTACTCTCCACCTTTCCCAGCTCCACCTGTTTAGATCTGCTACAGGTAATTTCATGTATATGTGTGAGGAAAATTAATGTATGTTATGTATGCCTTACATGCTCAAAGCAGCATGTCTGTGGAAGTGTTGGCAGTAGCAAGTCTCGGTACCGCAGCGTAGCAGATCTATTCTGAATTGTAGTGCTAGAGCACTTGCGTAAACCCAAGTTTATGGTTGTGTTGACATTATTTGGGCTATTAAGGTTGTACCTAGATAATATTAGATGCTAAGAAAGCTTTAAAGACTTTAAAAGTTTGTGAGCTTTTAAAAAGCATGTACACTCTTAAAAATAAAGAGGTATTATTATAAGAACCATTTTGGTTCCCATAAGAACCTTTCAGTGAACAGTTCCTAAAATAACCATTTTGAAGAACATTTTCAAAATTAATGACCCTTTTCATCTATAAAGAATATTTTCTGCATTTGAAAGCTTCCATTGATGTTCAAGGTTCTTCATAGAACCATTGATGCCAGTAAAGAAGAGAAGACTCTTTAAAGAGTATTTTTTTTTAAATACCTGCTTTATAGCCTTATTCTGAATTTTCATTTGTTTTTGTAGTTTTTATTTTTATTGTTCTGTTTCTTTTTTCATTTGTATGCATGATTGTATAATATGTGCATGTATAATCTTACTGTTTCTTAAAAAAGAGCTGTATTTGTGGCCACAACTTTGCGACACTGTTTGCAAAAGTTCATTGGAGCTATGGTTTTGGGAAACACTGAATAGCTGAACTGAAATGCTTTTGAGAAATGCAGAGCAGTTTTGTGGATCAGTTCAAACATTTCATTGAAAAGATTTGACTCAAAATAATGATTTATATATACAAATCAGACATTGCCACTTTCTTTAGTTTTTTATTTATAGTTGTCTGTCCACATTAGACCATTTCAACATTGAAAGAATTCTAGTTATATATTATAAATTTTCCACTTAATATACAGTGTTTACAAACCTTGTGATTTATGTAAATAGGTGATCATTCGCTACCTTGAGTGGAAAACCACTCCAACATTCTCACTGTGCCAAATGAATACCTAAACAGACAAATTAAAATGACACCACATGCCAGAGAGATTCATATGGACAGCATCCTTTAGTTCATAATGTTATTCCATCATCTCAAATTCTCCTGCATGTCTTCAAACAAAAGCCTCTCATGCCCATCAGACAGATAAATACCAGGTCCCTTACGCAGCCACCCGCCGTCCCATTGAGAATTTACCTCAGCACCTCTCGCAGATGGGATCTGGCCCCGTGGGAGTGCTGTAACCGAGGCTTACCCCCCTCCGGCAGCGAGGCCCAGGTGTCTCCCCTCAGTCAGACACCAAGGTAATTCAGCAGCGGCTCCAAAACACACGTGCTCCCTCATCAGCAGGCCCTCACCGGAGAGCAACTTTACATTAAAGACTTGTCTCATTAGAGCGTAACGGACACGGCTAAGGCTAATGAGAGAGGCTGTGATGACGGCAGGCTCTGATATACAAGCGCAATAATAGACCATGGCCAGGGCCAAAGCCATGTCACGCCTGGGTGACGGTGAATAGGAACGGCGCCGTGATGTTGGCATCCAAGTTCAAGGCTCAGCAAGATTGGATTGGTGTTGGCCGTCTCGGTGCGTATCGAGGGAGTTGCTGTTTACAGAAGGAGTCTTGTAATGAGCCAGGACAGGGGCAGATATAAACGTTTCTGAGTCGAGTTTGAGCATGATATCATGTTGGTAAACATTTAATCAGATCATTTGAGATTCAGCTTGCTGCTGTTCAGTGTTTAGTGGATTATGGATTTTTTTTTTCTTATCCCAGATGATTTTAAGTGTGCATATACTGTAATTGTTTTTTTGTGTCATTTGATTTGTTGTTAGAGTAGAGAATAACCATTGCACATCCTTGTTTTGCTGAACAAAACATTTTTTGCTGTACAAATATGCCAGGTGTAAGTCAATTTAACAAATTATCACAGAAAAAAAAAATGTTTGGCAATAATTATGTATGAAACGGTTCACACAGAAGGCACTTTCTGTTGGTCAATGTGGTGAATTTGCTTGACCAACTTGAGCAAAAATGAAGTCTGCAAGCTTTGTGGTTAGTTATTTGTGTCTTTGTTAGAGTAGAAATTATTTCGAGATAAGTCCAAATGTATGTCTCCATTTGGAAAAACAAAGCGTTTTTTTTCTGTATGAATGTCAGGTTTAAAATTTCACAGAAAAAAATGCTGGTTGTTAGTGTAAGTCAAATTTTGTTGGTCAATGGGGCAAATTCACATACTAACTAACTAACTTGAACATAAAATCACAAATTGCACTTACTTGAAACTCCCATTTGCAAAGATTTCGATTGAAAATACAGGATTTCACCTGCAAAATTTCACTACAGTACACAAAAGTAAATAAGACCACACCTTTCCTGTGGACGGTTTCTCTAACTCTTCTTCTAAAATGGCATGGTTCAATTTTATGACCAACTCAAACACTAATGAAATCTGTAAGGGGAACATTTGCCCTCTTGCAAAACTCCCATTTGCGCAGATTCCTATTTTGGACAGCATCTTTAACACTTTAAATAAAATTGACATTGTTGTAGAAGTCTTATTTGCATACGAGTCTGTAGATGACAAAAGTATCATATATTTTTTAAACCATTACCATTTAAATATTAAACCTTTGTGCTTAAATAATCATGTACTGTTAATGCATGACATGAATACTACATCAAAATTTAGCAGCATGTTGAGGGGATTTGTACTTTCCTAAGCATTTAGACTTGCTGATTTCAACCTGGCAACTGATCAAAATTGCCAAAAAGCCCCACTGACTTAAAAGGATAGTTCACCCAAAAATGAAAATTGTCATTAATTACTCACCCTCATGTTGTTCCAAATCCGTAAAACCTTCGTGACATCACGGTTGAACCACTGAACATGGTTGCATTACTGTCTATCCAGGGTCAGAAAGCTCTCGGATTTCATCAAAAATATCCTAATTTGTGTTCGGAAGATGTACAAAGGTCTTACAGATTTGGAACGACATTAGGGTGAGTAATTAATGACACAATTTTCATTTTTGGGTGAACTATCTCTTTAAAAGGAGGGACCCAAGCCATGTTTAGAGACTTGTAGTGGGCTTTTTGACTTGGGCTAGTAAGCATCTAGCAACTACTCAGAACACAATAACAACCACCAAGTGACCACTCACAGCTACACGCAACACAGCTCAGATTATCCTAGCATGGCTTTACATGGGATTTTTCATGTTCAAGCACTCATATTTTCTTCATAAAATTGAAAAGTACTTTTTTTAGTGGTTCTCAAACCCATTAGGGGGTCTCAGCAAACTTCCAAAGAGGCTGCAGGATTCTAATATTGTGTTGAACAACTGGGAGCCTCTGAGTTAAAACGGTTGAGAAGCACTGTGGTAGTGCAATTGCAAACACTGCTATGTTGTTCATATGTCTGTGCTGGAATCACAAGCAGAACATAAAAGTAAACAAATAAATCAACTTTCAACTGCACTTCAAACAGATTTTCTTTAGAGATGGCTTTGTGGTGTTAAAGTGTTGTGTGAGGGGTCAGGGATGACCACTGTTGCCCTCATTATCCTGTTATCCCCTCACCTCAGTGGACCTCTTCATTTGCAATTAAGATTGGGTGAAAACATTGAAGAGAAAATCACTTCATTTCCATTGATTTTTGTATGACCAGCACTTCAAAAGCTGGAGGATTTACAAGGCAGCTTTTCATGCACAAGTATTCTCATAAAAGCAAATTAAGGACCCTAAATCAAACGAAAACATTTTTTAATTTGTTTTGGAGGTTTTGAAGCCCAAATGAGTACTTAGTGAAGCATATCCATTTTTTTTCTCAGATTAATTATTTTTCACCACCATCTCTCTTTGATGCACAATCAGTGCTGATAACTTTCAGTCAGAATGAATAACTGTGAAGGGAGACTCAATAAAGGCATCAAGATAGAGATGAGTTTGATAAATGAGTCGATTGAGTAGTCTACTCTGGTTTGTATTGATGTAGTTGGTGAGTAATGAACTGGACCAATGGTGGCGTGGGCAGGAGGAGGTCCGAGGATGGTCAGTTCTCTGACCAGTTCTCCTTTGTGGCCCAGGTGTGGAGCAGCTGCATCCTTCGGATGGATCCGCGGGGTCTGGCCCCTGACCCCAGCACTGTCCATTGTTCAATACACCATTACCCCCAGCAGCTGCACTGACCACTGATATCTCACATGCCTCGGTCACTGCTCATTATGCCAGGGGGTTTGCAGAACACATGGCAGATTTGACAAGGCACGCAAGCAGATTGCGGTTTATTTGGCTATAACTTCATTTACTTGTAAGACTGAGCCGATTAATCATTGATATTTGGCCACTTTGAGATCATTTTAATCGATATTGGATAATAACCATGCACATTCTGCCATAAATATCATTCAGAAATGTTTAAAAAATTCAAATGTTTTTATTGTACAAACTTTTAAATTCCAGTTCATTCTGAATAAATATTGTAAACATAGGTAAATATTTTATAATTGTATAAAATAATTGTTTTATTTAGTTTTTGAGTGAATGTTAGGTTAAGGTGTTAGGTTTAGCTTTAAGGTGTCCTTGTTACAGTGTAATTATACATGTAAGTACTGAGTAAAATTAATTAACTAAATGTAAACTATATGGTTAGAATTAGGGTTACTTGCATGTAATTATACAAAATATATTGTTATTATAATTGTAAGTTAATGTAACGTGTAACAAGGACACCTTAAAGTGTTACCTTATTTTTGTTAATATAATATTATAGAGAGTAATGTGTACAATGAGAATACCAAGTATACAATATTTATTCTAAATATTTTAAAAACGTTTTAAAATTCAAAAAAAATTTTGTAGTTCATGTTGAATAAGTATTTTATAAAATAATTTTACACACAATTGTATACATACAACATTATTTTATAATTGTTCAAATTGTTTTTTAAATTTTATTATTTAGTAAAATTCAGTTTTGTAATACATTGTGTAATAAGTACATTATTGATACATTATGTTTATTTTTTACAATTTTTTTTTACTATATATATATATATATATATATATAATATATAGCTTATATAAACTTTCTATATATATATATTAAGCCTTTAAAAAACTTTAAAATTCAGACTTTCTGTATTTTTCAATTTTGTATTCTATCGACCATTTATTGAAATAGTTGAGTGTTGTTCCCTTATCATGGGAACTTCGAAATGCGTCCTCTAGGGTTCGCTATGGGGAACGCCTCATTGTGTCCCGTGTCTGAAGCATACATTGAAAATACACCAACTCGTTGGCCGGCGACAGCGATGACGTCACTACCGGTGCGACTACATTATAAATAGGCGCCGGGAGCATACATCATTCTTTTCTTCGTCTTCATTGACTGTTTTGTTTTGAAGCGTGCATTTCTGTGGTAAGAGCGTTCTCTATTTATCTCATTATGGCGAGCACTAGCTAAGCATTTAAGGATGTGTGCATCCGTTTTGACGTTGTTTAACATCTGATGACACACGCGATCTATGCGTTATTTGTTTGGGCGAAGAGTGCTCACGCAATGTCTCCGAGGGGGCAATCTGCATGCACTGCGAGCGTTTTTTTCAAAAAAAAAAAAAAAAAAGCTCCGCTCTCGTTTGTTTCTCTTTTCGAGGTAAGAGGGGCAGCCATCTGTTTCCCGCGGTTCAGGACCCGCCGCTGTTGAGGCACGGAGGAGAATGAGCTCGTTGGGATCACAGGTGGATCTGGCCGATGAGTTTGAAGGGGGTTTTTCCCTTTCGTGATCGTCGGCTGTGCCCGAGAGTGAGCCGCTGGAGGATGATGTTATTTCATTAACTTCGTCTGATCCAGGGGCCAGTGCTCTGCTTGGGATCAGCCCGCAAAGCATTAAAATAGCTGAGTGTCAAGAACCTGAGCTGACCTTCCCAATTCCTCCTGCCCTCGTATGGATACTCTTGGAATTAATTGATCGCGGCCACGGCGAGCTTTACCTTCTTGCCGTGAGTCGGGTGAAAACTTGACTCGCAAATATCTCGACGTTATTTTTCCTGGCCATAAAACCTCCAGCTCAGGTGAGCCTTCCTTTCTTCCTGTTTTTTCATATAAAGAGTGAGAAGGAATGGAAGAGGCCGTTTTCTTCACGCATCCATCGATTCCAGCATACGAGTTATGCTAACATTGAGGCGATGCGCGAAAGCGGTTATGATAAGATGCCCCTATAGAGAGACGCTGGCCAGTTATCTCTCTATGGGTGAGACGTCCTCTAAGACTCCCTCATTGTTATCTCGCTCGGATGCCAGGGCATACGCAGCAGCAGCTGGTCGGGCTGTCGCTTCATTGCACATGATGGTGATGCTTCAAGCATATCAGGCTGACCGGTTGAAGGACCGGGATAGAAGTCCAGGTCTGAGCCCGAACAACCCAGGGGTCCTAGCCCGTCTCAGTTTGAGGATCAGAGACTGGCTCAGAAGGCTAGTGTCGCGGCTCGCGCTCCTCCCCCGCCCGTGGGTAGGGGTAGGAAGAATCGCGGGTAAAATGAAGGTAGGTAAAAGACCTAAGGGATATGATCCAGACAGGGCGTCAGCTTTTTTGTCCGGATCAGAGTGATACCTCGGTATCTACAAATTTCCTTCTGGGGTCTTACATCTGCCGTTATCTTCACCTTCCTAAATTCCCCTGTTACCACCATCTCTTGACCTGACCGAGGTTAGGTGGGGAATTTTCTGCATTATTGTCCCCTATACTGGACCTATTAGGTTTGGTTGGTTCTACGGCTTCATAGTGACCATCTTACTGATGGTCCGGTCTAGAGGCTTCTTCGGACAGAGCTCCGACGCAGGAACCATGGTGGGTGAGTACGATCCATGTCTAAAATATATGTATATATATATACAGTGGGGAAAATAAGTATTTGATACACTGCCGATGTTTCAAGTTTTCCCACTTACAAAGAATGGAGAGATTTGTAATTTTCATCGTAGGTACACCTCACCTCAATTGTGAGAGACCGAATCAAAAAAAAAATCCGGAAAATAACATTGTATGATTTTTTAATAATTATTTTCCATTTTATTGCATGAAATTAGTATTTGATACAATAGAAAAATAGAACTTAATATTTGGTACAGAATCCTTTGTTTACAATTACAGAGGTCAGACGCTTCCTGTAGTTATTGACCAGGTTTGCACACACTGCAGCATGGATTTTGGCCCACTCCTCCATACAGTTGTTCTCCAGATCTTTCAGGTTTTGGGGCTGTCGCTGAGCAACATCGAGTTTCAGCTCCCTCCATAGATTTTCTATTGGGTTCAGGTCTGGAGACTGGCTAGGCCACTCCAGGACCTTGAAATGCTTCTTACGGAGCCGCTTCTTAGTTGCCCTGGCTGTGTGTTTGGGGTCTTTGTCATGCTGGAAGACCCAGCCACGATCCATCTTCAATGCTCTTACTGAGGGAAGGAGGTTGTTGCCCAAAATCTCGCAATACATGGCCCCATCCATCCTCCCCTCAATACGGTGCAGTCGTCCTGTCCCCTTTGCAGAAAAGCACCCCCAAAGCATGATGTTTCCACCCCCATGATTCACAGTAGGTATGGTGTTCTTTCTTTTGTCGATATACCCATCTTCTCTTCCTCCAAACACTCGAGTGGAGTTTATACCAAAAACTTCCAAACTTCTATTTTGGTCTCCTCTGACCACATGACCTTCCCCCATGCCTCCTCTGGATCATCCAGATGGTCTTTGGCAAATTTCAGACGGGCCTGGACATGTGCTGGGTTGAGCAGGGGGACCTTGCCCACGCTGCAGGATTTTAATCCATGACGGTGTAGTGTGTTACTAATGGTAACCGTTGAGACTGTGGTCCCAGCTCTCTTCAGGTCATTGACCAGGTCCTCCTGTGTAGTTCTAGGCTGATCCCTCACCTTTCTCAGGATCATTGATACTCCACGAGGAGAGATCTTGCATGGAGCCCCAGTCCGAGTGAGATTGACAGTCATCTTGAATTTCTACCATTTTCTAATAATTGCGCCAACAATTGTTGCCTTCTCACCAATCTGTTTGCCTATTTTCCTGTACCCATCCCAGCCTGGGTGCAGTCCTATACATTTGTCTCCTGGTGTCCTTCGACCTCTCTTTGGTCTTTCCCATATGGGATAGTTTGGAGTCTATTGATTGAGTTGTGGACCGGTGGCTTTTATCTACCGGTAAAGTTCAAACAGGTGCAATTATATCAGGTAATGAGTGAGGAAAGGAGGTTTTCTTAAAGACAAACTAACAGTCCTGTGAGAGCTAAATTCCTTGCCTGGTGGTAGGTGAATCAAATACTATTTCATGCAATAAGACTGTGGTAATTAAAAAAAAAAATTATTTAAAAATCATACATGTGATTTTCTGGCTTTTTTTTTTGATTCGGTGGTTCTCTCACAGTTGAGGTTGGTACCTACGATGCCATCAGATCTTCCATTTCTTTGTAATTGGAAAACTTGAAACATCAGTCATGCTACAAGTCATCTTATGTGCCACCACGGTAAAGTATATATGAATTTGCTAATGAGACTGGTGGTGTTGTGTTTAACCCTTCTGCTAGTTTCTTTGCAAGTGTTTCCCGGGACCTGTGTGTTTCTGTCCTTTTTTCTAGGGTAGTTCCTCGATGGGCACCCCCTCTGCTGGTTTCAGAAACCGGGTGCTCGACTTGCAGTTTTTATTTCACTCGTCGAGATATGTCCAGGAGGTAAGTAAAGCCGGGTTTCGGCTTCATAATTCCTGGATCATGCGGCCATAACACAGGTTTCTGCGGGAGCCTTCGTGATCATCGGGACCCCGGCACGTCACTGTAAAAATTTCCTGGACGTCCTGGCTGGGGTTACGCTTTCATGCTACCCTGACTGGTCTAACGTATCTGGGTCACCCTGAGGGGTTTTTCCCGATTACCAGGATATCCTCTTGAAGCATCACCCCCCTCACCATTGAGTGTTATTGTGTGAGTATGATGTTTCCTTTGAGCGTTAATCCTCTCCGAGGAGTTGGATCCCTCGCTCCATGGGCTGTCCTCGCGGTAATGTTTAGCACTGCTCCCCTTTCATGAAAGGGTTACCTGAAATGGGAACAGTATTCCTCTGATTCACGTTCATACCTCTGGACTTGATAAGGTGTTGAGATTTCTCTGTTTTTCCAGAGCACCTGGAACGAGCAGCATCAGGTGGATTAGGCCCTTTCTCTGCCTCTCTGATGCGCTGAGTTTTTTGGTTAGCTTGCAGTACGCTTACCCTTCTGGTTTTACAATCACGCTGTAGGTCGAGCCCGCTCTCTTTGAGAGCTGGGTTTGTGCTCCCTCAGCAAGGTAAACTACTGCTAGCCATTCCAGCATTAGAACATGCTGTAGGTCGAGCCCCCTTCTCGACTGAGAATTAGGGGTGTTGCTCCCACAGCTAAGTAAATTAATGCTAGCTGTTCCAGCATTGGAACATAATGCAGGTCGAGCCCCCCTCTCGATTGAGAACTGGGAGTGTTGCTCCCTCAGCTGAATAACTGCTAGCTGTTCCACCATGGGAACATGCTGTAGGTTGAGCTCCCTCTCCATTTAGAGCTGGATGTTTGCTCCCTCAGCTGCAGATTTACTGCTAGCAACTCCAGCATTATAGCCATAGACATAGCATTTGGGGATATGCTTTTTCTATCTATGGGCTGCTCTTTCAGGGTTCCACGAGAACCCCTAGAACGGTATTCCAGTGTGTGCTCGTTTATTGCTTTGCCCCACTTTTCTAAAATCCACATAGCTGGTAAGTGTGCACGTTATGCTTTGCCCACTTTTCTAAAATCCACATAAGTGGTAAGTGTGCACGTTATGCTTTGCCCACTTTTCTAAAAATCCTGTATGGTAAGAGCTACGCGCAAGACTTCGTGCTCTTTTTGAGTGGTTTAAAACCCCGGTTTTGCCTTGGGCACCACTCCTCCTATGTCTCCTCTGGATACCTACTTAACAGGGTATTGCTACTAAGGGTCTGTTGAGACAGTTCCTTCTGCACATACAAAGAGAAACGTGCGGTATCCCCTTTGTGACAGGCCAAGACTAGTATGATTATAGGCTCTTGGTCGTATTTCCTTAAAGGAATCTATTCCTGATTCCAAGCCTTGAGCTCTACCCCGGGCCCAGGAGTCTGGCCCTAACAGGTAAGTATTTTTGGGGTATGTAGCCTAGGCCTTTGGCCGTAGGGAGTAATGTCACTGACAGCCGTCTAACGTCCCAGGGGCGACTCCCATAGCAATATGGTAGAGTTGGTACTTAGTGCTCGCCATGGTTTTCTGGGGCTTTGCACTCCCTCAGCATGGTGGCGTGGGTATACCGTTCCCCATAGCGACCCCTGGAGGACGCAGTTCAAAGTTCCCATGAAAGGGAACGTCTCAGGTTACTTGTATAACCATGGTTCCCCGAGTAGGGAACAAGAAAATGCGTCCTCTCGGCTTCTTGCCATCACTGCGGACGCAAGCTTCAGATGAAGTTGTGAATATGTGTAGCTCCCGCGCCGGATTTATACTGAGTCGCATCCGTCGGTAGTGACGTCATGGCTGTCGCTGGCCAACGAGTTGGTGTTTTTTCAATGTATGCTTCAGACACGGGTCACAACGAGGCGTTCCCCATAGCGACCCCTAGAGGACGCAGTGTCTCGTTCCCTACTCAGGGAACCATGGTTACATAAGTAACCTGAGACGTTTTTGCTTATTCTTGTGTATGGGGTCAGCCCCTTTACTAGACTGTTCCAGTTCACTTTCACATGTGGTTGACAAACAATATGTCAAGTTTGCATGAAATCCAAATACACAAGCACAAGTATCGTTGTCGTTTTCAATAAGAATTTCGACCTCTGAATTTCCCACCGAACCCGTAGCGTGTGATTGAGGCGTATGAAATCCATCACAGCATGCCGTGTCAGAAATCGGCCCTCTAAATCTCTGCACGGTGATTCATTCAGTCGACACCTTTCAGCTGCCTCATAATGAGAACGCTCTGCATGTGGAAATTGGCTCACTTGCTGTCCCCTGACTTTTTGCGCTCTTGATTGATAACCACAATAGAAGAGGATATGTGGTGAATGTGAGTCTTATCGCTCCCTGCTGAGGGTGTTCAGTTTGTGTCTATTGCTGCCTGCAGTTGGAGCAGTTAGGATTACTTTATTACTAGGCTTGATTCATGTTTATGTTGAGAGAGTACAGACATTAAGTGGAGGCTTCATAAAGTCAGTGATCCAAAACCAAAGTTAACCTAGATAATGTTATTGTTCATAGGTTGGCCTTTCAAAGCTCAGAAGACTTAAAGTTATTACAAGAATCAGAACTCAATTACAAATGTGTCTCAAATTCACAAAATTCTCAAAATACAATTTTACAATTTCTATGAATGATACAATTTTTGACATTCAGTAAGAGCATAGAGCTGTAAATCAGTGTGGATGAGATGCACAATTGTTTCGGTTATCAGCGGAGACATTTTTTTTGTTTATATTTACAGTATGTTTAGACTGATTTTGGATATAATAATATCTCTTATTTTTACGCTTACCTGTCCTGTCATTTAAATCTCGCTTAAAGTTAGTTTTTAAAAACACTAACAATTTAATAATACTGTAAGTGTACTTAGCATTTAGGAAAATTAGATTAATATACTATTTTCCCATACTGTGCATTATAATGCGTGCAAGCCCCAAATTCAACGTATAACCACCCTCGGTGGCACCTTTGACCTTGGGGCGATTGAATCGCCATTGGCTAGTAATTTTTTTTGTTTACTCGCCAGTCTGATAAACTATATATGGATATGTATATTATATATTTTATTTTTTTTATATTTATTTTACAAACATATATAATGTTTGTAAAATGGCACAGCTTTTTAAATATCTGAAAGTACACTCTTAACATCAGTCAGTCAAGCGTTATAATATGATATTATGATAATCAAGTATCATTTAATGATAGAACTTTAATTTGAATTAAAACTTGGTAACCATATATGGATATGTCATTTTATATGAGTGATTTTAACTAAACTTAGGACTGGTGGTGGTGATTTTTTGGTCGTTCTGTGTTTCTGTAAATAAAATGGGGGAAAAAACTTAAGGATTAATGAGCTGCTGGATTCATGAATATTAATCAGGTTAAGTGCTTTCGCTAGAATTGATTTGCTGAATTCAAATCAGAGACGATAATAGGTGAGCGCCAGCCAATCCCGTTTGCGCATTAGTTCTGCCCACTACCGGAGAAACCGGCAGTTCTTAAAAGCTGAAGAACTCCAAAGGAACTCCGTTATTTTGACAGGAAAATACAACAAAGAATATCGTTTACATATAGCACGTCAATTCTGCATGGTATGTAAGACTCTCTTGCTCTGACTCTCTCTTTGCATGTGAGAAAAAAGTGAAGTGACGGCGAGTCGTGTGCCTTTACACTAAAGTTTACGGTACGCGAAATACAGGTGCGTTGCGCATCCATAGAGATTAACTGAAAAATAGCACAGATCCACTATGATCTATCTAATAGACGTATCCTCTAACCCACACACTGGCGAGTAAAATCTGAGAAATTATTAGCCATTGGCTAATATTAGACATAATTTAGTCGCCCAGAGTAAAGATTTAGTCACATGTGCGAGTGATTTACTCGCATTGTATAGGGTTGAAACTTAAAATAATGTATTTTAGTCTGTAGTTTTTTTTAAGGATAATGTAATATCGGGTATTTATCGGTTATCAACGTACTAGATACAGTGCTAATAATTTGATTTAAGACAAATATGATGAGAAATCATATTTCACAAAATTACAAAAATCACGTTCACTGACTCTTACATCAAATGTTCCCTCCTGGTGGAATGACCAACCCAAATCAATCCGAGCAGCTGAGTCCATCTTCAAGAAACGACTAAAAACACATCTCTTCCACCTTTAATTGACCCTCTAACTCTACCACCTCTATTGTAATGTCATTCAAAAAAAAAAAACTTGCCCATTATTAATTTACTAACTGCTTGTTTTCATAAAAAAAACTAACACAAGCTTTTCTATTCTTTTTGTATTCTATCTATTTGTTTTCTTTTTATTTATTTAGCTATCACTAAATATTGTAGAAACTTAATTTGCTGTAAAGTTGCTTTGCAACGATTTGTATCGTGAAAAGCGCTATACAAATAAACTTGAATGGTATTGATTGAGCTATACAATTAACAAAAAGCAAAAAAAGCCTCAAACACTAGCTTGCTCTATTCTTTTTTCTATTCTATCTGTTTTCTTTTTATTATATAATAAAAAAAACCTTGCTACGTGTACTGTGTTAGGTTAACCGAGACTTGTCATTTGCATTTATATATTGTTGCTCTTTTGTTGTTTTGATTGCTTCTATTGTCCTTATTTTTAAGTTGCTTTGGATAAAAGTTTCTGCTAAATGACTAAATGTAAATGAAATGTTCAAATTGAAATTGTTTGACTTCTGATTGCAGTCTTTGGCGTGTTGTAGGCGTGGGCGATGTGACCAAAATCTTATATCACAATATGACTAATTTTATATCACGATAACGATATATATATCACAATATAGTATTTTTTTTTGCTTTATATAAGGTCTTTATGATATCAACATTTTTGATACCATAAAAAATTCAAATGCTTGTCACCAGATGGCCAATCAGCAACAAAAACTATACTAGCCTATAATTAAAAAAAAAAAGAAAACAAGCTCACGGAAGACAAGTAAACAGCCAGTGATTAAATAAGAATAAGAAACTAATAACAAGCAATAGGACAAAAAAAGAAATTCTGCATACGTATGGAGTAAATGTATCAAATGTCTTAAAAACACTGCAATAATATTTTCACTGATGTAAATTAAATTCAATATATATTTCTTTTCATCAAAGTTACAAAAGCGATTTAGTCAAGAGCAGTGAAAGATTTTCTTTCTTTTGTTGATTGATTAACATGAATGACAGACAGTGGGAATTTTAGACTGCTGTCACTTTAAGAACTGCCCGGATCCAATAAACTGTTGCACGTGTGTTTTCTTTCTCAGCTGTTTGCTTTCATTTAAGACTTAAATTACTGTGCTTACAAGGATACAAGTGTGTGTACAGTATTTAACCGTTCAAAGCCTAAACTCAATACTCCTGACGTGATCAAAAGTTGCCATTTAATCGGCAAAAATTAGCTCAGTTGAGGTTTCCAGAGTCAAGTTGTGATACTTGAGTTGTAAGATGTCAAAAGTGTCCCATTGTTTTCTTGAAAATCATAATTAATGAATCACATTGTATTGCGGGTGTCATTCTGCTTCAGGGGTTAAGGGGTCATTGTCCTGGGGTGAAAACTCTGTGGCATGACATTTTCCAGCAGGGTTAAAGGTCTGCAGCCAAATGTCAGCGCGCAGGGGACTGGGCAGATGGCCAGCAACACTTTCTATCCTCCCCTTTGGTAATAGGCATCCCGTTATCCCAAAATGGACAGGTATTTTTTAAAGTTTCACTTAGCTGTGTTTTTCAACAAATACAGAAGAGGCATTTTGAGTCGTGTACAATCTATTTAAATCCTTATATAATCCTCTTTATTTTATCGTTACTTGAAATTCAAATGGTTTGTCGCACTTTTTCTTATTTAATATTGGTTACTGACAGACCGTGGCAGGGAAATGGTCTTTTGAGCACATGACTATGATTATGTCCAGGCCCCATTGGGGCTCGCAGACACTAACTCATATACTGGGTGGAGGGGATGAGCGGATGATAGAGTGATGAGAGAGAGCGAGACAGAGAGGCACGTGTGTGGGTACGGTGGCCCTGCTGTGAGTCTAATTAAAAGAGGCTGGAAACAGAGGGGCTGCAGCGGAGCCCACCAGGGCTCTTCCTTTCTCCCTGCCTTTGATTAACGGCATGCACTAATGACCCTTCAGACTATAAACATTTACTGTAAACATTACATCTCAACCTAATGCTTCTTTGGTATACTTTTATTTCCCTTTTATAAGTCATGTGCCACTATTACTTTTGAACTAGACTTGAACTATACTGCATGAATTGTCCTGCACTATTTCGGCTAACTAAATTAATGAAGTGGTGCAGCTTGTAAAGGAAAGGTGGACTTCTGATTTTGGCAAGTGAAAGGCAAATAATGCATTGGAATAGGACCAAAATAACATAGAGACTTATAGGTGGACTCTTTTGACTTCAGTAAAATACTACCTAGTAACCACTACCCAGAACAACATAGCATTGTGTCGTAATGTTATAGATAATAAGCATCACTCCCATTTTAGTTGTATGTTTCTTTTGGAGATTAAAATGTACTTGAAGTTACATTTTTAATTTAAGGTCAGCATATTGGTTTTAGAATCTTTATTCCTTAGGCTATGTTCTGTTGTTATTGTCACAACAATTGTATCTGTAGTCACGCTATCGGCTGCTGTTGTGTAAAGTGGCATGCCGACCTGCTTTGGAGGGCTTGCTCACATTTGCAAAGAAAGGTCAGGGATCACTTGTGTGCCATTGTGGTCTTATTCACAATCAAATTCTGCCCTATTTCAAAAGGCATTCATCAGATATGATGGTGCTTTTGTTGATTAGAAAAGTCAATGTTTGGTTGGTTTGGAATAATTTAACAAGCCATATCTAGAATAGGTGTGTGTATAATGTGTGTGTATAATGGGTGGAGTCCGAATGAGAACGAGAATGAGAGTGAGAGAAACAAAAGAATCTAGGCACCTTACAGCAACAAAACCTTATTGTCGTATTGAATTCACAATCAGCTGATTAATATCCAAGAGACTCATCACATGCCACCTCTTACAACGGTATCTGAAACATCTATGGATACTGCATAACTCCTGACCTCTAGTGCATGGAACTTTCCTTAAAGGTAAACTTTTTGCCATCTTGTCAAAACCCTCCACCAAGTTGTCATCTGAGCACTTACCAAACGTAATTGTGTATTCATCTCCACGAATTCTCTTGGAATGTCATCTTCCAGAAAGGGTCACAGAATTCCATCTCTTGCTTCTGGAACTCTTTTACCCAGTGTTGGCATGTCCCTCATTAGCATGGCCCCTTCATTAGCCGTGTTAAAGTCTGGGGGTCTGGGGTGCTCTTTGTTCTCTGATTCCCCCCCCCCTTTGGATGATGCCAGGCATCCTCGTCCATCACTCTGTCATTGGTTGATGCTCTTGGGGACCGGACCATACCAGCCCATGCATATTCAACCGATACCCCACAAGCCCCTAAAGCAGGACAAATGTGCCCCTGGTAAGGGAAACGGTGCCATATCAACCCCCCAAATATTAAAATGCACTAATAAAGACCACATGGATTCCCCTCAGTAATGTGTCCCATGAGAACAACAGGGTAATTATAGGCCTCACGCCTTATACGAACACCTATCACTCATCTCCAGAGTGGACATGCTCATACATACAAATTACATGCTGTTTTTTTAGTACTGTTGTAAGTTTAACTAACTATATGACTATTTCCAGTGAGAGATGGACAGTTGTAGTTGCTGTTTTTGAAGCACTAATTCACCCTGCACTCCAAGGACAATCTGAATTAGTTTTGTCCTTTTGGAGATCTGACTGTAGAATGGAGGGATATGTTTTTATATGAATTGTAAGGAGTGCAAATGAAGGGCAAGGCCTTAATAAAGCCTCTTATTAGAAAAGAGAATTGCAGTAATGAGTTGGATAAGGTAGAGCCCTCTCCACATTTGGTATTCCAGCACAGCTTTTGTTATTGTTAGACAGGAGCAAATTGATACAAATAGAGGACAAAGGAAATACACGGAGCATCGTGACTGAAATGCAATGTAGCTTTTTCCAAGTGTTTGAAAATGGCCAGCGAGTACGGCTTTACCGTTCCTCAGAAAAACCGAAAGATAACACCAGAGAAGGGAGCAAACAGAATGTGTTTCAAGGAAACTTTTAATTGTGTTTGGCAAACATAAGCTTGTTTGTGTATGCGGGAGCACATAGGTTGGCTCTGTGCACTTCAGGCCTCTTCAGAAAGTTGATTGTGCGTCAAATTGTGACAAGGGTGTGATGATTATGTGAATGAAAAGATGTGAACCTAATTACGAGGCTCTCTTCCTTGTGTGAGAGTGGGTTTGGGAATATGCTTTGTGTTTGGAGGGCGGCAAGGTCCTCTGGGATGCAGCACTCACCCTGGTTGTGTTCTTATTCTGTAATCAGTTTGTCAGCCTTTGTGTGTGTGTGTGTGTGTGTGTGTGTGTGTGTGTGAAAAAAGATGATGTTAAGCATAATGTTTTTGGCATGTGATGCTATTTATCAAATTAAAACTTACAAAAGAGAAGTGTAAACTTGCAAGGATGATAATTAAGGGTAACGTTTTAATAATCTTTCGGAATATTTGTGATATGCAGTTTAATATTGTGAATCAGCGGGGCTGAGTAGTCATTTTAGCCCCCCTAAAAATGGCCTAGTGACGCCCATGGCTATAAGGATAACGACACAGAAGAACAATATCGTTTTTTTAAGAGCTCAAGCATTTAAAGTGACAGATGACATAACACACGCTGATAATAAACAGAACTTTTTCGTCCGTTGGAATGGAATAAAGTTTTTTGTTATAGTTATCTGTATAGTTATTAGGGGTGTAACGGTACATTCGTACTGAAAATTTTCAGTACGGATCTTTCAGTTCGGTACGCATGTGTACCAAAAAATCTTTCAATTTTTTCAGGAACTTCAGAAAATAAATGGCGTTTTGGCACTTTTTGACATGGCGCGACAGTATAAACGCCTCAGTTCTGACGGCAGCACGGAGCGCGAGTGAGCGTGATCATCTCTTCATCTTTATTACTAGTTTTAACGTGAAATATACATGAATGAACATCTCACCCCTCAAGTAATCGCTCAATTAGTGTTTCAACCACGGAAAGACATCATTAAAACAGCTTGTAAACAAAATGTCATGTAGCATTTCATTTACCCCAGGCAAGTCATCAGTGTCCACAGCTCGTTAAAAATAAAGGTGCTTCAAAAAAGGTTTTCACAGTGATGCCATAGAAGAACCGTTTTTGGTTCCACAAAGAAGCATTCAGTCAAAGGTTTTTTAAGAACCATCTCTTTCTTACCTTTTTTTTAATCTGAAGAACCTTCTTTCACCACAAAAAACCTTTTGTGAAACAGAAAGGTTCTTCAGAGGTTAAAGGTTCTTTATGGAACCATTTTAGACAAAAAGGTTCTTCTATGGCAACATGAAGAAATGAAGTCTAGTGAAGACCATTTGCAAAATAGTAGCCGTAGACAATTATATACATGTTACTGATGTCGTAATTATTTATGTATGTTTAAATAATTTTTTTTATGAAACAAGTTATTACAGCCACTGTGTAAATAAATATATTTCAACAACAAATAGAAAAGGAAATTAGAAGTTAAGTTAAAGGGGTCATTTGATGCGATTTCAAATTTTCCTTTCTTGTTGGAGTGTTACAAGCTCTTGGTGCATAAAGAAGATCTGTAAAGTTTCACAGACTAAAGTCTCAAATCCAAAGAGAATTCTTTATAAAAGTGAAGAGTCAACCACGCCTACCTAAAATGGCTCGTTCTAACACGCCCCACATGTCTACGTCACGATGGGGAAAGATTTGCATAACGCCGCCCAAATGTTCAGCAAAGAAAGAAGGCGTAACTTTTATTCTCTCTGTAGTATTGTTGTTGCCGCCGCCGCCATGTCTGAAGGCGCTGTGTGTTTCGTTGTGAAAACAAAACTACTTTGTTTGGCCTTCCAAAAAGAGGACGATATCCGCTTCGTCATGAATAGAGCTGATCCGTGCTGGTCGCTGAAAAAATACATCAACTTCGCGCTTCGCTCGGCTGTCCACCGTGGAGTCCAGACCGGGGTCGTCATTGTGGTTGCCGCAAGCCCTTCGTTGTTCGTTCGTTCTCAAGCCCGCCCGCCTCTGCTCACTCAAGCCGGCCTCCGATATCTAGGCGCAGCTTCACTCTAGGCAGCGGTGTGTGACGTTGTTTCGTTGTAGAAAGCGGAAACTACTTGTTTGGACTTCAAAATGGCACGACTAGAAAGCAGTGGTAAGTGATTTACAAACCTGTTCCAGAACACTTAAACCAAATATGCAGAGGTGTGCAGCGCATTATGGAGGACTGTTTCCTGATCCTGTAGAGTAGACTACAATGCCGGCTGTTCTGACTCACAGACTGTAAGTAACGCGAGTTTTTTTAATTATAATTTTGAATTATAATTGAATTTATTTTAAAAAGAGCCATTTGACGTGACGACGTGACATGTGGCCAAGTATGGTGACCCATACTAGGAATTAGTGCTCTGCATTTATCCAAAGTGCATACACACAGCAGTGAACACACACAAACGTGAACACACACCCGGAGCAGTGATCAGCCATTTTTTTGCTGCGGCGCCCAGGGAGCAATTGGAGGTTCGGTGGGGGGCCCCTTGCTCAAGGGCACCTCAGTCATGGTATTGAGGGTGGAGAGTGCTGGTTATTCACTCCCCCCACCTATAATTCCTGCCGGTACGAGACTCGAACCCACAACCTTTGGGTTACGAGTCCGACTCTCTAACCATTAGGCCACGACTTCCCCACAAAAAGGAGCCCACGATTGTTTAATAAAAAAAAAAGCAATTTATGTTTAGTTTTTTCCTCCTTACCAACCATACCAAGCCGTGACTTCAAAACCGAGGTACGTACCGAACCGTCATGTTTGTGTATCGTTACACCTCTAATAGTTATAGTTAATATCCATTGTGTAAACAGACCTTAAAGCTCTTTTTTTTGTCCTGTCAATTAATTCTTTCCAAAATACACTAATAATAATGAAAGCAATAATGATAACAACACAAAGGAAGAATATAGTTGGAATCACTTTCAGAAATTTTTTTTCTTCCAGCTGATGAACGATATAAACTCTGACAGCCAATCAAAAGAGCTTGAGCATTTAAAGTGGCAGATGATAAATCTGCAGCATGAGCTTAAAATAAGCAGAATGTTATGGTCTGTTGAAATAGATGCTAATACAGTTATCATTATAGCTAACATCCTTGGTGAGAACAGGATGTTAAAGCTATTTTTTGTCCTGTCTGTTAATTCATTAAACAAAAATACATTAAAAAGCTATAAAAATAATGACACAGAGGAATGATATTGTTGGAATCACTTTCAGTTATTTTTACCATCTGATGAAATATTAAAACATTGACAACCAATCAAAATACATCCGCCTTTAATCCTGTTGATAAACTTGAATTAAAAAATTAATTCAAATGACAATTCTTCTATGATGAGCATACAAATTTCATTTTGATATTCTTTGCAGGGCCAATTTTACAAGTCCAAGTGTCCATTTCAACAGGAAATGATGTCATAAAAAGGATCCCTATCTAAGTCAGTAATATTCTTAAAATATCAGATAATTTGAGCTTTTATGACAGATAAGGTTAGTTTAGGTTATCTCAATATAAAAAACTAAAATATCATAAATTATATTTATAAATGAATAACTCATAATACTTGAAAAATACACTAAAAAACAACTGAAAATATGTATGCATTCCTTACATCTTATATGTATGATATTAAAATGTGTATATTTACATATTACACATGTAAGAAACACTCTTAAAAATAAAGGTGCTTAAAAGGTTCTTCAAGCGATGCCATAGAAGAACCATTTTTGGTTCCACAAAGAACCATTCAGTCAAAGATTCTTTAAAGAATCATCTCTTTCTTAACTTTTTATAATCTGAAACAGAAAGGTTCTTCAGATGTTAAAGGTTCTTTATGGAACCATTTAGACAAAAAGGTTCTTCTATGGCATCGTGAAGCACCTTTATTTTTAAGCGTGTATAAGGAACATATGCTACTAATTTTATTTTACCTGATGGTAACAGCAAATGAAAGTTTTTTTAAACCATATGAAACTGAATATAAATTGTACGTGGCACAGAATTTAAAAGATTTTTCCTTTTCTTCATCATAGACACTCTTATATGTCAATGACCTGTAAATTGGTTTTGAAATCATTTTTGTCTGCCTTTGGTGCTTGACCTCCAGACCAAATTTTCCCCTAGATTTTTCCTGTTCCCTTGCAGTAAAGCAGTCTTCAATAAAACAGTTCCTCAGATCTGTAAGAAATATCATTATAACCCTGTCATGTCCTCTGAAAGTCGTTAGCCTCTGCCTCGGCGCTGTTTCCTAATAGCTTCAGTGTGAGAGATCTGAGGGAAGAGCCGTGGCAGGTCTCAGTCTTTACCTGGAAGATGTCAGCGGGTAATGAAGCCCTACCAGCCGGTCCCTTCATTTGTTTAACTAATAAAAAAGCCTCTTGCTTCCCCTATAATTGCCCCCAAACTTCAGCAGGCTGTGGTCCAGAGGGGTAGGTGGGTTTGAGGAGGATAAGCCTCATTCAAGAGGTGTGTTAAGCAGCTTGTATCCTCAGGAGACTAAGAGGGGCAGCAAAATGAAAGAGAGAAGGATGAAACAAAAAGAGGGAGGCCTGGCTAGACAGCATGTACAAAATGTGCTTTTATTTGGTCAGCGTTTGTCATTTAAAGGTAATTTTTAATTCGATTTTTTTTTTACACATTAAGAAATAAAAAATGTTAAAAATGATATACACTTGACTGACATATGGTAAGGACTCAACGCAAAGCTTTTAGAAGTTTAATTTATGCCATGTTATGTTATGTTGTCCTGACCATGTCTGTCTAGGTTTTTTTTTTTTTCATAAAAAAAAATATATAATTTATTTAGATGTTGTTTGACCAAATATAAATGGTGTACACCAGGCATTGGTATTTATTTGGTTATTTCTTTGATGTGTGAAACTAAATTAAACTGAGAGCAAAGAAATATGGGCCAAAAACCAGACGAGCACAAACAGTTTACCGAAATCACTGGAAGGCTTTTCATTGTCTGCAGAGCAACTTTTAATTTTCCAGCATGTGATCACCGTGGACACAGTTAACCAAGCGAGCCCTTTTGC
The DNA here is from genome assembly GCA_018155175.1 of Sinocyclocheilus anophthalmus. Taxonomy (NCBI): domain Eukaryota; kingdom Metazoa; phylum Chordata; class Actinopteri; order Cypriniformes; family Cyprinidae; genus Sinocyclocheilus; species Sinocyclocheilus anophthalmus. Next base: position 307,326 of record JADLZN010006694.1, on the reverse strand, counting down.
ATTTGCATCTGGGAAAGAGGGAATGGAAAAAATAAGCGAATTAAATTGAGTCAGAGAGGCTGAAGACGAGCAAACCTCATTGTCCCGTCCGTTAATCATTCACTCACCCCTCTGGCTTCAATAAAGGGTTATAAAAGAGTATAAAAGAACAATTTGGCCAGCCCAGCTGTGAATAGCCAGCCCATCAGATACACAATAGTTGAGTGACGGCCACCTTAATTTAGCGTGTGATCTCGGAAACGCCCCCCTCTACCTCAGTCTTTGTTTAGCTCGTCCGGTGATGGGACTTTCTTCACTTGGCCAGATGGGCAAATCCATAATGCAGAGAAGGGTTTAGGAAAGTCCCCCTCCTTCTTTCCTCCCATCTCTTCATCTTTTTCTCAGCGTACCCCATTCGAGCTTCACAAACTGGCCCATTACGGGCCAATGGGGGCTCCCTCTCGGCTAATTAAGCGCAGCTTTGCTAGCGCTCTGCACGATGGGTTAGCGACCCCACTGAAGCTCCAGCACCTGGGGATGCTACCTGTTACTCTACCCCTCCCGCCAGCCCTGCGGAGGGGACCCAGCTGTTGGGGATGGGCCCCTGGCCAGAGCTGACTGGTGATGCATGGTGTTCATATTACATTGTGTATACACTGTTTTTCTAACAGACCCGATGGGCGGTTTGATGTCTGTGTGTAGGGGGAACAATAGACAGGCAGGTTCCTCAACAATGGAGCTATAGATCTAATGCTGTCATAGTTTCATATACTCTCGGCATTTGGAATTGGTCTTTGTATAAGTAGTGGAATTTGTAGGAGGGTTTGCATATGCATTTGTAATGTTCTTGTTTTTGGGTGTTTATTCAACTTTAGGCACTTTAATGTTCAAGGATATTGTTTATTTATTTATTTTCTTCATTTATTGTTTTGTTTTTGTAACTTTTCAAATGTCTTTTATAAACAGATTTTATTTCTGACCCAGACTTTTCATTAAAAAGCCATTGTTATAATAATCAATATAATATAAAAAAAGAATATAATTCAATATTTTTTAATTGGCATTGATAATAAAAAAAATCAGTCCAAGTGCGCACATCCAGTAGGCAAAAAGCTCAATGTGGGTGCTCCACCACACAAAAATTTTAACCAAAAAAATTAAAGTAGGCACACCACAGCTACAGAGATAGAAAAATATTATTTAGCGTCTCTATGTATTTATATTAATTCGAGCTTAGACGCTCTTCATCAGACAATGATGAATTGGCATTGATAACAACAAATAATTAAATAATATAAACCATGGAATATTTGTTGTAAATTTGTACTTTCTTTTTTTTTTTTTAAATAATCAAGTTTGACAAATGTCGATTATGTTAGTGTCATAGACTTGATCGTGTCGGGTCATAGCTGTGTGGGCGGAGTCGGCGTGGGGGAAAACAGTCCTTTCCCCCTCATTGGAAAAGCATGTTGACTCAGAATGGCCTACATAAAATCATTTCTGCCGCTCGACAGAGCAACATACGCATAAAAACTGAGCTGTATTGGGTCGGACTGTCCGTACGGTATCTGTGACTTGACAAACGACCCAACGGAATGGCCAGAGGTGTCGTTTCCCGACATTTTTTTGTTACCTAATTGAGCAAGAGACAGCTTAGGCTACTATACTAGCTACGAGACGGCTTGTGAAAGTAAACATTTGTCGTGTTGTTTTACTTAATTTTAAAAAAGTGATAAAGACTTTTGTAAAAGCCTGTCGTACTTTCTTATTGATATATTAAAAAGTTTTTTAACATTGACAAAACAGGTAACATTAAGGTCCACTGAAGTGCCTTGAAATGCGCAGTGTTATTCTATGTGGTGTGTGCTGCGGCTGCCTAATCATTTTCACAAATACATGGCGTAAAATAAAGATAACATGAAAATATGTATATAAAATACCAAAAAACATGGTTATTGGTTACTATAGTTAAACCATGGTATTTGTAAGTAAAACTGTGGTTATAGGCTACAACTGGTAATAAAAACGCCAAAAAAAACATGGTTAGCCTATACTTTTACTATAGTGATACCATTGATAATTTTCATAAGGGATTGTGTATAATAATATGAAATAAATGTTTTAATAGATTATGACATCACAAAATATCAGGGAGTGAGATTTATTTGATTGCGATGCGAAGGAGGGTTACTGTAAGCCCCATCAGAACTGGGTTGCGGTGCAGGGGGATGGGACTAACGACAGATCATTGCAATGCATCAGTCATATACATCGTCAGATCAGGTTTTTTAGCTTATTCGAGGTACAGAACACCACACAGCAACTTTTCGGCATTGCACCAAGCAAAAATCAATCGAAACCATCAAGCGCCTAACAAGGTCTCCGCGCGTTAATTCGAATGGTTTGTTTTCCCCCTCGGCATAAACGGTTATGACGTTTTTGTGGGCGTTCGCAGCAATGCTGAACAAGCCTATCTCCTCTTTTTGTGGAGCCAGTATTTTGTCACTTGATATACTAAACAAAATACTAATAGAAAGGAGAAATAAAAAAATATGTATATCAATGAAAACTTGATCTGAATATTTTTATTGTGCATACTTTCCATTCAAGTGGTATTTGATTATACAAAAAGTGTGAAAATATGATTTAATTGTATTTATGCTACATAAAGTGCTATCTATAAAATGTGCCTTAGTAAGAAACAATGGAGTCTGGCATTTTATTGAAACAAAAATTTTTAAAAGTCATTTCCACCACAAGATTTATGATGTGGTGGAAATATTCATGACTTTCAGAAAAAATGTCAGAATTCTCCTGGGTTAAATGTGTATTCACTGTTTGACACTTTAGGTAGACAAATTAAACCAATGAAAGTGTGAAGGATATGTTTTAAGAGTTTATTTTAAAAAAAAAAGTGCCTATAGTTGAATAAACACCCTTCTATTTCAATGAGATTGATGGGCATGCATTTCACTCTCTTTTAAACAGATCTAATTTTATGCTGAATTTTCAGTTCTCTGAATGCAATTGATCACCACCGCAGACTTACAAACACAAGAAACAAGATGGAATCTCTCACATGTGTGGAAGTGCTTTGTAAGGAATTGCTCAATGACAACAGCAGTTCCATCGGCAAATTGCCTTGCGAATAAGTCGAAATTCTTCTCCGAGAAACTTGATCAGACTAGCATTGATTTTCCACAAGGTTAATTCACCTGCAGAGGTCTGTCCTTCTCAGCAAACCGCCGAGAGGCATTTTTCACGAAGCAAAGCCAATCACTGGACTCCTTTTCCCTTTCACTTTGGAGTAAAAACAAATAGTTCATCTTTTTTCCTCAACAGTCAATACAGAGACCTCTTCTGTCACGCCAGCCTTGATTGAGATGAACTCTCTTCTGTTCGAACCGAGATCCGCTGATTGTAGGAGAGCGAGGGGCTTTGCTAAGTACCTGTAAGGTCTTTCAAAATTGTGAATGCTAAAGCAGAATGCTCTGCTCAATTCAGAGCTAGTTATTTGCTGATTTAAGCTCTAAGCTTCAGTCACAGACATGAGCCAGACATGGTCTGTAGGTTTTTTAAATTAGCACCTCATTTTAGACGGGGGTGCTGCTCTATGCATATTTAAATTAGTGTTTAGCATTTTCACAAATTATCTTTTTAGAAAAAAGGGGGGAATTAAAATAAAATGAGGGATTGAGGCGCAAAAAATGGATGATAATGCAAATGTCTGAAAGGCATGAATCATGGGGGCGTGTTTTCCAAGGGGTTACGGCTAATTGTGCCATTGTTGTGCGATTATGCTGTGTTTGCTTAGCGTTTATGGAGAGTTAACTCTGTTGACTGAGGCAAAGGGTTTGTTTGAGCTCTCTGCACCTTTGCCCTTAGTGTTCCCCAGGCCACCTAGTGGCAAATAGTCCCTTGGTACTCCAACATATTGCTTCTGTCACCCCGACCTGCCTCCCTGACTTAATGTCCACAAAAGAGGAAATCAGGTTATGTGACACACTCTTGTGAGAGATACTCTACTGTGATAGTGTTTGTGGAGAAACGCAATTTATAAGCAAAACAAAGTTATTTCAGTTTTATTTTGACATTCAAATGACAACTGCTGTTTTGGCACTCATAAAGGGATAGTTCGCCCAAAAATGAAAATTCTGTCATTAATGAATCACGCTCATGTCGTTCCAAACCCGTACTGACCTTCGTTCATCTTCGGAACAAAAGTTAAGATATTTTTGAATGAAATCCAAGTGTTTTCTGATTGATAGTCCATGTGACATCAATGGTTCAACCTTTGCTACAAGAATACTTTTTGTGTGCAAAGAAAACAAAAATAATGACTTTATTCAACAATTTCTTCTCTTCCGTGTCAGTCTTCAATGCACGTGAAGGGTTTGGAACGACATGAGGGTGAGTAATTCATGATGTTCTTTAAATATGTTCACTATAATATTAATGCATTATATTTGTACTTTTTCTGTAACCGATGTCTTCATTATTTTTGTAATTTTTAATAAATCTAATTATGTTTGAAATTGTGTGAACTCGTTTAGAGGCCATTGTCTCAAAAACAAGTTTTTATGACAGCAATCATTTAAATAATTATATCTCAACTATGGTTTGGAGTATAAACATGATAATTATATCAAGAGAAATATTTTTATTCAGTGCATAAACAGTTCAAAATGATGAAGCAGGTTACATATGTGCTTGTCAACACAGTTGCATCCTTTTTAAGGGTATGTAGAGGCAGAGGAACTGGTAAAGAACCTTTCCATGGTAAAGCATTTCCTCTCAAGAGACAATGAACGTTCTGCTTAATCTGGACTGAGGAGGAAAGGACCAATTATATCTCTTGGCATATGGACAGAGCAGCCTAATGATGAGGAAGACCAAATGCTTAGCCATCAAAGGTCAGAACCTGTTTGTGCCAGAGCCAAAAGACGCCCAATTACAAAAAGGGTTTTTACCCTGCTGGAGCTTTTACATCCAGCTGTGGGACCTGGTGGCTGCACCTGGATTCTGGGCTCCCCGAGATCGCCAATCTGTCAGATGGTCCCACTTCACACAAAACCAAGTCCAACGCGTCATCCAAACCTCATGACAGGTCCGTAACATAAGCATCCCAGCAGAGAGCTATACCAGACCTGGGCACAGCTGCTTCAGACAGCCCTGGCACAGCTTGGCACGCTGGCGGTGATCTTTATTATCTTAGCTGGAGGTCTTTTGAGAGAATATGTCCCCCACGTCCACACCCCAGACCGACCAGACACATCTCTATCTTTCACCATAAACAGGATGGCATGTGTCAGCTTGCTGTGTGTGTGTGCGACCTCAAGTCAACATGCCCACTGATTATTCTGCTCTTAAATCACGTGTATAACCTTCTGTTTTGCCACATGAATTATTTAGTATCTCCCCATTTAGAAGAGCGATATAATATATGCTGAATGTAATGCAGATGTTCGCCGCCTTGGTGAGGTAGTTGATCTGACTATACTATAATTGACATTTTTGCACTCCGAATGGCTAATTATGTACTTATTAGGGCTGTCAATTTAACATGAAAATTTAGAGCAATTAATTATTAAAATTGTTTTGAAAAAATTTTTAAATGCAAATATGCTGTTGTATATTGTTGTATATTAAATAAATGCATACAAATAACACACACACACAAACACACATTAGGTAAATATACTAATATTCTATATATTATATATATATATATAGATATATATTATAAATACAGTATATACACACACATGGCATATTTGAAATATGCAGTTATTTGCAATTATAAATTGTTTGAATAAAAAAAAATTCTCTGACATTTTCACTTTGATTAGTTTGCTCAAGCATGTTGCCAGATAACATGTACCTTCAGCATACTTTGTCTATGTCAAACAGGTTATGGAAAGATATTTTCAGGGAATTCCAAATTGCTTGCTTGAGGGAAAACATTTTTGCATTTCTTGGCTTAGTTGTGTTTTGCATCAAATCAAACGGTGTGCTAGATTTGTTTAAAATGGCTGTTGTTTGACAAATCACTAATTAGGGACAGTTACATATTCCCAACATTTTATTTTAGCCATGTAACACCTCAAATTACAGGAATTTATAGTTATATTAATATTAATAAGCCAGTCCCCAAACTTATTCTCTCAAATGGCTTCACAGCTTGTATGGACCGTACATGTACATATATATATGTGTATATATCTTAATTTTGATAGTTTAATCTGCATATATATTAATAATTTTTTTTAAGTTAAATTGTTAGTTGTATTGACAACCCTAGTTCTTAGACATTCAAGACTATAAAAATGAACTGAAGCAGCATAGAGTTCAATCGAATCAATTGACGACACAAAAACACAAATGAAAAGCTTAGGCAGCTGACATCACAAAGAACAAGTCTAATAGTATTTCGACAAAACAAAGCCTGCAATTCCTCTCTGCTCTTCCGGCGGTGTAAAGTTTTATCAATGAGGTGTTGGTCCATGTGTCTTTTAATTGAGTCAGACTGATTGCTCTGGAGTCTGCGGAGAGAGTGGAAGAATCTGTGGTAATGAGTCTTCGATTGCAACAGTGTTGAGCAGGTAAAGGGAAAATGGCGTTGTTGCCGTCTTCAGTGCAGTATCGATTTCTCTGTGTCTCTAGTCGTGATGTGACTGTTAGGGGCCATTTTTAAAGGATTGTATAGGATTTCTGGGAGAGAGCAGAAAACTGATCACCCTCCCATCTTTAAAACAGCGAGGTGCCACTGCTAACAGCCTGGTAAATGGCATTAAATAAAGTTCTTCTGTCTACAGTGATGTGTTTACTGCAATGCTAATCCTGTGTTAGTGTGGATGTTGCATTAATAGATATTCTGAGGAAGAACCAGAGGAGTTTTGCCTCCCTTTTCTTTTAGGTATATTGATGCTTTGGAGCTAGTATGGACTTTGCATTCTTAGTTTTGACATGTACTACACTGAATAGCCAAAAATATGTGTATCCACCTATAATTCAGGTTAATTTAAACATTTTCCCTCTTGCAGTTACTTGTTCAGTATTCAATTCACAACCATTACGTTATAGGCAAGGCTTTTGCACCTGTTAGTGATGAATATAGCTAAAATTCTTATTATATGAGGTGTGTGCATAGTTTTGGCTTTTTATAGAGTTCAGAAACATTTAAAGTCATTTGGATATTCTGTCAAATGTTTTTCTGTTGAGTTGGAGCAACAGCTAACTTTTTATTGGGCTTCCTCTGTAAAATGTGAATTTGTGGCTCTATAAAATGTATTAGTACCCTTGAGAGAGAAATAACTCCCTATCCTGGAGTCCACAGAGGAGAAGATATGATCGTAACAAGATCATTATGCTCTCCCTAACCAAAGGCACTTTATTTCTGATGATTTTTATTATTCATGTTTTATGTTTCATATACATTTTTCAGCGCTGTTTGGTGTCGAAATGATTAAAGGTGTCTGTTTTGCATCTTTAGCATGTAAGATTTCATGTAGGTTTGGTTGTTTGTTGAATGACTGTGCACATCATCAGCATGTTAATGGATGAAGCATTCAGTGATGATCATGCAAGCTGCGCATGTCTTTTAACTTCACACAGAGCTTTAAAGTTTGGCACTGCAAAATAATGACTACTGTATTGGTTTCATGCTTCTAAGAGAATTAGGTTATGGATAGATAGTCATTTCCATAGCAACCACATTCAGTGCATATCACATCTATTGACAAGCCGATGAGCTGTTTGTGGCGCATTCAGAGGAAACTGCTGTGTAAGTGATCGGCTGTTTGCAGGATCAAATTCATTAAATTGAGTGACGTTTTGCTCATGTAACATCTTTACATTTAGTCCAATAGGAAAGAACCACAAATGAGGTCTCAAATGAGTTTTCAACTGTTTCTCCCAGATAGCAACGAGATAAGAAGAAGAACTAATGGACACTTTGCATTCAGATTTTTCTCTTAGAAAAAAGATCAGAGTAGTCTTAGAGAAGTCTCAATTATATGTCACACTGTGTTCAAATTTGGCAAGATACCAAAGTTCCAGTCAAATGTGAGAGTTCAATGTGAACAATCATTTCTCATCAAATTCAATTAATGTTTTGTAAATCACTTTGAAATGCTGCAAATATATAAATGTAATATAATTGAGAAAGTTAATACTTAAATGAACCATAATTGAAAACTTCTGGTCTCTAAAAGAGCAACATTGGTGCAAAAAAAAAAAAAAAATAGATTATATAGATTACTATTTTTATGTATAATTTAATAGAAATATATACATTATAGTAATACAAATTTTAAAACAAATTTTCTGGACATTTTACCTGATAAGGCATTTTTATATCTCTGCATTTCTCTTTCTCGTTGCGTCCTTAATAAGTTGTCGAATTAAAGTTTGTGATTTCTTTTTGGTAAGTCGCTTTGGTTAAAAGTGTCTGCTCGGTACATAAATGTACATATTCTTCGAAAAGCTGTGTAAATACCATAGTATATGATTACAATAATCATTCAGCACCGTGGACTATATCAAAGTACCATGGTATTACCATCTGATACCCTCAGTGCGCAGTAGTCCTGCCACTGTAAGTCTTGCAGTCAATGAAATCCCCCTTACTCTGTGAAGTTTGGCACCCTGTGTTGAAGCCTTTGGCACAACTACACCATGAATACAAAATATCACTGACAGAAATGGGGGCTGGGCTGAAAACTTAGTCTCCGAAAGTGCTAGATGGGGGTCGTCACGCTAACTTTGTACCAAGGATGCGTCCCTTTGTCTCGCGATGAACAGGGGAAGGGCCGCACTAATGGGCAGCACACTGATCCTGTCAAGCACCGTATCCATAGCACATGAGTCCAGTGAGACCGCATTCACATACATGCATGCACACGCAACAATCCCAGCACCCTCCTGCTGAGTGTTGTGTGGACATGCACAGAAGCTTTTTCTCACAGGAATGACACCGTTTAGTCCTGTGCATATGGTGATGTGCGCAAGAAAACAGATGGAGGAAATAGATGCTCTTTTTTTCGGTGTCCTTTTTTTGAGTGTGTGGATAAAACAACATTTGATTCTCACTCTGATAGTTGCTTTCAAAGAAGGCATCTGTCGTTTTTAAAGTTCAAGAACACAGAAAATGCAAACTGTACATATTTTTAACTGTAAAAGTGGGCCTTGTCTGTGCAAAAGGTAAAGCCACAATGTTAGGGTGGATGTGAGGGCGTTCAGAGTGTCTTTTGCTGTATGATTGCTATGGTTGCTATGTATGTGTGTGTGTGTGTATGTATATATACATACAAAAAAAAAACATTGATTTCTGCGTATTTATGCAAAAGTTATATATATATATATATATATAATATTATATATATATAATATATATACAGTTGTGCTGCATTTCAGAATGTGCAACATTTTATAATGAGCTCCTTTTATTTAGTACTGTCCTGAATAAGCTATTTTGCATAACAGATGTTTACATATACTCCACAAAACAAAATAATAACCAAATTTATAAAAATTACCCCGTTGAATCTTAATACTGCGTGTCATTTCCTGGATGATCCACGACTGTTTATATATTTTGTGATAGTTATTCAATATCCCTTGTTGGTCCTGAACAGTTAAACTGCCTGCTGTTCTTTAGAAAAATCCTTCAGGTCCTGCACATTCTTTGGTTTTCTAGCATCTTCTGCATATTTGAACCCTTTTCCAAAAGTGACTGTATGATTTTGAGATCCATATTTTCACATGGAGGACAATTGACGGACTCATACATAAATATTATAAAAGGTGAAAACATTTACTGACGCTCAAGAAGGCAACACAATCATTAAGCGACAGGATTTTGCGGCTGTCATGTGTACAGTCTAATCATTTGTGTAAAATTACATTTTTTCATTGTAATGGACTAAGAAGATACATAACTCCTTAACATGTTCCCAGAAGACAAAAGATGTTACAATTTACCTGATCATCCATTTAAAAAAGTTTACACCCCTCACGGGTCTCTTTAGCGTTGTGTGGCTTATTGAGCCGCAGTTCGTTTCACCTGTTATAATAGTTAGCATGAGTCCTCAATTGTCCTCAGTGGTAAAAGGTGGATTTCAAAATCATACAGTCAATGTATGCAGTCATACAGTCTGTATACGTATGGTTTGTTAATTTTGATTTTATTGGCAAAAAGAGATATAAAACAATAATTAAAAAATGTCTTCTGTACATTGGGTACCGGACCAGTAAAAATTCTCTCTACAAATTTTTCATCCATTTTATCATCTGCTGGGTGAAAATGGCAAGTCTAAATTGCACAACAAGCTGCACCACTTTAGGTATCATTCATGTGAAAATGTATTCTTCAGAAACAAGTATAATACTTGCAGGGTTTGTTCAAATATCTAACCCTAAGTATTGAGTGAGCACTCATACTGTAACTACAATGTGACTGAAGAAATCGCCACAGATTGGATTCATAAAACTGGCAACAGAACAAAAAAAAAACAAACAAAAAAAACATCTCCACTGATTCCAACTGTTACCCAGAACAACACTTAAAAAAAAACAAAAAAAATGCTTTTTGGATTTCCCACAGCCGAGCCCTCTGAGATTTCTCTAAAGTGGAATTGGTGGAAAAAGTCTATTACTGTAGGAGCACATCACAGTGTGAGATCACAGTGGGCTGCTTGTTGTGAAAAGACAATGTAGCAGTAATTGACACATCAGCTTTTGCCATATTGCCAGATGGCTAGAGTTTTTGCTGTATCATGTTTGTTTGTTTGCGCGTGCGTCTGCGGGAATACACGCACATGTATACGGCTCCGCCGGCGGGACAGTGTATCGTCCTGTTTATTTATGCCTCCAGGGATGATTATTAATCCAATAATTAAACATTTATTGCCAACAACACCTGCTCCCTTCTTTCGGTGACCCCTGGGGACTCAATCACACCATCGCAGGAAGCCAGAGGATAGGAAGAGGGGAGGGAGGGCTGAGGGAGGAGGGAGAGCGAGACGGAGCGAGGGATAGTGGGAGGGGTGGGGAAAAAGAGCAGCGATTCGGGAGGGTCATCAGATAGTCAGATTCTTTCACACCAGCGAGGTGTTATTGTGCAGAAGGACAAACGTGTGTGAAGTTATGTGACTCCAGAACAAAGGACAAAAGACCAGGACAGATTTAACACGTTCCACAAGAGAAGAACAACAGAAGGATGAAAGAGGGGCGCCCACTTCACTGAGACATCCCTCCCGGTGCTGACAGCTAATGAGAAAAGTTCTTCTTCTGCCTTAATGGACTTTTATTGTCATTTTCATGCGACATCTGATTGTCTCCAATAGGACTCAGTTGAGGAAATAAGACTTTGTAGAGCGAGGAACTCTAACATCTACTCTGAGAACGAGAGGACTGTCAAACACATTATAGGAGAGACAGAAGAGCACATAAAAAGTAAGAGGGACCACGTCCCTCCGCAGCTACAGCAGAGATGCTGCGCTACCTGATAAAGACGCTTCTACAGATGAATCTGTTCACCGATACCATCCGCGATGCCACCAATGGAACCGACCTGTTCTTCAACATCTCCTCCATCCCGTCGTTCAACTCGTCTCTGCTGGACTGGGCTAACTTCACTGGTCTCAATGGTAAGGTCTATCATTCGTATCAGTGTTTCACTGTAAAGTTAAGAGTCATGTTAAGGCTGAAATGTTATACACTGCAAAAAGTGTACCTGATTTAAAGTAGTTTTGGTGGTATAAATGTATTTAGTTAGGTCGATTCAGCAATATTAAATAATATTTTTGACTTGAATAAAAATATATTTATATGTATTTATGTACGTATATGTGTATGTCAAATATTCTAAATGTATATTCAAGCATTAAGCGATGTTTAAACTACTTTTAAATGTTAAAATGTTTTAATTGACACCTGCCAAAATTAATAAATGCTATGAAAGTAGTTTATTGTTAGTTTGTGATAAATAGAACCTTATTGTAAAGTCTTAGTTTTTTTATTTTTTATTCTGAGATATAACTTCCAGTCTGAGATTTATATTTTATGTATCACTGAGATCTTACGTTTCTCAGATCATCTGAAAAAAGTTTGCTTTATGTTGTACAGGTTAGGAGTGTGTATCAGATGAGTAGCTTTTTGCTTAGATGAAATTTGATAACTGTGATTTTTGTTTCTTATAACCTGTTTTATTTTAGAATGATATTTGATAGAAGATATTTGTTGAGCACTGAGCACTTTTGGAGCAAATTTGATTTCAATAGACCTACAGTATATTATACAAGAAAGTTATCAGGTAAGAATTTGGTCTTAAAATGATTGTTTTGTTTCATTGAATTTGTCTCAAGCTTTCATGGTCTTTAGTTTCTGAACCACAATCAGCCAAACATACTCAGTGCGGCTCAGTATTGATGGGATGCTTAACTTAATTTTCTAATCAATTGAGCATGGATCCAGCCGAAGATCTGCACGGAATATTAAATAAGAGGAATATTGAATCCCTCAAACTGTCCTGACCAGCAGTGCCTTGAAGATCTGATTTGAAAAGTCCTGTTGAAATGTAGTTATCCCTTATATAAGCTTTCTATATGTGATGGATGTGGTGAATCTGTATGGATGATGCATTGCAATGCATTTCCTCCATTGTCACCAAGTGTGTGAGAGTGTCTTTAAGCAGTGTGTGTAATGGGAATCTTCCGCTGTGGAGTTCTGCTCAGTGGAGGTAATGACAGAGAGCTGAGTGAGTAAGTATGTGTTAAGGTAATTAGGAGGAGGTTATTTTACCTTGATGCCCGTTTAATGAGCTTTCATGCATGTGGCAGTGTTGAGATCAATAGCACATACTTCCTAAACACACGCCTCCATTCATACTCGTCACACTCGTGGCTATTTTCTCAATCTCTCAAACTCTCTTTCTGTGCTGAAACTCAGCTGACAGACTGACTCATTTACTTACTGTCATCATCTCACATGCTGCCTGTTCCATCAGCTCTCATTCTCATGCCTGTCTTTTGCTAAGAACATCTGACTTTCCTTTCCTTTCCTCAATCCATCCATCCATCCATCTTTCTTTCTTTCTTTCTTATTGACATCAATCCATGCATTTTTTCTTTCTGTCTCCTTAATTCATTTCTTTTTTCCTTCCTTTCTTCCATCCATCCATCCTTCTTTCCTTCCATCCATCCATCCATCCATTTCTTTTTCTTTCTTTCCTTCCTTCATTTTCTTTTTTTCATTATTTTCATCCATACATACAGCCATCTTTCTTTCTTTTCCATCCATCCATCCATCAGCCATCCTTCTTTCTTTCTTTCTTTCTTTCTTTCTTTCTATCTATTCCTTCATTTCCTTTGCTTTCATTATGTTCAGCCATCTATCCATCATTACTTTTCTTCCTTTATTTAGTCATTATTTTCTTTCTTTCTTTAGTCACTCTATTCTTCCTTCCTTTAGTCACTCTTTTTTCCCCTTCAATCATTCTTTTATTTCTAACTATTTATCCATCCACCCATTATTATTTGTTTTCCTTCTTCCTTCTTTTATTTTCTTCCTTTCATCATGGTTTCCTTCTTTCCATAATCTATTCTTCCTTCATCCTCTCACCTTTCTTTCAATTTTTTTTTTCAGAATCCTTTATTTTTTTTCCATTTCCACCCCTCTCTCTTTCATGTTGTCTGTGTGTCTCTGTCACTCCTCTTCATATCCTGATGGTTAACTTAATGTGCTTTAGACTCCCTGCTCTGTTTCAATGTACAGTTTCATTCACAGCTGCTTTGTGGAAAGAGAGTGAGAGAGAAAGAGAGATTGACAGAGAGAGAAGAAAAGAAAGAGTAGTACCCCCCAGAGATGGTCATGTAGGAGGTAAATTTGCTTTTGAAATGTACCTCTGAAAAGAAGCTTATCACAGCTTGCGTTATCTGATTTAGTGAGCATTGATAATACTGAGACTGTAGCACCATTGAGACCTCTGCTCCCTCTGCGCGTGTGTCTGTGTGAGTTAGTGTGTGTGTGAGAGAGAGAGTGAGTGAGGGAGTTTGGATGCTACATGATCAAAACCAATATTCCCCCTGTCCTTTTCCCCAAACACTGCCAACACTGCACTGATTGAAAGCACAAAACACACTCAAACACACACTGCCCAGCTCTGGGCAGCACCTCTCCATCTGCTGACAGATATGAATTAGAATTTTGCATCATGCTGTGTGTGTTTGGCTTCCCGTGTGTTTTTGAGTGTGTCTGTCATTGTGTAAATACATTTTGCACTGAATTACTTAGCATTTTAGTATGAATTTTGCAATAATATTGTTTGTAAATGTGTTAAAATGAATATAGAATTCGATCTAATAGCTTCAGGAAGCACTTTGTGTATATGTGCAAGTTTATAGGTAATAATAATAATAATTCCTTACATTTATAGAGCTTTTCTGGGTACTCAAAGTGCTTTGTAGGTACTCAAAGCCCAATGTGGTGGTGTGTGGGTTACTTGTGTGTGTTTACGTGCTTCTGAGTAAATCAAGAGATGTGAGAGTATTACACCTGATACTGCTCTTCTATCTGTGCATTTCATATCCGTGCTGATAACCAGAGAGTTTGTCTACTGCATTCACCAATACGATGTGCTGATTTCTATGAAATGAGTACTCAGCCAGCTGCTGGCCCTCTAAACTAATCGAAGATGGGGGAAAGTCAATAGCGCCTGATAACTAATACAGGAAGTAATGGTGAATTCACAGAGACAGAGTCTATAGGACTAATGCATAGCTGACCAATGTGCAATGTGTCTACATCTGGCTTTTTTTTGCTGAGAATGGTATGATTTATGAATATGGTGTAAAAAAGTTTGTTTCTGTTAGCTGTTGTTGCATTTCCCTCATCTTACGGGTCTTTCATTTCCTCCCTGCATGTCCTCTCATTTTCTAGACATCTGAAAAAAAAACAGACTATGTATTGTCATGCAATAAAAAATGCAAAATAAATAATGTTTTATACAAATCCTTGTGTAAAGGTAACAATATAACCATAGTTTCTGCCAAAATACAATAGGGACTACATTGAAACTGTGGTAAGTTACATTAGCTACTTTTAACTAGACTACAAATAAAAAGGAAAAAACTGTTTACCATGGTAATTGTTTTGTTAAGGGTGAGGGTAATGCATAGCTAACCAGTGTGTCTCTGTCTTTTTTTTGTTGAGGATGAAACAACTTCATTTCTGTTTTCTGCGGCAGCATTTCGATTTTTTCATATTTGGTGCTTTTTGATTGCAAAAGTCTCCTTTATGTGTTTCTTTTCGTCCCATCTCTTCCCAAAATGAAAGTCCAGACCCCTTTGATTTGGTTTGTGTAACGTTTTCTGTTTTTCAGAATGGTAATTGACCCGACGCAAGAAAATGAAATTTTCTGTCAGACTGTCATGACAGCTTATTTCAGTGACTAATCTGACAATGAATATAAATTCATGAATCTGCAATGAATAGTGACAGCAAATGAGTTTTGCCATGTGAGGAAGTGCATTGCACCTGAGGCCGTGGCTGCGAGGTTTCCAATGGATTCCTGTGCTTTCATGTCAATGCAGCGTCCTATTGTGAGCTGAGTGTGTAAATGGGTCTAATATACACATTTTAATGAGACCACTCGGTTTCAATGTGTGTCAGAGGCAGTGACAGGCCGTCCTCTCGCTTTATAAATCTCAATTAGTTTGTTCTCAAACATACTGTATATTTAAGGCAGTATAATTTAGCAGGTTTGATTCAGTCAGAGCCGAGTCAGCACTTCTATACTGCGCTGTACTTTAGTATATACATCATTTTGTATTTACGTTTAGTTTTGTAAAGTCATTTCATGTAGCTTTTGTGTCTATAAGCGATGATGCAGCATAGAAGAGCTGTATATTTTTTTCATTTTCCTTTTCTATTTTGTCTATTATTAATCCATACTGCAGTGGGGGGCTGATCCCATGTTCTCTAATTGGCTGTGTTGTTGTCGGGGGTAACGGGGCCCTGTTCTAATCCTGCTGTGCTAATGTATGTGTTTGTGTGCTCAGAGAGGTCAAGTGGGCTCAGCCCTCCCTCATCTCACAGGTCTTTTACTCCCTCCGGGCTTAAATAAGGCATCTTTAGGGCAACAAACCTTCTACATTTATCATGCTTTGGTGCTTGTTCATCTTCATTCATGGCCAGATTTGTCAACATTCCGCTGTGTGAATGAATAACTGGAATGAAAGAAGAAAAAAAGTAAAAAAATGCTTTTCAGACAAATCCTTCAGCAATGTATCATTGTAATCTTAGTATATTCCATCAAAATACTGTAGTTATCATATTGTACAGTAAAACTACTACTGATTTGTCATGGCTTAATGCATCTCCATTTTTATTCATTTTCAGGAAAAAGGAACAAATAAAAAAAAAGGTATTTTTTTCATTCTTATGCAATAAAAAATAAATGCAAAATAAATCATTGCTCTATACAAAATCTTCAAAAACTACCACCGTAACAGTAGTTTATACAAAAATACCATTGCTACTGCTGTAAAACTGACAGCTTGATATTGCCACCAAAAAATGCTACTAGACGAAATGGAAAAAAACACTGTTTACCATGGTAATTTTTTTGTAAGGGGTCT
Source organism: Sinocyclocheilus anophthalmus (assembly GCA_018155175.1). Lineage (NCBI taxonomy): Eukaryota > Metazoa > Chordata > Actinopteri > Cypriniformes > Cyprinidae > Sinocyclocheilus > Sinocyclocheilus anophthalmus. The sequence continues at coordinate 290,710 of JADLZN010006694.1, read as the reverse complement.
TAAATTGGATAAAGATGGATAAGAACCCATTTACTCAGGCAAATTATAAAAAGGAATAACTTAGAGTACTTAGTTACTCACCTGTGTGAGAGTGAGACCCTTGTATGAATTACAGGAATGTTCTGGATTCATAATATTTGTAAATGTTTACATTTGTTATATTAAGGTTTTTGTATTGAGTTTTGCATAGAACTCGGATGACTGTAAAAGTGAAGAAGTAGTTCATATCTATATAATCACATGACATGTTTAGAAATTTAAATGTAGAAAGCTGATTTCTGGTACACATAGGGAACATGTTTTTCTTACTTCTAGCACTTCTTTCCAGAATTGTTTTTCGCTGTGACTTAGATCTGTTGTACTACAGTTTATCAGCTAATAAAATCTTAACACCTCCTTCCTCAGCTGTCAGATATGCAATCTAAATGGAACAGCATGGACACACATCCAGCTATGTTTATTCATAATACAACCTGGAATGCAAATCAGCCCCACATCTGTGCCCATTCCAAAGGCTTCCACCGTCATTAACACACTAATCGTATGTGCTGAGAAACACACACTCTCACTCACACACACACACACACACACACACAGTTTTAAAGTGACAGAGGTTAATTCCTCAACCACCCATCATTAAATCTGACCATTTCACTGCAGCCTGCGACGTCAGTTGCGTCAAGCTATATAAGCAGCGGAACGAGAGGAGAAGCATAATATCTTCATGATAATAGACTCTATCTATCTATCCACTTTATATCCATCGTCATAATAGTGGGATATCTGTCGCTCTCGTACTCTAGCTATTGTCGTCGTTTTTAATTATCTGGCTCTCTTGTCTCTCGTCTAACTCTGTTGTCTAGCTATTGTTCTATCTTGTTAGCTAGTCTGTCGATCTGTCGTCTGTCTGTCGTAATATCTATCTGTCGGGTCGGTTCTCTATCTATCTATTATAATCTATCTATCATATCTAATCTTATCTATCGTATGTAATGTCTGTCTGTATGTCTAGCTATTGTTCTATCGTTTTTTGATATCGTTTGTATCTACTGTACTATATACTATTAAAGATTATATAGAATATCTATCTATCTATCTATCTATCTGTCTATCTATCTGTCTATCTGTCTGTCTATCTGTCTGTCTGTCTGTCTGTCTGTCTTCCTGATGGTCTTTCTGTGGAACATTAATTGTAATCTATCAAAAACACCACTTCTTCTCTCCTCCACACTATCTATATGTTCTCTCCATCTGTCTCCCCTTCCATTATTTCAACTATTTCTCGCCCCTTTACACTTCCAGTCCTTCAGAGCGTCAGCTTGAAGAACATTGTGAGGAGGCGGAGGTGGAGATTTGTAGCACGCAATATGACTGTCTATTTCTGACTCTCTGTGTTAGATATAATCAGATGAGCTCCTCAATTGCTTAATTAGACATACAATTATTACTTATTCCCCTTCTTATATCCTCCACATATATCTCCGTCAGCTGACAGCAATTCCAGGGTTTTAATATAGCCCCCGTGGCTACGTCTTGTCTGCAGAGAGTACCTTCACCAAACGGGCATCCGGAAAAATCAGTTAAGTACTCAATCTGCATGGTGTGAAGGTATGACTAGTGCGGGAAAAAAGGGGGGGCCAAGGTCTACTAAAGAACTGGCAATCATCCTTCTCTTTTTTTCAACGTTTGTCTTTGTTTTTTTTTTATCCTTCCTTTTTTTTGTCCACTCCCCCTCTTCCCTCCATCCATATCCAATCCTTTCGCCCTCTCCCACTCCCTCTTCACATCTCTCTCCCCCCTCTTCCCTTCATTTATAACGCTTACAGCCTCCCTCAATCTTCTTGCCTTTTGCGCAACGGTGTTCACATGCATATGCAAATGACTTCAAAATGACCCTTCTCAACTTCTTCAGTATTCTGAGGGTATTGCAGACATGGGCTTGAAGAAGGAAAGAGATGTAGATAATCATATGCAGTAATTAAGTACCCCCATGTTTAATGTACATACCTTAGGTTAAATAGAATTTAAATTCAATTAATGCACTCCATTATTAATAAATAAAAGTAGTAGTATCAGATTTAATTAATACTTAGAATGTGTGTTTGTGTGCTTGTATAAGTGCAAAATGATGGGCCTCAAGTAAGATTAATGACAGCAGTCCTGTCCTGTTTTTTAAATATCAACCTGTCAATCAACCTAGCAGTGTAGCAAATAAGTATTTCTGTCTTTATTTGACTATATTACACACTGTATGCTGATACCATTACATTGCCTTGAATGAAAATCCCTCAAAAATGTATTAGATATTTCAATTACAGCACTGTATATTGAATCAATTTATTTGTGGCAGAGTAATTCAGCTGTGAGCCGAATTGAACACTGTGTCATTCCTTGTTGTACGGTCCTTTGGGGGAAACTCAAGTAGGCGTGAAGTCAATGAATGTGTGGGGCTCACTGTGTCGATGACGGAGGGGTCAGGGAAAGGGGTCGTGACCCCAAACCCTCCATCTCATCGTTACATAGAGCTGAGTTCATTTATTTCTCTCTGTCTGACACAAGTCAATGACAGAAGCCCATGCTGCCTGCAGCCCAGCGGTCTGGTCCGTAACCCTACACATCTGCCCCTCTGCTTTATTATGCAAATGAGGGTGATTCCTCTAGCCATAATGGAGAGCTTCGTGTATATACACACAGATGTACATAAGTTCACTCATGCACACACACTTACATTTGCATACATTTATGCATATTAAAATCACATGCATTTATGCTTATTAAAACTATTGTTTACAGAGCTAAACGGGGAGACATATAGAATGACATCCATTTGCATGCACATTACCAATGGGGTAGTTTGTAAAAAGCAAACTTCTTTTTCTACTGTCTGCGCTACTGCAGACTGTGTGGACAGAACAATCATGAATATTCATGCAGGCGCACTGATTTGCACAAGCGGTTTAACAAATTAGATGTTCTTTTTGGAAGATTAGTAGAAATAATTTCACTGACGAGTAAATGGCATGCAAGATTAGATGAAAGCACTGAATGTTTATCTCATAACTTGTCCTAAGTTTTTTGATAGATTTTAACAAACATTGACAGTCAATATGCAGAAAGTGATTCTGTTTAAGCATAGAATCATTTTTCTAATCATAATAAGAACATGAATATATATATATATATATATATAATATATATATTATATATATAATGTTTTTATATATTCAGTTTAGCCTTATTATATAGTGAGAAAAAAAAATCAAGGACATTACTTCAACCATAAGTTCTTGCGATGTTGCATAAGCAGACGTGTAATAATAGTATATCATGTGCTGTGATTTATGGCTGTGGATTTTTTTTTTTTTTACCATTGGGTTATTTTAGTCTTTGTTAGGATGTGATTGCAGTGGGTATTGATTGATTAACTTGTATCGCTAAGAGCCCACTGATTAGAGAGAACGGACAGGATGGATGAGTCTTTCTCTCTGTCTATTGAGAGCCGAGGCCTGCAGTGAACCTCTTCCAAGCCAATCAATGTGTATTTCACACTTAAACACTAATTAAGTCGTTAGAGGGCAGCAGTGTCAGTCCTGCTTGGGTGCTTTCACACACCACACACACACACACATTACCCTCCTCATGGGAGTGTGTGTGTGTGTGGAGGGGGGCAGCAGGGTGATGTGCCAGCAAAAAACCCTTTTGTTATCAAATATGCACACTCACACATTCTCCTGTGTTGTTAATAATGTGTGTAAAGCTGTGCTGTGCCATACATTGTAACATATGCGGGTCTAGTTAATCTGACTCATAATCACTCTAAGGACTGCTGCAGATCTGAGAAAACAGCGAGCGTAAACAACAAGAGTAAACTAATCTTCACACGCTGTGCTGCTGAATAATTACACATCGAGCTGTGTCACATAGCTGCAGATTAGAGTGCAGAGTCCATGCTTGAGAAATTAAATTTAGAGGATGCTGTTGCAATAGTACATTGATGGTGACACATGCTGTTAATTTTTAAAATCCTCAGCCATAAATCATAGCACATGATGAAATATTGTTACACATGTCTGCTCATGTATCTGCAACATCATTAAATATAGTACACAGGTTTTGATTTATAATGGATGAAATTTGTATTGAAAAATAAGAAGTTCATATTTTTATGTTAGGTTCAAATGTGTTTAAAAGAAAGTTTGTTGGTGTGACCATTTCTTTGAAGTTTTCCACCATTTTTAATTACAGTTTAGTTTTTTGCAGTTGCTCTTAAATAGTCCTGCTGTGTGACAAATTAATTTTTAAAGTAGAAAATTTGCAGGTAGACTCTAAATTAATATGAGGTCTTAAAAAGTGCTTCTTCTGAATATATCTTTTTGAAAATAATATATGTCAGGATCTGGCCACTAGTATAGTTTGCATGCAGATTAGTTTAAAAAGTATATAATTTTGTCACTAAATAATTTATCAAATAAATTAGTATAGATTATGTGAATAAGCTGCAAACCTAGTTTACAATGCATTGACTGTGGTTCGATTGTTGTGTTGTTGTCATTTGGTGGATTAGTTAGTGGTGTTTGTTATGGAGGACAGCCTACATAGTATTATTGCTCTATACTAAACCCTTAAACGTTTAGTATAAACTTTTTGCACTCTGAACTTGACATCGCATTTGGCTTTAATCCATCTAATGCTAACTAGCATTATTCTGTATAATCCACCTTTATTTAACTTCATAGCAACTAATCGTGAGTTATCAAGCTGGCCACAGGAATTTTCTCAGAATTGCAGAAAGAGAGAGGTCAGTTCTGACTTTTTTCACAGAATTGTGAGATAAAATCTTGCAATTGAAAGTATAGTGACTTTATAACACATTATTCTTTTTTTTGTTTGCTTTTACGTTATATATTCACAAATCTCTGGGGAAATAAGAAATTATTATATATCATTTGATAATTCTCGATAGCAAAAACAGAGTCAGAATTGCAGATAAGTAACAATTATTTAAAAATGCTTTATTCAGTGGTGCAGACAGAAATGGGGTTTACATAGGAAGATTGTATTCATTGTAATATAACACTATCTTATATTAATGTCTGTAGTTGATTGTTTAACGAACTGGGCTGTGTTCAACTGAGGAGATACTGTGGCAAAACGCTTGATTTAGTATTCAGTTCTGTGATACTTAAGAGAACGGTAGATCTCAGGTGGTAGAGGCTGTGGGAAAATTACCTTGCAGCATCCCCAGTGCTGAAAATCTACCACATATGGGCTGGGAGGATCCGCCACATTTTTAAAGATTTGGGGAGACGTTTAGTAGATACAATAGCTACACATTTACCAGTCCGAATGCTGCGATTGCAAACAGGTGCAGGGCCACGCAGAGGTGAGCTTGAGTACATGATTCTGCACAGCAATACAGGCATAGAGGAGGCCACCTGCACGTCTGACACACACGAGACAGCACAGACGCGGGGTTTGGGCTTTTTTTTTTGCACGAGCGGCACACAACACCGAATTGAATCTTACCGAAGTAGGAGACGAGCAAAGCCCGGAAAGCTTCGAGACTTCGTGAGTGATGCGAAGAGGGGGAGGCGATGGCGCAGAACGGGCAGAGGCCTGACAGAGATGCCGGCTCGTGCCCCAAAACAGGGGGCCCCCCATTGATCGAAATTTAATAGTGTATGAGGATTGGCAGGCTCACTCTCTGGCTGCCCGGACGTAGCATAACGCTATTTATTAGTCGAGTCCCTGGCTGAGAGCGGAACCCGGCTGACTGATTTCTACACTTTTTTCCACACATGGGAAGAACACGTGGCCTAGCAGCGCAGATAGCACGGAGTGGCATAGTGTTAGCGAGAGGGAACGGGCAAGAGCATCTCGACTAGGCATTTTGGCAGCGAGGACGACGAAGTGGGGTGGGAACGGGATTCGAAACGAGAGAAGCAGGAGGATAAATGAATAGTTAGATTCGGGGAAAAGGTCGGATTCCAAACTTAGTACAGCTGGATCACTTTGCGGAAGCATCAGGGGTGATGCCGTCAATAGATCCACCTGGAAAGGCTAGGACATAGTGTGTTCGTAGAGCACTTGTTTGAGACAGGTACAGCTGCACGCATTTAGATATCACTTTTCAAGAGGTTTATCATGAGACTGATGCCGTATGTCAAACCTTTTTAATAGTACAGGGATCTTTGAAAACCATTCTACAGAATGTGGTCAGCCTTCATCTGTTCTCTCCTTAATATACTCACTTATATCATTTTACTCTTTGCAATTTTAAAATGAAAACAGTTAAAGGGGGTAGTTTGGACTTCTGTCCATGTCTTTAAATATAATTGTTTGTGTGAGATTATTATTTTATAATTATTATTTTATATATATATTATTATATTTAAAAAATAAATATTAAAATAAAAGGGCAATGATGTGCCAGTACAGTTTGAAGTCTTTTGAACCCAGCTCTACGTTTTGTAGACTGTTATGTATAAAGATGTTATGCGTTTCAATGTTTGAATGATATGAGGGTGAGTAAAGATGACAGAATTGATACATAGATCATTCACCAAAACCCAAAGAGTAAGCTAAAGTTGTTACAGAAGTGTATTCGTAATTATTTATAATATATAAATATATATTTTGGTGTTTTATATGATCAATTTTTCTTTTCATTTAGTTTTACTAATTTATGGGCTTTGCAAACCTTTTTTATTACTTGTATTGGTTTTTTAAATTATTCTGATTACTTTGAAGGGTTAGTTCACCCAAAAATGGAAATTAGCTTGTTTTTTACTCACCCTCGAGGTATCCTAGGTGTATATGACTTTTTTCTTTTAGACGAATCCAGTCGGAGTTACAGTATATTAAAAAATTGTCCTGGCTATTCCAAGCTCTAACATTGCAGTCAGCGGCCCTGTTACAGTTGAACAGGACCACAAGTCTCACAATAAAGCAGCGCATCCATAATAAAACGTGCCTCACAAGGCTCCGGGGCATGAATAAAGGCCTCATATAGTGAATCCATGCGTTTTTGTAAGAAAACTATACATATTTCAAGCATAATAAACACTTTTCTCTCACTTCGTTTCTGTCATAATGCATGGAAGGTCGGAGGAAGCCGTTCCGGCAGATGACGTATGCATCGGCGGCGTGATATGTGTCTGAACGCGGACGCAGACACAAAAAAAATATACGTCTCACGTTCCGGCCAAAATTGAAGGACTCAAATCGAGGATTTTGCAAAAGAAAAATGTCTTTATGTTTTTTTTTTCTGGATTCGATATAAACCAAGGGAGGATGGGTATCACTTTGCATAAGGAAACTTTGCTTCTTTGCTCCTAAAAAGCAACTCGCCGAGACAGCAATATATTCAGAGGGCACGTGCGCGCTGCACATAGATGCTTGCGACATCCACCCAGACCGGCTCTTCAGCGTTATGAAGATAACAGGAGGAGGAGGGGAAAAGTGTTTATTACGTTTGACATATGGATATTTTTCTTATAAAAACGCATCAGTTCACTACAGGAGGCCTTTATTCACCCCCCCCCCCCCCCGAAGCAGTGTGCGGCACGTTTTATTATGAATGCGCGAGTTTTATTTGACGACTTGTGGACTGTTCAACTGTAGCACCCGCTGACTGCAATGATAGAGCTGGGAATAACCAGGACAATTTTTTAATATAACTCCAATTGGATTAGTCTGAAAGAAGAAAGTCACATACACATAAGATGCTTTGAGGTGAGTAAAACACAGGCTAATTTTCAATTTTGGGTGAACTAACCCTTTAATTTTTATAAAGACAGTTGTCATAAGATAATAAACTAAGATTATTATTTTAAATAGATAATGATATGGTTAATAATTTCAATTAGTGGCCAAGGCATTGAGATTCTCATTTCATTTTCTGTAGATTTTTTCATTTTATTTACTCATTGTATAATTTTTATTTAAAGGGGTCATATGATGATTTCAATTGTTACTTTCTCTTTGAAGTGCTAAAAGCTCTTGGTGCATAAAGAAGAACTGTAAAATTGCAAAGACTAAAGTCTAAAACCCAAAAAGGTATTCTTTATAAAAGTTAAGACTGTCCGTCACAACCTATCGTAAAACGGCTCGGGTTTAACACGCCCCCACATTGTCTACGTCTACGAGCTGGGGACAAGATTGACATAACGACGCCCAAAGGTTCACATCAAAGGAAAGAAGGCATAACTTTGTTATTCTCGCGGTAGTTTGTGCGTTCTGCCGCCCATGCGTGTAAAGACGCTGTTTGGTTCGTTGTGAAACGAAACTACTTTTGTTTTGGTCTTCCATGTTTAATAGAGGACGATATGGCTTCGAATGACTCTAGTAGTGATCGCCGTGCTAAGTTGCTGAGGCGAAGGAAACTAATACAACAGTCTGTGCGCTGTGGATACGCACGGCTCTGGCTTTCAGTCCTTGGGATCATGACGCGGTGTCTCAGCCCGGATGTAGTCATCCAATGTCCTGCCACGCGCACCGCTCCTACGGCGACAATCGCCCTAGCCGCGCCCGTTCGCACAGCCTCGCGCCTATGCTCATCTAACCCTTTCCGCCATTTCTATCATCGCTAGCCTTACCGGCCTCGGTTTCACTGTAGGCCACAATGTGTGACGCTGTTTTCGTTGTGAAAGTGAAACTACTTAATTTGGCCTTCCAATCCCGCACATGCCACTATGCCCAATCAGTGGCTAATGTTGTATCGTTGAGTTATCAATGAACTGTTCACCAGAACCATCTTAAACTTATTTCAAATATTCTAGGATGTCGTGCAAGATACTGTATTAGTTATGAGGATCTGTCTGCTCCTGTGAGAGAGACTACCAATGCGGTCCTTTCCTCTGACTAGAAATGTCTGGCTATCGTACGTTTATACTATACTAAGACAGTTTTTATATTTATGTATTTATAAGCGAGTTTTTTGGGCGGTACAGTAGAGGACTTGTTGTTGTCAGTTTTCTCCGATCACAAATGCAGACATTTTTTTTTGTTTACGCGGCACAATGCAACGCGTAAAAGACGGTATAAGTTATTATAAACCATAATTATGTCCCCACTGGATGCAACGAATCCCTAGTTTATAATGGGTTTTAATGTTATTGATCATCAGTCCGACCCTTCCTTGACAGGCGCATCAGCATCAAAGTATGGTGAGTTGTGTCTTTTGTGTGTAACATTTCCATCTCACGCTTGAGGTATTCGGCCAATCATAATGCACTGGATAGCTGGCCAATCACAGTACACCTCGCTTTTTCAGAACGATGAGTTTTTGTAAAAATCGACACGTTTCAGAAAGTCAGGGCATTGAGGATAAATAATAATGTACAGTTTGTGGAAAAGAATGTGTTTTTTTTTTTATTTAAACCGCATAAACACATTTCATTACACCAAATACACAAAATAATGGTATTTTTTTGCATCATATGACCCCTTTAATCTTTTTTTCAATTAAAACATTTTTTTTTAAATAGTTAGTTTCAGTTAATGATAACACTGGGGTCTGATTGTGGTAGTGGTTCCATGATTAGGTATCTTCAGCTGTTTCTTGAAGGCTGTAATAGGTTCAGCAGATTGGGTGGAGGTGAGGTTGGAAGCTTGTTCCTCAACAAAGGGACAACAACATCATCAATCAACAACAACAACAACAACAAAATAGTTCTGGTAAAGCCACTTGAATACTTGTTGACACTAGAGCTCATTTAGTAAACATTCAAAAGAGAACATTAGCAGGAAGTTTATTTAATGAGGAAAACAAAATGTTCTTATGTAGCTAACGTATGTTAAAACATTTTACAGCTAGACATTTCCAAAAAATGTTTTCACTGTATTTAAGTTAATAAATGTTAGAAAAAAATGAGCATTACAATATTATTACTACTGTCCTGTAAAGATGTATCTGCAAAGATGCATTGAAGATAATTTATTTCTAAGACTGTGTTTATTTGTTCATGCTTGTACATGGAGCAGTCAGCAGTGTTGTGGATTTCTATGGTTCTGGGTATCGCAACAGGTTAGGATTTAAACTAATGAAGCGTTGTTGCAGGTGACTAATCTCTCATTCTCTTTCAGCGTTTCATTGTCCTGCACCTTTGAGAGTCCACATTAGCCTCCTGCTGCGGCCAATTACAGTGCTAATACCAGACCTGAAGGTTTTGACCCCAGCAGGCCATTGAATGTAGGAAGGTTTTCAGGTGTGTGTGTGATTGCAGAGGAGTGTGTCATCACTGATGACTGTGTGAACCAAAGTGCTTCTCCTCTCCTTTTCCCATGTGTAGATAGAGGGATAAGATCTGGTCTCTCACACATCTGTAATGAGATTCGACGGCTCAAAGCTCATCATTATTCCACTCTTAAAGTGTATTAGGTGAACTCATTCTCTCTCGCTCTTCCTCCCTCTCTAGCTCTCTCTTGGTCACCACTCGCTTTCTTCGGGTCATTTTCAGTCACACTTAATTTAATGCGATTATCCTCCAGCGCAACTCAGCACAATCTCAAATGTGTATAATGAAATGTTGAGAAACTATCAGCGAAATTTAATACAATGTAATTGTTTGCTGTTTAAAACTACTTTTTCACGTTCAGGGAGTTTACGAAAGATCGAGAAAGTTCTAGCATTCAAAAGTATGTGCTATTCTCTGGTCGCGTCGCAATTTAAATGCTAAAGGTGCTTCACATTTACTTGGCAAAATTTAGTTGGCGGAATTCCACTTGACTGGGAGTTTCGCGCTTCCCATGCAGGTTTTTCCCCCCGAAATTTCGCTGGTGTGACCGCATCTTCTCTCCTGAATACATTTTAAATGAAAGGTCACATTTTCTACAGTATATCATCTATCATATCAAATTTTTTAGATATTTAGATTCACAGATTGAATCTAAAGTGATTCAGTGAGGTGCAAAATGAGATTTTCAGACATTGATGGATAGTGTGTAGTCAGGTATTTAGCATAACTAGAAAACTGTGATTGAATATTTACCAAGGCACTTAGCTACTTGATAACTGAATCTGGCTCATTAAATGGACTTCAATAAGCACAACAGCTTATTCATTAGCACTTCTGAAAAATGCAAACATGTTTGGTTGAGTGATAAACATGTATAATTGGGTTCTGTAGCTTTGTATAGCTTTAGCCACTTGGCCAAATGGCATGTTATTATTGACTCAAAACACACACACAAAAAAAAGATTTGTCGACCTGATAAATTAAACTACAGGACCTTTCATTTGTCACAGGAACAGGCCCTGAGGTGGACTAGCATTGCTCTTTGACGATGAGACTGGGTTTGAGGCTTTGCTCAGTTTTGAAGCGGTGAGATTACAGTGGCCGTGCAGTCGACTAGCTTCAGTGTGCCTAACTAAACTTAGAAACTCTTGACTTCTACATCTAAGACACATCGGCACTCAACCCAGTAGGATGTCTGCAGTGTTAAGCCCACCCTGACAGACGGTTTTTGAGCACAGGTTGCATTTGGATTCAGGCTGGCTGTGGGGAGCTGGCTTTTGAGACACACTGTCTTTATAAAAGGTCAGCAGCTATTGATTTGAGTGAATAACTCATGATGGCGAGATGAAACGGTGTGGGGGCAAGGAACAGATGCACAAGAATTTTGTCTCTTCTTTCATTTGTCACACCAAACATACAGCACATGACCTCAGCAAATTGTAGTTCAGTAAATGTCAGATTGAGTTCTTCAGTGACTCAAAATAAAGGTGTTGTTGTCATGATATATTTGGAAACAATGGAAAACATTTTAAGTGTCACCACTGATAATGAAAGTGTTGAGGAGGAGAAATAAATCTGAGCTTATTGGGGGAAAACATGGCCAATATTACCCCCAAATATCTAATTTGATGTCTGTGAGCCTATGTTGCTGGTAATTTCTTATCCTGAGCTGTTTTTCCTCTTTCTCAAAGCACCCTTGCATCATCTTCCTTTTGACCACAAGGGGGCAGTAGTGATGAAATGTTCACATTGATCACTATATTACCCATTTTTTCAGAACTGTTTAAAAAAAAAAAAAAAAAAGTATTATTATTATTAGTAGTAGTAGTATAAAGTCATCGTAATTATTTATTTTATTTTATTATTTTTTATGTTTAAAACTTGAGACCTGGGTTTTTTGATACAGCTGCTTATAGAGTGACTGTAAATTTAACATCTGTCTCTCATATTACTTCCATAATCAATCCCTCTTAATTTTTGATTATAATGACGTATACTGTCTTTTTACGCGTTGCGTTGCGTTGCGTTGCATCGCGCCATGTAAACATGAAACCATGTCTGCATTTGTGATCATAGAAATGACAAACAACAAGCGCTACTCTACACTGCCCAAAAAACTCGCGTTTGATATTCAGTGGCAAATTCTTTAAATATAAAACAACGTACTTACAATCTGTGAGTCAGAACAGCCGGCACTGTAGTCTACTCTACTAGGATCAGGAAACAATCCTCCATAAAATGCGCTGCACACATCTTGAATATTTGGGTTTTAAGGTGTTCTGGAACAGTGTTGTAAATACAGCTTAACCACTGATTTCTGGTTGTGTCCTTTTTTGGAAGGCCAAACAAATTAGTTTTGCTTTCACAACGAAACACAGCGTCACACATGGCGGCCTAGAGTGAGCAAAGGCCGAGGGATAGAGTGAGGAACGGCCAGAGGGCTAGAGTGAGCAGAGGTGGCGGGCTTGAGAACGTGGCGGGCCAAGGTCCGGATTCTACAAAGGCGGCTTTGCGGCAACCGGAACCTGGTGACGGACCCCGGGCTGGACTCCGCTTCGTCCAGGGTGAAAGCCGATCCGGCGATCGATAGTGCAAAGTTGTAGTATTTCCTCATCGACCAGCACGTATCAGCTCTAGGCATGACGAAGCAGATATCGTCCTCTTTTGGAAGGCCAAACAAAGTAGTTTCGCTTTCACAACGAAACACACAGTGCCTTCACGACATGGCGGCGGCAACAACAATACTACAGCAAGAATAAAAGTTACGCCTTCTTTCTTTACTTGGAACATTTGGGCGGCGTTATGCAAATCTTCCCAGATAGTGACGTAGATATGTGGGGGCATGTTTAAACTGCGTTTTAGGAGTGCGTGGACGAGTCTTACTTTTATAAAGAATATCTCTTTGGATTTGAGACTTTAGTCTTTGCAACTTCATAGATCTTCTTTATGCACCAAGAGCTTGTAACACTCCAAAGAGAAAGGAAAAATTTAAATTGCATCATATGACCCCTTTAAATATAAATATTTACTTGCTGATACGAGACTGACATGCACATTATAGGATAAGGTCAACTGGGCAATTAACATTTCATCATTTTAAATGTATTCAGGGATTGCAGTGGGTTTCATGCATATTCCTTTTGTGTATAAAGTATGAGATAATCTGAGGAGACAGCATTTAAGAAAGCTCCAATTCTCCATGCGCATTGGGGTTCAGAGTTAATATTAAACATAAGATACTGTTTAATTCAACATATGATTTAGTCATGATTTAGCGTCAGCATTACAGACGCCCTGTAATATCATACTGTGTGTATCCCACCGTGTGACAGACAGGTAGACCGCAGAGACGGATTCTCAGGGTCGCTTCGCTCTTATAATTACGAGGGGGCTCACAGCAACTTCGAAATGCTATTCTTTAAAAAGGTAGGGGGGTCTCTGAATTCCTAGTCCTACTAAAGCATTTACCACTCAAATTACAGAGAACCGGGTCGGGAGATAGAGAGATGTACTCGCCTCTCTCTCTCAGAGACTCACTCACCACACCGTCGCTTTGCATTTAAAAGACCCAAAACTATACCCTCTGCACATGAAAGAAAATGTCAGGGTCGGAGTTCGCCTCAGATAGCCACGCATCAAAGCGGCCGGTGGCTGCGTGACATTTCGGGGAGCTCGTTGGCCAGTCCCGCTGTGGCGGCCAGACAGACGGAGCAGGGCCAGGGGAGCAGATGTTAACCCCCAGACAGCCTGATGCATTTTGACCCAGTGGGAGATTGAGTCTGGATAGCGCGGGTCGATGAGAAGGCTTGCAGGCTATTAAAATACTGCACACAGAGGTGGGACGCTGGGCTTTTGTTTCTGCCATTGTTGTTGTTCAAAATACGGTTCTTAGAAATGCCAGAGTTTAAGTTTATTAGTGTCAGAAAGAAAGAGAGAGAGAGAGCGTTTGTGCTGAGTTGACCATGAGAGGATGTCGCTCTCTTGTGGCTAAATTAACAAAAATATCTGTGGGTGAAGAGTTTAGTGTTTGTAAGTACCTCAAGATGGGCACATGAGGGCGCAGAGCGACAACTCAAACCAGAAATTATTAATGCAAAACAAGTGCATTACATTCAGTTACACTAAAGTGTGCATTATTTAAAAGGACAGGACAAGACATTCTTTAAAATGTTTAATGGTTAAATTTAAAGTTAATTTACAAATACAATGAAATAGAATGATTTTAGTATAATGCACCGGATAAATGGCTTATACACTGGTTAAAAATAAAAATTACATATTGCCCTTAAACAAAGTGCTGTTCATTTTGTTGCTGCTCATAGAAAATATCCGTGTACAAGATATTCCTCTTTATGCAGACAGATGCTCAGAGGAATTCCCAAGAGATTAATTAATTTCACATTCAGCCTTCATTATGTAGGCTGCTTCCAACACAATGCCCCAAAGAACCATTGGAAGGGGGGAAAAAAGCAATTTGCCCACATGGCCATCAGATGGCAACATATTCACACAGCTAGCAGCATGTCTGGGGTGTCATGGCAATTTTTTATTCCATTATTCTTTCCCTTTGTGGAAGTTTAACCCATTCAGACCTACTATCCATTTCAGTGAATCAGTTTTTTTCCAGCATGACACCATGATGATCATGACTCAGTCACTAAATATAGGAAATACAAAGGAAATACCTAATCAACTAATATATGAATTACTATCAAAGATACAATTCACACATTATTAATTTTAGTTTTGTTTGATTATCATTTATGGCTGCATTTAGAGAAGAAATAAAACTACTAAATATGCTGTGTGTGTATACGTGTTAAATCCAGAAATTTCTGAAGAGTATGAATATATTATAGTAATGTATAGGAGGTTGTTTTCTGCATCACTTGAGTGTGTTTAATGCAGCTGACCAGTAGAGTGCAGCACAACTTTGTCTGTTTGTAATAATGAACCACTTCCCAAATGGTTTGTCCTTTCGTCAATATTCTATAAACATCAATTATTCTTTAAAAAAAACAAAAAACCTTGTATTGCTTTTTATCTGTCAATTACAAGGAAATTGATGTATGTCAATTAAACACACATGCATTAAACATGTCAATACATACTTAATTCATAATGTGTGAATTGTATAAATTGATAGTTATTCGTACATTATTTGATTAGGTATTTCCTTTGTGTTTACTATACTAAGTGGCTGAGTCATAATCATCATAGTGTTTATTATGAGTGATTGTTTTATTTACCAAAGATTAGCAACTGAGATGAATAATCATTTCCATGTTCATCCAGTTTGCTCCAAGTCTATATTTAGAGTCCAATTTGGGCTTTGATGCTCGGCTTAGCTTGCCAAGCAACTCAATGCTCGGTCATAAAGAGGGTTGTGTGCACAGAAAAGACAGTTTAAACAATCTGTAAGATGATTAATCCTATAAGATAATACCGATCTGTTTAACCCCACAGTATAGCATTCTACTGCAACCAACGCATTTAAAGGGGTCATATGATGCGATTTCAAGTTTTCCTTCTTTGGAGTGTTACAAGCTGATTGTGCATAGATAAGATCACTGGAGTTGCAAAGACTAAAGTCTCAAAGCCAAAGAGATATTCTTTATCAAAGTTAAGACTCTGCCACGCCCCCCTAAAATGCCTCGTTCTAACACGCCCCCACATATCTACCTCACTATGTGGAAATATTTGCGTAATGCCGCCCACATGTTCACGCAAAGAAAGAAAGCGTGGTTTCAGTAACTGCAGTTAATGTTGAAGCAGCATGTCAGAGAGACGCTGTGTTTCAGTGCGAAAGCAAAAGCACTTATTTGGCCTTCCGAAAGTAGATGCATTAGGAATCTTTAAGATCACTTACAAAAGAACAGCAATGCATTTTATGGATGACCGTTTCGTGAACCTAGGAGAGGAGGTAATTCGGACTTTGCTATCCACAATCTGGTGCTTCTGAATCAGCTACTGGTTTGTTATTAGTTTAAGTATTTGCTATTGACTGTTCAAATGCGGAGTTTTGCGCATCGTGTGTGTGTGTGTGTGTGTTGTGTGCGAGAGCGAGCGAGCGAGAGAGAGAGAGCGCGAGAGAGAGAGGAGGAGGAGAGAGCAGATGAGAGAGGGTAACATCACAGTGGGTCAGCTGTCTTAACCGGCTTGTGTACTGCACCAACACATACAGCTTCGTCACTGTGTCTGTCAACGGACGATGTTCCCTTTTCTGGCTCTGTCTTTACATTTATTTTGAACGATGAAGCTTGCGATTATGGTAAGGGGAGTTACATTTTTCCGACGAGTGCTTGTGGTGTTCGGCCGATCACAATGCATTGGGTCACCTGGCCAATCAGAGCAGACTGCGCTTGTCGGAAGGAGGGACTTTGTAGAAAACGAAGCGTTTGAGAGAGGCGGGGCATAGAGGACCTACAATAATGTACAGTATTTGAAAAAGAATGTGTTTTTTGAACATTAAAGCATGTCAACATATTCTGTTACACCAAATACACCAAATAATGATCTTTAAAAAAAAGCATTATATGACCCCTTTAAAGATTTGCCATGCACAGTATATCTGAAAGAACTCCAGCTCTTTTCACTGAGACTGAATAGTCCTTTTTTAAAGAGTAATAGGGTGTTTGGAGTTTGATTTTTGTCCTAGGGTTTACCACAAAGCCTATCGAAATAAAATTTCTTATAATGGCCACTTACCTAAGCTCTATACAGAGTCTCAGACTGACCCTGAATGTCTCAAATTTCATTTGGTAAAATAATTGACTTATTATTTTATAACAAAAACGCTGTCACGAAGGAACAGACGGTGCACACTGAACTAAGAAGATGCCAGTCACTCTGCTATTATATTTTCTGATGGATGTGATTTCTGGGGTTTTGTTCCTCCAAGGAGGCGGGTCTGTGTGTGTTGATTGTCAGGTGAGAGGGCGGGTTCTGGCTTGATCCCCAGTGACAGCCCCGCCTCTTTTTGGATATCCACCTTATATCATTTACAATAGCAACATCTTTGATAAAAGAAGATTTTTGGAAGTTGTAAATTAAGATTATTGAAGTACAGTTTTTCTACTTTTTATTTCTACTTCGAAAGTGATAACTGAAATTGTCTAGTAATTTTCCGAATTTTTCAGTGTACTGTCCTAAACTTACTTTAAAACAGTTTTCACTCAGAAATCTCATGTGCTTTGGAATAGAAACATTTAAATGGTATTTTCTTGTAATATGTGCTACAATAACCTTTTATTAAAACTTACAACTTATTATTTTACATTGTAGACACAAAAACAGGCACATTCTTGCCCCATATGCATGTTCAACCCCTCCTGTTTCTGTCAAGAGCCACCAAGGAAGCCAAACTGTGATTGATCGGTGCGCATGTGCATTTAAACGTGTCGTTTTAAGCATATGTATGTTTTTGTTTTCTCAGTTCGCTCAAGCGTATGATTGCAGATTTCTGCATGAGACAAACTCGTGTTGTTTTGTGTTCACACTGTCTGTAAATGCATGTCTGCATCTTATTCTCGTGTCAAGTCTCCTGTCTTTGACTGCTGACCTGTCTGTCTTGGGCTGTAATAGGAGCGCGAGTCTCAGATGTGAATTTCAGGCATATGTGAGAGGCGCTTGAGGGAATACAAACCATCATCGCCATCCACACGCAGACCGACCTCAGCCGCCTTACACAGGAAAAGCAGTCTAGATGCCGAAAAGTGATACGGCAAATGGGAATAATATGTGGGAGATGAATTAATATATGACCGTCCTCGTATTCATAAAGCTAAATGTACTGCATAATGGAGACGCAAGCGGTGGTGTCGAGCATAAATCATGTGATGATCTTTCTATATTCCTCTAGTCTTCGCAGTATAGATTTGTGTGGAATTCATTAGCATTTCATTGTTGGTTTGTTTCTGTCACTATTTATCTTTAATGTAGCTCTATTTGTAATGAGTCTCCAATTTTCTAAATGCAACGTTATCGTAGTGTTTCTTTTCCTTTTCCCTCATTGGATCTTATTGATTTTTCTCCCACCACTATTGATCTTGGGATCAGGTTTCCCCTGTGCAGCTGAGTATGTGTGTATGTGTGTGTGTGTGTGTGTGTGTGTGTGAGACAGAGAAAGAGGGAAGGGTCTATAGATTGTGAGATGTATAGGTCTTAGCATTTCTGCTTTTACCTATGTACAAAAAGTTCACTTTTAAATGATTTTATAAGTAATTACATAAATTCTTAAAGGGACAGTCCACCTAAAAATGAAAGTCACCATTTACTCACTCTCATGTTGTTCAAAACCTTTATGACTTTCTTGCTTCTGCATAACACAAAACACAAAAGAAGATGCTTTGAAGAATGTGGGTATAGCAAACAATTTCCCATTGACTTCCATTGTATGGATAAAACATTTAATGGAAGTCAATGGGAACTGCTGAAAAAGCCCACAGGGAAAATAAGTAAATCGATTTCACAGTCTGCGTTACACTTCAAATTTTAAATTAATAAAAAAAAAAATATTTAGTCAGAATTCACAGCTGAATGGCTGTCAATAAAGAAAAAAGTTGTAGATTTGTAGTTATGACCTCTACCAGCAGCGACTAAATGCGCTATGCTAACTAGCTAAACCGTAACACCTTGGCACTAGCTGAGCTGTTTGTAGTTGCCAGTACCATTGTAGACTGACTGTTCACATTCAACGATGATTAATTTATTTAACTGAATAAATTATTAAATGATAAATTATAACATTTCTTAAAGGAGGTAAATAAAGTGAGTATTATCCGGCTGGTCATTTATGTTGTAAAGTTTAAAATATTCAATATTTTTATATTAAATATTTTCATCTGTTCTCTCATCCATCTAAAATGATTTCTGTTACAAATATCATGCGTTTATTAATATAAACTTAATATATTAAAAAAAAATCTGACCATTACGTCAAGCTAGCTTTCAATGTGGGGTAGACATACAGGACTAATTATTCTAATGAAAATAAATATGAATAAAATAATTAACATATTGTAGTAATTTATTATTATTTAATTTAATTTAATTAAAACAATTTTTTTAAATAGACAATATAAGTAATTAAAATACTCTGTGTAAATTTGATAATTATTTGTCAATATTGGCTGGGTATGTGAGTCAAAATGGCGACCTCGAGGGATACCGATATGTAAAACACTGGTATTAGTCCACTGATATGACTGTATTCTTCATGTCAGGTGAATGACATCATTTCAACTCATTATTCAGAAGTACTTCATAAAACTTGGTTTTTACTGGAGGGAAAAAATGTCTGAGTGCACCTAATTGAAATGATTGCTAGCAATTTCACAGAGATTTCAAACCCATTTAGGCATACTCTCCTGTTCTTTTTAACCTTTTTCCTGTTCCTGGCGTCTTCTTTTAGTACCCAAAGCCTTGTTTTGTAAGCTCTATTATTCAGTAATGTCTGTAATGTTGCTAGCGCTACACCACTTTCTTCACGGGTACAATAAACAGACCCCACCCCCCCCCACAATCTCAAAGAGCAACTCTCTCTCTCGCCTCAGTCTCTCTCTCTCTCTCTCTCTCTCTCTCTCTCTCTCTCTCTCTCTCTCTGTAGCTCAGATGTGGTCATGCAGTCTAAAGGTATTAAATTATTCCAGTCTAGCAGCCGAATGGAACCGCACTGGGAGATGACAGCGCGATACACACATTTAAAAAGCTGAAATGCGTTTTGGCAAAACAGCGAGAGATGATGACAGAGCTCTGAATTGCTACAAATGGTTGTTATGTGTAAAATTTTTCAAGATTTGTTATATTCAGATGAAGCCCTCTTTTTTACAGTTAGAATAAATCTAACTCAACTTCCAGAAGTCTGAGCTTCTGCAAGGTTTGCTTAACACTGTAAACGGCTGGCGTTCCCTGACCAAACTGATGTTTTTCCTGCTCAGAGCTCATGGTCTTTTAACAGCTTTAGAGAGTTGTTGGGAAGAGGCTTAAAGACTTTTGCCCTCTGTAATGCACCACTGAGCACAACCCAGTCTTGCTCATTTCAGCATCTGTTGCCATCACACGCACTTCCAAGACCGATCAATGCTTGGCCGATACAGTCTGATGTATGTAGTGCCACTCGCGTGTATGTGTTCTTGCTTGAGTATGTGAGAGTGATATAGTATGTGTGACTGACTGATGTAGATTGAAGTACTGTTATGTTATCGTCTATAATATTATGCAGTGAACATCTATAAGCAAGAGGAATCAAAACTATTTTTTTATATTGATCATGACATGCTTAAGTTGGGAGATTGATGTCTGGGTATATTTTTTATATTTGTATTTATTTGTTTTCCTTTCCATCTGAAATTAAATGATTTCATTTAGAAATATCATGCATTTCTGAATATTTATAATATAATATTGAATTTTATTTATTAGTTTTATTTAACTTATAAACACTGCGTCAAAACCAGATAGATAGATTTGTATAGGATGTATGTAAAAATATATGTATAATTGTATATCCATCCATTCTGTCTATCTATCTATTCCTCCTCCACCTAAAATAAATGTATTTCATTTTCAATTTTACATTCATTTACATTTTCATCTATTATCTTGACTTTAAAAAAAAATCCATTTAATTTTAATGTGTCAATTGTGCTCTCAGGCTTAGTAAAGTTAGAAACAAAATAATCTTTTGTTTCTAACTATATGAATATAAAAGTAATATGTTATTAATTAAAACATACACACACAAACACATTACTCCTAAATAGCGCATACAAAGACTTTTTGCTAATGTTTTTCCATGGAAAAGGAAGTAGTAAACAAAGAACTCTAGTCTAATCTCAGGCTTACATTTTATTGGTCAATGGTTAGTTTCCGTTGTTCTCTTGTCATGCGTCGCTGCTTCCAGTGTAGACACAGTGTAAGATATGAGCTTCAGGTCACGTGTAGCGTCTCTGCAATGAACTGCTGAAATTACATTACGTTCTTTGCAGCGTTTGCATATGTGTGAATGCGTCTGCGTGTGTGCGTTAGTGTGGCGGTGTATTCACTCACAGGCCACTGAAAAGCCCCTAATGCAATTTCACACTGAATCTAGCTAATGTAATTAGCAGCTCTCAGTTTTTCCTAATGAATGTAATCCAAATGGACAAACGGATTAATTTCTTAACTTCACCGTTTCACCGCAATGAGAACAAGATGCCATTATGCCGTCTGCAATGGAGTTTGTGTGAAAAGATTAGGACGGAATTCCTACAAATTAATGCATGCCTTAGCAAAACACTGTGGACATTCCGCAACCGAGATACGATATGTATCTTGTTATCCGTGTGGGGGATTTGTGTCTGAGCAGATAGCCGATGTTGTTTCCTGGCTCTCGTGCAGGCTTAATGAGTTTGACAGGTGTTGCGCTGAACTGCGAGCAGGAAGCAGGAAGGACAGTCCTGTTCTGGGTGATTGCTGGCCTTCAGGCTTAATTTTCAGCACCTGCGGAGCAGATCTTGGATCAGTCTCTGGGGCATTCATTTTTAACGCAACTCCCATCCTACAGGAAGCTTGAGCCAACTCCATAATCATCCTCAAAACAGGCCGAACGTGACCGGACACTCCAACCGAGCTCCTGGAAAAGTTAGAGGACGAAGAGGTCATTGTGACATCCTGTAGTGGTTTCTTTGTATTTGCGTAAGCAGTGTAGAAGATAAATGACATCATATCCTGTTTACAGGTCTCTCCCGCTCTGTTCTTTCTTCGCTCTCTCTCTTTCCTCAGATAATATCTCCGGAATCTCCCATGTGGAGCGCCGGCCTGTGATGAATCCACAAGTCCGGGAAAATGAAAGTGTTTCTTGGTCATTTCAAAAATGGAATGAGGTCCTTGAGAGGTATTAAATTCTGTAATATATTGTCTCCCACCATAGAGGGGTGTATGGGAACTCGGAAATAAATCAATACAGAAAACAGAAGCACGGGGTTGCTGAAATATTAAACAAGTGCTTTAAAACACAGACCGAAGCCTATTTGGAAAATAATCCATTAGGGTTGCTCTCCGCAGTTGTCTGCGAAATTGAATTCGGGTAGCGAGTGGTTTGAGGACTCATTTGCGATGAAATTGAGAAGCGGTTTAATCAATAAGACATACTGTATGTGGAATGCGAAACATAAACAGGGCTGGAGGAAAAAGCATGGAGTGAGATTGAGGGATAAGCGCGGCGATGATTGCCAACACCCTTTCTCACACCCACGCGTGCCATAAATTCCCGAAGAACACCTCAGAATTGCCTTTCTGCTGCCGAAAGTATGAGTTAGAAAAAATGCAATGCTCGAAATTCCTTAATTTAGGAAGGGAATTGCCCCTGAGGCTAGCGCAATGCTAATCTTGAAGCTAACCTCGGGTCTCTTTTCCCAAGAGCATAGCACAGGCCATCATATATTTCCAACTCACACAGCGTTCCTGGATCAGTTAGTTTCAGACTGAATTCTATTCATAGTCACATTAAGTCTCTGAGGACAGCCAGAAGGATTTACGCCCTGCTGCTTGTGAATTACCTGTCCTCTTACTCAACATAAAACCCACGTATTTGAGTTCGCTAATAATTTAAGTTTTACAATGGCTCGAATTGATTTTTTTTCACGGCGTTCGCTCAATAGCATATTCCAATGCGAGTTTAAGCTTCCATTCTGGAATCTTCTAAATCGTAGCCTTTGGAAATGAGAGGTAGAATGCTAGTGAAGCAGAATGTCTGAGAGAAACCTGCTGTTCAAGCACTTTGAAAAGAGCATGAAATACCAGAGAGGGGGAGAGTCACATCACTCCACCGGAGATCCTGCGTTTTCCAAAGTGTAGCAGACATCCATATCAAGCGGATCCACGTCACTTTCAACGAATGCCTCAGGTAGAAATCGATCTCCTCTGAGGGTGAACTTTGCTCTGGAATGTTCCTGTGGTTTGGATGTGGCAGACAAAGAGAGAGAGGGAGAGACAGATGGGGAGGTGAAAAAGATAGAAAAAAACTCTCTCTAGTGCTCTAAGACCACTGGCAAGTTGAAGATCGCCAACTTTCTTGATTGCTAGAACTTCATGCATTGCTTTGCAGTCATGCCTGTGGCTTGTTCAGGACCCCTGTTGTGGGTCTCTGCATCTTTTCGACTCCCTTTTTCTTTTCCCACTGGTTTAGTGTGTACTCGTACTGGATGTAGCCTCAGTCTAGGATCAATTCTGAGCCCGGAATGTGCAGACGTCTGTCTTGAGCTCCTCTGGAGATCAGCATGTATCAGATTGCTGTGGGATATGCCAATGCTGACCTCTGACCATTTAAAGTCAATGTGAATTACCACAATCCATTTTACTTCCATATTGTGACATATTTGCGACTGAAACTGACTATTGAATTAGAACAAATGCAGGGTGGGACTTGATTTTATCTATTGGGGATGGATTGAAAAATTGTTGATTATTTCAAAGTAGGGCTGTGCAATTAATCGAAATACAGTTTCGATTTAGATTCCGGCCTCCAATGTTTATGAAAATTAAATAATAGAGGTAAAACGATTATTGCGCCCCATTCTGCCCCCTTTCCAGCTGTGCACTTTCCAGCTGTGTTCCTCCATAAAAGTGCATATCCGTAAAATCATGTAACATGACACTTGCAAAATGTGACGTGCTTGACTTATTAAAGTTGATTAGATTTGTTCATGTTTTTAAAAGCGCGAAAGAGAACTTGCGCTGTTCTCAGGAGGATTTCTGTGCATGCGCTCAAATGCGTAACACAGGACACGGACATGTAAATGTTCACCTTTTAGCCTCCGGTAGCGCCTAAATGGTCCAAATAAAGGCAAACAGTGTAAAAAGTGGCACTTATGTTTTCACGTAAACCGCGCGGTGTATATAAGAATATGAATGTAAAGAGTTGAGATGTAAATACATGTCACAGTAACCTGGATCTTGCGACTCTTAAAGGGATAGTTCACCCAAAAATTAAAATTCTGTCATTAATAACTCATGTTGTTCCAAACCCGAAAGATCTTAGTTCATCTTCGGAACACAAATTAAGATATTTTTGCATTCTGAGAGCTCTCTGACCCTCCAAAACAGCGATGTAATTACCACGATCAAGGTCCAGAAAACTAGCAAGGAGATCGGTAAAATAATCCACGTGACATCAGTGGTTCAACCGTAATGTTATAAAGCTATGAGAATAGTTTTTGTGCACAAAGAAAACAAAAATAAAAACTTTATTCGACAATTTCTTCTCTTCCACGCACCCGACAGTATAGCGGCCATTTTGGAGAGTAACCCATCGGGGGTATGGAAAGTATTCAGACTCCCTTACATTTTTCACTCTTTGTTATTTTACAGCCATTTGCTAAAATCATTTAAGTTAATTTTTTTCCTCGTACACACAGCACCCCATATTGACAAAAAAAAACACAGAATTGTTGACATTTATTAAAAAAGAAAAACTGAAAGATCACATGGTCCTAAGTATTCAGAACATTTGCTCAGTATTTAGTAGAAGCAACCTTTTGATCTAAAACAGCCATGAGTCTTTTAGGGAAAGATGAAACAAGTTTTTCACACCTGGATTTGGACATCCTGTGCCATTCCTCCTTGCAGATCCTCTCAAGTTCTGTCAGGTTGGATGGTAAAAGTTGGTGGACAGCCATTTTAAGGTCTCTCCAGAGATGCTCAATTGGGTTTAAGTCCGGCTATGGGCTGGGCATTCAGAGAAACAGTCACAGAGTGTTTGAAGCACTCCTTGTATTTTAGCTGTGTGTCTTAGGGTCTTGTCTTGTGGGGTAAACCTTCGGCACAGTATGAGCGTCCTGAAGCATCGGAGAAGGTTTCATCCAGGATTCTGTACTTGGCCGGCATCCTCTTTCCCTCCGAGTGAAACAAGTCATACTGGCCTGCAGCTGAATAACACCCCCACAGCATGATGCTGCCAGCAACATGCTTCACTGTTGGGACTGTAATGGACAGGTGATGAGCAGTGCCTGGTTTATTCCACACATACCGCTTCGAATTAAGGCCAAAAAGTTCTCATCAGACAAGAGAATCTTATTTCTCACCATCTTGGAGTCCTTAAGGTGTTTTTTAGCAAACTTTCATGTATCTTGCACTGAGGAGAGGCTTCCATCAGGCCACTCTGCCATAAAGCCCCAACTAGTGGAGGGCTGCAGTGATGGTTAACTTTCTACAACTTTCTCCCATCTCCAGACTGCATCTCTGGAGCTCAGCCACAGTGATCTTGGGTTCTTCTTTACCTCTCTCACCAAAGCTCTTCTCCCCCGATAGCTCAGTTTGGCCGGACGGCCAGCTCTAGGAAGGGGTCTGGTCATCCCAAACATCTTCCATTTAAAGGATTATGGAGGCCACTGTGCTCTTGGGAACCTTAAGTGCAGCAGAAATTTTTGTAACCTTGGCCAGATCTGTGACTTGCCACAATTCTGTCTCTGAGCTCTTCAGGCAGTTCCTTTGACCTCAGGATTCTCATTTGCTCTGACATGCACTATGAACTGTAAGGTCTTATATAGACAGATGTGTGTTTTTCCTAATCAAGTCCAATCAGTATAAACAAACACAGCTGGACTCAAATGAAGGAGTAGAACCATCTCAAGGATTATCAGAAGAAATGGACCGCACCTGAGTTAAATATATGAGTGTCACCACAAAGGGTCTGAATACTTAGGACCATAAGATATTTCAGTTTTTCTTTTTTAATAAAATCGGTAAAAATGTCAACAATTCTGTGTTTTTCTGTTAATATGGGGTGTTGTGTGTACATTAAAGAGGAAAAAAATTAACTTAAATGATTTAGCAAATTGCTGCAATATAACAAAGACCGTGAACAATTTAAGGGGGGTTGACTACTTCCGGACCCACTGACATAAACAACCTATGCGTTCTGTGTCAACAGCACCATAGGTGGATACGTGTTTACGCTTTGAGCTGAACGTAAACAACGTATCCGCGTACATGTTCCACATAATGGTACTTCAAAATTTTTAGATGTTTAGATTGTATTGCGAATGTGAAATTTGCCAGAGTCTCTAAAAAGCAGATATCAAACTTATTTCCAGAAAAATATATTGAATTAAAAAAATTATTGTGTTTTGCCTACTTTATAGTGGGGTGCTCCGATTTGACGGCCTCCGGTCACTCTCAGCCGTTAAATCACATTGGGATGTGTGTGATCGGTGGTCTCTAAAAGGCAGATTTCATAACCCGATCTCAGCTGATGACGGGCTGCCAGTGAGAGGTTTTGGCGGTGACATGCAGTGGACAGTATCAGTCGCTGTCGGAAGGCTAAACATAATCTATAATGCGGACGGTGAGGTACAACTATGTTCTCGTTAAAAAGTATCAAGTAATTTGAAAACTGATGGAGGCGTAATTCACCAAACTGTGTGAGTGCATCACTCACACTCTCGTTCTCCTTAAAGGTGATGCAAATAGCTTCAAATCACATCGTGTCTGCACTATAAGCGAGCTGCACGCTGCACGGTTGACACAGGAATTGTCACTGACAACGGGCATGTCGCATCGGCTTAAGTTTATAAATTGCATTACTTTTTAGTTTTTGCCAGTGTTTAACCATTCAGCGCTCACGCGCTCTCCCTGGAGACCGTGCGCTTATGCACACTCGCAGCACACACACATAACACCAGGTCCACACATACTCCATTTGCAACTTTGCAGTGCCTATTTTTTTCCGCGCTCATGTTAACGGATAAAGCATTCACACTGCACACGGTTGCGGTCCGGCAGTGCGTTCCAGGAGTGGTGCATTTGCAGCAGTGCAGCGATCGTTTCGGCACCAAAATTATTTTTGCTACATTAAAGTAACAGCGCATCGTTTGCGGTAAATATGAACATGGATTGACACGAAATGTAGTAATTACACCATAAATGCAAATAATTAAAGTCTACTGTTTCACAGTCAAAATAGGGCTGCTTTAACATGGTAATTTAGCGTTTCGATGATTGCAATTATCTGATTTGTTAAAACAGTTACATTTACACTTGGACAACATTAAATGTGTCGTCGGCAAAATGGAATAAATTCCGTCTTACAATTCCCGCCGATATATTTAAATTGTGATGGGAAGTGGATCATTTACCGACTTGGACCTTTGAGTCCGTCAGCAAAATTAACGATATTTTCGAGTCCTTCGTTAAATTTAGCAAAAGATAAGCAAAACTGTTACGTTGTTACTTCCTTAACTATCATGTATGTTTGATCACACTATAAACAATACAAAAGTGCTATAAGAAACAGAAAATATTAATTAAATGCTTACCTGGGTCTTCAGTCTATGATTAACTCACCTCACCTCTTATCTGACAAGTCTTCAGGTTTGAGTCGTTCATCACGTGACAGCCCCATAAACCTAACCAATGCAGTCTGAGCCAGAAAGAAACTTAATTAGTTATCTTCCAGTCTGTCGAATTTCGTCTTTGTCAGTGACGTGACAGCATGGATGAGAAATTAGTAATTTACCGCTCCTTACAAACGGATGTGCTAGTATTATTATTAATATTAGTTATTTATTATTATATTGATTATTTACCATTACAGTTACGTGATGCGTTTGGTCTCAAAGGTGTAGCTTTTTCATTTTACAGTTATAAATGTGTGAAGTTTCTGATTATGGTTCGTTTCCATAACAAGAATGGTAACAAGGAAAATAAAGAGTGGTTATTATTATTAAAGTCTCTTTCCGGCTTAGATGCGGTAAGCTTATGGGGCGGCCACGGATGAACGAACGACTCAGAAAACCGAAGACTCGAGGAGGACTAATAATTCTCTTTCCGGCTCAGACTGCATGGGTTAAACTTATGGGGCTGTCACGTGACGAACGAACGACTCGAAAAACCCAAAGACTCAAGAGATGAACTAATCAATTCTCTTTCGGCTCAGACTGCATAGGTTAAGCTTATGGGTCTGTCACGTGATGAACAAACGACTCGGAAAAACCCGAATACTCGAACCAGGTGAACTACTTGACTATTTCCAGTACAGAACCTATAGGATGTTGCAGATGCGCGACTGAACGAATCCCGAGTCACATTAAAGATTCGTTCAAAAAGAACAAATCGTTCAAGAACGACCCATCACTACGACATTTAACGGCGCGTCACCGTCAGGAATATCAAAAGATAAGCACTGCATTTATTAAATAGCAGCTCAGTCAAGATCAAGACCGCAGGTAGGAGAAGCGCGCGGAATAAGCACTGGACAGTATATTGTCTTACTACTTTAATGAAGAGGATTGTGTGTGGACCGTCTGGTCTTTTCAGTTGCATTTCGCGGCGGTTTGCACGTGGCGTGCTGAAGCGGATATCAGCTATTGAGTGCAGCGATGCGTGTCTGCATAGCGCATTAGCTATGATCAGAAAAACGCTTGAAGTGAACAGGTGTAACCAGCGCCCATATGGGTTTGGCTAGGTTGTAAGAAAAGCGCACTTATAGATAAACAAAGGCCAAGACATAGATGGACTCGTGGATGGTAGGAAAAAAAAGTATTTATTAAAGCCGGATGTGTAATAAAGATTTCAATGCAAAAGAAAAGGCAATAGAGCTGACTATTTTAGGCAATGATGACGTTTAATTTAGAAGTTGTGATAATGTAAGAAAAGTAGTTTAAATGTTTTGCCGCTTGCATGAGCCCAGACTGAATATTCATAAAAGTAACGGCAGGGAATATGTGTGATTATGTATTGCTTTTAAGACGTATCGCAACATATGTATGTATTACTGTACCTGTGTTAAAAAAAGCATCACACTGCGAACACACCATTCCCGTAACAATGTTTGGATTGAAATCAAAATAAGGAATAACATGTTGGTTGTATTATATTATTATGTTATGCAATAATTGTACAATTGTAAAAGCAAAAATGCACTGAATGATCAAACATTTAGGTGAGATAAATATATAATTGTGAAAAATGTCAAAAAAAAAAAGCCCCCCTCCACCCCTCAAATTAAAAAATCCCCTCTCACAAGTCAACTAAGAGGGGAATTCCCCCATTTTCAAAAATGAAATTATGAAAATATTAAAACGAAAGAAAGGTCTAAAAAAATCCTGATTGGAGTATCACTATAAATAATTCTATGTGATAAAAAGAAGGCTTTAAAAAGATCGGTATCGGTGATCGGAGTTTTGGTCATATGGCCCACTCATAATTGTGTTAAATAATCGTGATTATTGTTTTTGCCATAATCGAGCAGCCCTATTACAAAGTACTGGATTAATACAATAATGGGATTGCATTCATGCCGCAGAGACTGTGAAAAGTCATTTAAAATTTTTACAAGATTTTTTTAAGCATAAGCATTGAAATTGTCTCATCATTTGGCAATGAAATTTAAATGAGATCTCGTACAAGATATTTTACAAGTTTGATTTGTGAAACCCAGAACCAATTGAATTTCCTGCATTCTTTCATGCCATTTTGTGCCTGATATTGTTTTGATAAATTCTTTGAATGATTGCTGAATAATGTCTTTGTGGGTTGTGTAATGAGCAAAGCCGAATGTTGCGGTTCATCTCAATTACTAACCTCTCCTCTTCTACGGCAGAGCAAACCGATTCATCAGCTCATTTTATGTGGGCTAATTGCTCAAGCAGTGGTTGATAATAGAGATTGATTTTGGACATTTCCACATCACTACTTCATTTTCGTAGTGAAATCAGCATTCTTTTCCTTTCCTGAACCAAATCAATCAGCTTTCTCGCTCCTGCACACACTTTCACTGTTTCCCCCTCATGCTGGGACCCAGTGGGCCTGTTTGACTCAGCTCAGATCTTCTAAATTAATTAAGATGCAAAATGTCACCAGGCACTGAAGGTCACCTCTGTCTTTTAGAAGGACCATTACAGGGCTATACTAGGCTAGCCACCTTTATGTATTTATCTGTATCTACACTGTAAAATGAATGAATAAAAAATTTCAAATTTGAAAATAAAGATTATTGGAGTGTTTCTACTTAAAAAAAAAAATTACATTTAAATAAATTTATTACTTGCTATTTCATTGTAATTGTTTGTGAAATGTACAAAGCAATTTCTGACTCAAAATTGTTTCTGCACCAATTTTTTCTTTCTATCTGTCTATTATCTATCTATCGAGATTTAGACATAGATTTTTAGATACACACCGTGGTTGTAGCCCTTTTTACATAATTAATAAATATCGATCAATCTATTATTATAATAATATATTTATCTATATTATTTAGTATACACAATGACCAATCAAATGTTCTGGGAGCGCCTTTTTTAGTTTATGAATGATTGCTCTGCTCCCCAGGCTGCCATTATTTGATAATATTCACAATTGTACGGTTTTTTTTTTTTTTTTGTTTTGATTAAAAAGAAAATCAAGCTTGGTGAGAACGTTAAAACATGTCAACAAATATTGCCGATCCCAGAATTCTGACTGGTCATGTATATAATTTTTTGGCATATACATAATTTATATATATGTATATATATGTGTGTGTGTGTGCGTGTGGCTTTACATTTATAGCTATATATAGATAGATAGCCATGTGAATCGGTTATGCTTGTATGCCAAGCAAGTGATGCGGAGATGCTGTCCTATGACTGAGCGAGAGAGGTATGCCTCTGCAAGTGTGTGTGTGTGTGTGTTTGTATGCTGCGAAAGAAGGCAGGGAAATGTGCGGGTCAAAGACTACGAGAAACCTCTCTGCATGCTTATCATCTGTTGCTTATCTCTCTGCATGCTACTGAATGGCTCTGACCTACAGGTGAGCCATACAGACACCTCATGCTGGGCTCATAAATTACAGAGGCCTTGAGAGACTGCTGCAACAGAGAGCGAGAGAGAGAAAGATGGAGGTGGGGAGGAGAGGTGTGAGGGTTAAAGTCTTTGTACCTGCAGCTTCTGGAGCGCAGAGGGGCCGGTCATTTCTCTCCCTTCCTCTGTTGACAGCTAATCAGCATCTGCAAATTAGGATGTATCCTCTCCGCTCCTCCATGGCTGCTATATTATTATTAGCGAGGAGCGGCGGACAAAAGACAACAACCTCCGCAGTGCAGCACAACACCCTTAGCCCTGAGTTGCATCCTTGATTTAGGCAAAGGCAGGCAAGTGTGGTGCTTTTGATTCCTGGATGCCGCTGCAGATAAGAAAGAACCATAAAACATTGTTATGTTGCTGCATTGACGGTGTGATTCTGTCACTACCTCCTACATAATAGAAGCAGAGCAATCTATATGCTGGCTATTTCCTGTCAGAGCCTGCTTGAATTATACTAAAACAGTAAGATGCAGAGTTGTACTTTATATTCATATAATCAAAAACAAAAGATGATTTAAAATTAGTAAGCCTGAGACCACAATCAGATAATAGTAATTTTAATTATAAATAATCTATAAATATATTTTTTCCATGTACTTTTTGGAAATTGTACTTATATTGTGGTGTTTTTATCCTACATTTTTTACCCAAAAGTTTTAAAATACATGGATGGAAACCTGAAATTAGTGAAATTAGTTACATACTAATCAGAATATGTAAGTCGCAATGTGAATAAGCTATTGTCGTGAGAATGTGCTACAATGTGTTTAATAGATATTTAGTTGAATGTTCATGGATAAGTTTGTTCTGTTACTGTTTTACATTACTTTTTATTGCATATTAGTGAATGAGTGAGTGACGTGATGTTTGGCCACGTATGGTGTCCCATACTCAGAATTTGTGCTCTGCGTTTAACCCATCCAAGTGCACAAACAACAGCAGTGAGCTGTGAACAAACACACACCCACCCACCGTGAACTCACACCCAGACCAGTGTGAATTATTATGAATTAAAATGATGTTTTCTTTGGCTAAAATTATATGCCATTTCTGTTACAGTAAAATAGTTTAAAATTAATGCTTCCCTTTCATGGGAACTTCGAACTGCATCCTCTAGGGGTCGCTATGGGGAACGCCTCGTCGTGACCCGTGTCTGAAGCATACATTGAAAAAGCACCAACTCGTTGGCCAGCGACAGCCATGACGTCACTACCGGTGCGACTATAGTATAAATAGGCGCCGGGAGCACACATCATTCTCTTCTTCGTCTTCATGGACTGCTCTGTTTGAAGCGTGCATTTCTGGTGGTAAGACCTATCTCTATTCATCTCATTATGGCGAGCACTAGCAAAGCATTTAAGGATGTGTGCATCCGTTTTGACGTTGTTTAACATCTGATGACACACATGATCTATGCGTTATTTT
Organism: Sinocyclocheilus anophthalmus; assembly: GCA_018155175.1. NCBI lineage: Eukaryota > Metazoa > Chordata > Actinopteri > Cypriniformes > Cyprinidae > Sinocyclocheilus > Sinocyclocheilus anophthalmus. The sequence continues at coordinate 258,224 of JADLZN010006694.1, read as the reverse complement.
GTTTGGGTGAAGAGCACGCACGCGATGCCTCCGAGGGGGCAATCAGCATGCACTGAGAGTGTTTTTTCCAAGGGGAAAAGCTCCGCTCTCGTTTGTCTCTCTTTTCGAGGAAAAAGGGGCAGCTGTCTGCTTCCTGCGATTCGGGACCCGCCGCTGCTGAGGCACGGAAGGGAATGAGCTCGTTGGGATCGCAGGTGGATCTGGCAGATGAGTTTTGAAGGGGGGTTTCCCTTTCGTGATCATCGACGGTGCACGAGAGTGAGACGCTGGATTATGATGTTATTTCATTAACATTGTCTTATTCAGGGGCCAGTGCTCTGCTGGGATTAGCCCAGCAAAAGCAGGAAATAGCTGAAGAGGGCAAAGAAGCTGAGGCTGAGCCATCCCAATCCTCCTGCCCTGCGTATGATGAGCTTTGGAAATTATGGATCGCGCCACAGCAAGGCTTTACTTGCCATGAAGCGGGTGAAAAAGTGACGTCGCAAAATATCTCAATGAACGTAATTTTTCTGGCCATAAACCCTACTGCTCAGGTGAGCCTTCCTTTCTTCCTGTTTTCATATAAAGATTGAGAAGGAATGGAAGAGGCTGTTTTTCCTCTAAGACTCCCCTCCTTGACATCACGCTCGGATGCCAGGGCATACGCAGCAGCAGCAGCAGGTCGGGCTGTTGCTTCATTGCACACGATGGTGATGCTCTAAGCATATCAAGCTGACCTACTGAAAGACCGGGATAGAGGCCTTCACGAAGTCCAGGTCTGAGCCAGAACAACCCAGGGGTCCTAGCCCGTCTCGGTTTGAGGATCAGAGACTGGCTCAGAAGGCTAGTGTCACAGCTCGCGCTCCTCCCCCGCCCGTGGGTAGGGGTAGGAAGAATCGCGGGTCAAAGGAAGGTAAGGAAAAAACCTAAGGGATGTGATCAATCTTCACCTTCATAATACCCTGTCACCACCATCTCTCCACCTGACCAAGGTTAGGTGGGAATTTCCTGCATTACAGTCTCCTATGCTGGATCTATGATGTTTTGTTGGTTCTATGGCTTCATAGGGACCATCTTACTGATGGTCCGGTCTAGAGGCTTCTCCGGACAGAGCTCCGAAGCGGGAACCATGGTGGGTGAGTACGATCCATGTCTAATATATGTATATATGAATATATATGTGTATATAATGAGACTGGTGGTTGTGTGTATAAACCCTTCTGCTAGTTTCTTTGCAGTATTTCCCGGGACCCTGTGTGTTTCGGTCCCTTTCTAGGGTAGGTCCTCGATAAGCACCCCCCTCTGTTGGATTCAGAAACCAGGTGCTCGACTTGCAGTGTTTATTTCACTCGTCGACATATGTCCAGACGGCAAGAAAAGCCGGGCTTCGGCTTCATACTTCCTGGATCATGCGGCCTAACACAGGCTTCTGCGGGAGCCTTCGTGATCATCAGGCCTCCGGCGCGTCTCTGCAAAAAATTTCCTGGACATCCGGGCTGGGGTTACGCTTCATGCTACCCTGACTGGTCTACCGTATCTGTGTCGCCCTGAGGGGTTTCCCGATCACCATGATATCCCCTCTTGTTGAGGCATCGAGCGGGAGGTATAGGTGGCATTATGAGAACCTTCCTGTGTAATGCTGTCTTGGGCAGTGCTCCTCTCACCTTTGAGGGTTGTATTGAGCTTGCCTCTCCCGTTTGGCTGTGAGCAGATGCTTGGAAAACTCTAAAATCCAAATACTATGGTAAGTGCACACGTTAAGCTTTTTGCGCACTTTTCTACAAATCCACATAAGTGGTAAGTGTGCACGTTATGCTTTGCGCACTTTCTAAAATCCACACAGTGGTAAGTGTGCACGTTTATGCTTTGCGCACTTTCTAAAATCCAAATAGTTGGTAAGTGTGCACGTTATGCTTTGCCAACTTTTCTGAAATCCTGTATGGTAAGGGTTACGTGTTATTAGCCTCGTTCCCTTTCTCAGAGTTGGCTTAGGCCCCACTCGATTTGGGCTCCACTCAACTAGTGTGTCTCTGTCGACACACTCTGGAAGCATTGCTCCCCTCACCTTGAGGGTTATTGGGCTTGCCTCGTCCGTTGGCCCAGTACTTCGGGGATCTGCAAACAGAGCTTGGAAACTCAAATCCAAATAATATGGTAAGTGCAGTTAAGCTTTGCGCACTTTTCTACAAATCCACAAAAGTGGTAAGTGTGCACGCTAGACTTTGCGCACTTTCTATAAATCCACATAAGTGGTAAGTGTGCACGTGATGCTTTGCCCACTTTTCTAAAATCCACATAAGTGGTAAGTGTGCACGTTATGCTTTGCCCACTTTTCTAAAATCCTGTATGGTAAGGGTTACGCGTTATTGACCTCGTTCCCTTTTTCTGAGTTGGTTTAGACCCCGGTACCTTGGGATCCACTCAACTAGTGTGTCTCTATCGACACATTCTGGAAGCATCGCTCCCCTCACCATTGAGGGTTACTGTGAGTATGGTGTTTCTTTCGAGCGTCAATACTCTCTGAGGAGTTGGATTCCTCGCTCCATGGGCTGTCCTCGTGGTAGTATTGAGCAGTGCTCCCCTTTTTTATCAAAGGGTTACCTGGAATGAGCTATTCCTCTGAATTCGAAGTTCTCCTCTCACATGAGAAGTTTAAGTTCTCTGTTTCTCCAGAGCACCTGGAACCAACAGCATCAGGCTTTTACGGCCTTCCCTACCTCCTGTGCGTGAGTGTTTGGCTAGCTTGCAGTACGTTTACCCTTCTGATTTTACAATCACGCTGTAGGTTGAGCCCCCTCTCGTTGAGAGCTGGGTGTGTTGCTCCCTCAGCTAAGTAACTGATAGCTTTTCCAGCATTGGAACATGCTGTAGGTCGTGCCCCCCTCTCGACTGAGAACTAGGTGTGTTGCTCCCACAGCTAAGTAAATTATTGCTAGCTGTTCCAGCTTTGAGAACATGCTGCAGGTCGAGCCCCCTTCTCGTTTGAGAACTGGGTGTGTTGCTCCCTCAGCTAAATAACTGCTAACTGTTCCACCATTGGAACATGCTGCAGGTCGAGCCCCCTCTCGATTGAGAGCTGGATGTTTGCTCCCTCAGCTACATATTTACTGCTAGTCACTCCAGCATATTAGCCTTAGATTGACTTTAGAATTCTCAAGACATAGCGTTTTGGGGATGCGCTATTTCTATCTATGGGCTGCTCTTTCAGGTGCCACGAGAACCCCTAGAACGGTGATTTTTTCAAGTCCATGTTTGGTAAAGTGGGACGTTATACTTGCCCACTTTCTAAAATCCACATAGCTGGTAAGTGTGCACGTTATGCTTTGCCCACTTTCTAAAATCCACATAAGTGGTAAGTGTGCACGTTATGCTTTGCCCACTTTTCTAGAATCCTGTATGGTAAGAGCTACACGCAAAAGCTTTGTGCTTTTTTTTTCTGAGTGGTTTAAAACCCCGGTTTCCGCCTTGGGCACCACTCCTCCTAGGTATCCTCTGGATACCTACTTTAACCGGGTGTTGCTACTAGGGATCTGTTGCACATACAAAGAGAAATGTGCGGTAGCCACTGTGTGACAGACCAAGACTAGTATGATTCTAGGCTCTTGGTCGTATTCCCTTAAAGGAATCTATTCCTGATTCCAAGCCTTGAGCTCTACCCCGGGCCCAGGAGTCTGGCCCTAACAGGTAAGTATTTTGGGGTATGTAGCCAAGGCCTTTGGCCATAGGGGATAATGTCAATGACAGCTGTCTTAACGTCCCAGGGGCAACTCCCATTGCAATATGGTAGAGTTGATACTTAGTGCTCACCATGGTTCTGGCATGCACACCCCTCAGCATGTTGGCGTGGGTATACCGTTCCCCATAGAGACCCCTAGAGGACACAGTTCAAAGTTCCCATGAAAGGGAACGTCTCGGTTACTTATGTAACCATGGTTCCCTGAGTAGGGAACGAGACACTGCGTCCTCTAGGTTTCTTGCCATGCTGCAGACGCAAGCTTCAGACGAAGAAGTGAATGATGTGTGTTCCCGGTGCCTAGTTATACTATAGTCGCACCGGTAGTGAGGTCATGGCTGTCGCCGGCCAACGAGTTGGTGTTTTTTCAATGTATGCTTCAGACACGGGTCACGACGAGGCATTCCCCATAGCGAACCCTAGAGGACTCAGTTCGAAGTTCCACGAAAGGGAACCATGGTTACATAAGTAACCTGAGACGATATGATGAAATATGGATTACAAGAATATTATGATTTATAAACAAAAATAAATTCATAGTGCTCACATTTTTGCAATAAATGGGCAATATAAATGCACAACAATAAAACCCATTTACTTCAATATTATTTTTCTTTTAAAGCAGAAATCTGTTGTTGTTGATGTACTGTATGGCTGAAAAGTGCTGAAAGTTTGAATTATAGCTGAAATTGTTCATGTAAATGATTGCTTGCTTCTTAATGTATACAAAGAACACCCAAGCCTCATCTTCCCTCCTAGAACACCACATCTTTGTTGTCTCACCATAAAACTGAATGGGGACTGTAAAAGGGTTAGTGCAGACAAAACAAGCAAATGCACCCAACAAGTGTGGTCCTCCAGGGGGAAAGATAGACAGATGTTGCAGTTAAGAACCGCCATTAGACAATGGAGGAGCACACGGCTGAATTTGCTGAAATTACCTCTTTGTACTCATGGTCTCTGTGTGTGTGTGCGCGCGCGTGTTTTTTTGTACAAGCATCATTTGTGTGTGTGTGTGTGTGAATTCTTTGTACTTGGTGTGTATTTTGTAATTCTGCCTTCAAGTCCTCCTGGAAAGTTTCCAAGGGAGTTTGGAAGTCGGAATTATGATGTGATGTGCATTCAGGTGATTTTGATTGGAAAATCGAAGGAACATGTTTCATATTTCTTTCTTTCCTTCTTACCACCTGATAAACTCACTTTAGTTATATATGGCTGGTAAAGAATAGTTGAGTATGGATTGTTTTTATAAAAAATATTATACATTTTATTGTAAAAAATTATATATATATACACACACACACACACACGTACAGTTCAATAGTCATATCTATCTATCTTACCTGTCTATCGTTCTATCATTCTATCTATCATTCTATCTATCGTTTCTATCTATCTATCTATCATTCTATCTATCATTCTATCTATCTATCTATCTATCATTTATAATCTATCTATCTATCGTTCTATCGTTCTCTTTCATTCTATCTATCATTGTATTGTTTTCATGCTACATTTCATAATTTGTTCTTATTGTCATATTCTACATTTTATTGCTTTACTTGTCACTTATTATATTATTCATTCATTCTATCATTTGTTTGTTCTGTCATTCTACCACTTTATTGCTCATTCTGTTTTTTGTTCTGTCTCTCTTGTAGAAAAATGAAAGACTGACAATATGTACTTGCCTTTTTATTGTTTTTGTACTGTAAGTTTACACAAATTATTAAAATATTATCCATACTTTTTTGCTGTCTGTATCTTACTTTTTTATGTTTCAATTAAAAGAGTAATTTTCACTTTAATTCATATGTATTTGTATGTGTGTGTGTGTGTGTTTTGTTTTACATTAAATACAAAGGTTTACAGTTAACTTTGATAGTCCTAAAAATATATATTTCCCCCTAGAACAATCTAGACCCCAGTTTGAAAGCTCCTGAGCTAGATAATATAGCAGGCAAGTCCCAGGCTGTTTTTCAGTCCAAGTCCATCCCTGTAGCAGCTGTAACAGACAGTGTCTACAAAAAGCACAGTAAGGTGAAACCATCACAGAAGTACCTGCAGGGACACTGGCATGTTGTATTACGTGTGTATGTGAGCTGCTGACATGTCGATCTCTCCGGCTATGAAGCCCCTGAGTCTCTCAAACCCTTCCCCAGCAGTGAGACCCCTCTTCTCCGCTCTTTTCTTTCCTCATCTCATTCTCCTCCCCTTTTGCGGGCCAGGAAGAGGTGAATCCAGTCAAGTCGAAACACTGAACATTTCTCCTCATTGCTCAGTCATCTTTGCAGCAGCAAGTAGAGCAGAGCGCATGTGTGTGTGTGTGTGTGTTTGTGTGTGTGTGTGTTTGTGTGTGTATTCTGTATTCACTACTCCCGCTGTGGCCTACTGCCTCAGTCCACTCAGCAAACACACTGCACTTGTAGACATTACCTTAGTAATGACACACAGGGCATGTTTGTGTGCGTATATGAGGGCCAACATCTGGAACGCAGCGAGAGCATGTAGATGAAATATAACCTGCTGAGTTCTCAGAGTGGAAAGCTCTGTAATGGTGTGTGTCCATTAGCTGGACGCTGTGTGTTATAGCTCTCGGTGCCTGCGGTACCACTCTGTATCTCCTGCTGGGCCAGACCCATCGCATTTCAGAGTCCATCCATCTGTGTACATCCTGTCCGCGCTCCTAAACAAATTACGGATGCATTTCCTGACTTATGCGGCGTTGAAAACCGCAAACTTTTGTGTGTGACTGTATGAGCAAATGAGGTAACATTCAGAAATTGCTTGATAACTAACGAGATGCATGACGAGTGAATTTAGCTTAGTTTGACAGGAACGCTGCAATTTGAGAGGAACTCGATGTCTATGGATCCCAGGAAGATGAGGCCAATTAACCCGATCTAATCAAATTGTTACATCTGGCTATGGAAATGCAGAGTGTTGTTGCTGGGTGGGCTGTCATCCTAAAGGTTGCTTTTGACATAACTGTAGCATGTTTGCAGTCAGGGGGTTTATTGCTCCCTTGGGCGTTTACGGTAGTTCATTTCACTCGTGTGCGGTTATAATTTGCCAGTGTGTCAAATGTGACTCTACTAGCAGATACGGAGTTTTATCCAGCCGCTCGAATTGATATGCAGAAGCTAAAGATAATTCAATTCGGGAGCCAAGTAGAATGTGATGCGATGAGTGGAAAGATCTTAACAACACAAATTGCTTCAAAGATCTGGCTAGAAGTGATAAATATATATTGCTGGTGCTATACATATAGAATAATTGAGTGTGGATTGTTGTATTTAAAGTTGTATATATATATATATATATATATATTAATTATTTATTTATTAAGAAGTGCTTATGCTCATTTTAAGGCATTCTTATTTGATCAAAAATAATACAATAAAACTGTAATGTTGTGAAATATTATTAAAATTTTAAAATAACTGTTTTCTATTTTAAAATTTAATTTATTTCTGTGATGGCAAAGTTGAATTTTTAACATCATTACTCCAGTCTACAATGTCACATGATCTTCTGAAATCATTCTAATATACTGATTTTTTATCAACGTTGGAAACTGTTGTGCTGCTTAATATTTCTTTGATACTTGTGTCAGGATTTCTTTTAATCAAAATTCAAAAAGGCCACATGTATTAAAATGGAAATGTTTTGATTATACATACATATTTAAAAAAATAATATTAAAAAATGTTAAATAATGTAAATAAAAATATAACACTATAGTTAATACACTAGTTATGTAAGACTTTACGTGTGTGGTGGTGTGTGTGTGTGTGTGTGTTTGTGCTGTATATATATACAGTGGTGTGAAAAAGTGTTGGTCCCCTTCCTGATTTCTTATTTTTTGCATGTTTGTCACACTTTAATGTTTAAGATCACAAACAAATTTTAATATTACACAAAGATAATGCAAAAAAATACAAAATGCAGTTTTTAAATGAAAATTTCATTTATTAAGGGAAAAAAGCCATCCAAACCTGCCTAGCACTACGTGAAAAAGTAATTGCCCCCCTCCTGTTAAATCATAAAAGAACTGCAATTAACCACATTATTTTAGAAAGCTGAGGTAAATTTCACTAGCCACACCCAGACCCGAGTACTGCCAGACCTGTTGTATCAAGAAATCACTTAAATAGAACCTATCTGAACCTGTGGAGCATGCTTAAGGAGCAACACATCATGCCGCGATCTAAAGAAATTCAAGAACAGATGAGAATCAAAACAGTTGACATGTATCAGTCTGGAAAGGATTATAAAACCATTTCTAAGTCTTTGGGACTCCAGCAAACCATGGTCAGAGCCTTTATCCACAAATGGAGAAAACTTGGAACAATGGTGAACTCTCCCAGGAGTTGCCGGCCAACCAAAAATACTCCAAGAGCACAACGACGACTCATCCAAGCGGTCATAAAAGAACCCAGAACAACATATAAAGAACTGCAGGCCTCACTTGCCTCAAGTAAGGTCAGTGTTCATGATTCAACAAAAAAAAAGAGACTGGGCAAAAACAGTATCCATGGGAGAGTTCCAAGGCAAAAAAAAGCCACTGCTGACCAAAAAGAACAAAAATGCTCGTCTCTCATTTGCCAAAAAAATATCTTGATTATCCCAAAGACTTTTGGGCAAATATTCTGTGGACTGATGAGGCAAAAGTTGAACTTTTTGGAAGGTGTGTGTCACATTACATCTGGCGTAAAACCAACACATAATTTCATAAAAAGAACATCATACCAAAAGTCAAACATGGTGGTGGTAGTGTGAATATCTGGGGCTGTTTTGCAGCTTCAGGAACTGGACAACTTGCCATAATTGACGGAAAAATGAATTCTGCACTCTATCAGAAAACCCTGAAGAAAAATGTCCGGCCATCAGTTTGTGACCTCAAGCTCAAGCGCACTTGGTTTATGCAACAGGACAATGATCCCAAACACACCAGCAAGTCCACCTCTGAATGGCTCAAGAAAAACTAAATTAAGGTTTTAGAGTGGCCAAATCAAAGTCCAGACTTAAATACGATTGAGATGCTTAAACAGTCCATCCATGCTCAAAAACCCTCCAATGTGGCTGAATTAAAACAATTCTGCAAAGAAGTGTGGGCCAAAATTCCTCCACAGCGATTTGAAAGACTCATTGCCAGTTATCACAAAAGCTTGATTGCAGTTGTTGCTGAAAAGGGTGGCACAACCAGTTATTAGAATTACGGGGCAATTACTTTTTCACGTCGTGCCAGGCAGGTTTGGACAGCTTTTATAAATGAAATCATAATTTCAAAACTACAGTTTGTATTTACTCAGGTTATCTTTCTGTAATATTAAAATTTGTTTGATGATCTGACTCTTTTAAGTGTGACAAATATGCAAAAAATAAAAAAAACAGGAAGGGGGCAAAAAACTTTTCACGGCACTATATATATTTTAGTTATATAATATATATATATATATATATATTAGTATTGACTGTATTAACGAACAGAAATCTACATTCCCTCGTACAGGAATGACTGATATGCAACTTTTAAACATCAAAACAGTAGATCACAAACTTCTTCCACAACCAAATGTTTTCATGAGTTCATTTTTCACACACTCCTATGATTTCTTTCTTCATGCACATTTCGTGCCAGCCACTCTCTCCAATCTCTTATCCTTCTCTCCCTGGAAATAGATTCTGTCCCTAGGAACGGCGAGAGGAGGAGACCCATAAAGAATGAAATAATAATTCTCTGAATGCCCGTGACCTTGTGCGGTCGCCAGCGCCACATTTTGTTGTGGGAAATGGGAAGATAGTGAAAGCAATAGATGTTGAATAGTTTTTCCCCTTGTCCTGCGATAAATGAAATGTGTGACTCTTTGACACCTCAGTTCTGAAGCTTCGAGACACAATATTGAAGAAAGAGAAGGCTGCGGATATTTTAGAAGAAATCAACATGAAGGCACTTCCTCCTTTTATTTAACTCGATAGCTTTGGATGGAGTCCCATGTGGCACGTCTGTAAGTGTTTGTGTATGCGAGAGCATGTGTGTCACATTCACCCTGTGAAGGACAGACGTGATCAATAGAGATTATTAATGTTTCATGAGTGTTGCCACGTATTTTTCTCTCGCATACACAAACACTTACAGAGGGAAGTCGTGGCCTAATGGTTAGAGAGTCGGACTCATAACCCAAAGGTTGTGGGTTCGAGTCTCTTACCGGCAGGGATTGTAGGTGGGTGAATGTACAGCACTTTCTCCACCTTCAAAACCCCGACTGAGGTGCCCTTGAGCAAGGCACCGGACCCCCAACTGCTCCCCGGGCGCCGCAGCAAAAAAATGGCTGCCCACTGCTCCGGGTGTGTGTTCATGGTTTGTGTGTGTTCACTGCTGTGTGTGTGCACTTTGGATGGGTAAATGCAGAGCACTAATTCTGAGTATGGGTCACCATACTTGGCCACATGTCACGTCACTTTCACTTTTGTCACGTCACTTTTCACTTTCATGTATGTGTGCTTATGAGGTTCGTGGGCTTTTGAGGTGCTGAAGCCACAGGTTCAAGGACTTATTGCCATTTGTTGAACCTGTCGTCCATCATTTTTCTCTTTCTCTTTCTCTCTCCCTTCCCCCTCTATCTCCGTCTCTCATAGTCCTCTGTCAGAATTGCATCTCTTCCCTCCTCCTCCTTTTCTCCTCTATTTTACCTCTGGTTGTGTACAGAAAGATGAACTCCAGCCGTTTGGAGACATCATAAGGTCACCTGCAATTTAAGACACAAAATCCATACGAGCCAGTGATGTAAGCTGCGAGCTCCTCTATCGCTCCGAATTACATCAGCTGTTTGTTCTCATTCTGTTTACACAGCACTGCTACAAGGTACACATTTGACTGGAATACACTATCCATCGACTGTGGTGTGCAAAACTGCATTCAGTTACAGTCTCAGTTGTGTTTTTATCATTTTATAGAGTTCTTTTGTGGATTTCAGTCCATGTTTGTGATCTTTGAGGTCATGCTATTGTACTCTTACACAAGTAGATTGGGGCTAGTTCTTTACTCCAAGTAGAAGTTTTGAGTAAAAAGAGTTTTACTCATTAAAGCATTGACTATTAAAACATATTTCATAGCACACACTTTTAACTTTTGGTATTGGGGCATGTTGTCACACTTTATATCTTTTGTAGTAAAATAAAATAATTAATGAAACTGCAAACTACAAAAGATACAATATCATTGTTTTGGACAACAAATATTGTAATTAATAAACTGCATACATTTTTAACATGTGAAATTTGAAAATGTTTGCCCTGACCTGATATTTATGGAAAATACCATCCTGAGAACACAGTTCAACTTTTCAGATAAAATTAACCTTAATTATACAAACGCTTGTGTGCTAGTGTGGTTTTATTGTGTTCACTTGTTGCCCAACAGTAAAAAATAGTAAAATATTGTGATATTGGACATATTTTTGAGGACAGAGTTTACAAAATATCATGTAGTTTATTTAATTTGATTTAGTTTGAAACCATCATGCAAAACCACTGCTTGAGAAACATTTTTCAAACCTGCTGTCATCATAACGTCTCGGTTACGTATGTAACCCTCGTTCCCTGAAGGAGGGAACGGAGACGTCATGTCGTGACCGACGAATTGGGATCTCGCTTCGAGAGACCAATCTACTGCGAGTGTAACTAAATGAGCCAATGCACATTGGCATGCAATTATTGTATCCAGCTGCCACTGATCAAAGCGTGAGCATAAAAAGGCAGCCGGGGCCATGCATACCAGGTTTTCGCTGAGGAGCCGAGCCGGTGACCCGGCTGCTCAGCGGTGGTACAGCAGCCGTGGTGACGGGACGTGACGTCTCCGTTCCCTCCTTCAGGCAACGAGGGTTACATATGTAACTGAGACGTTCCCTTTCAGTCGGTCACTCTCAACGTAACGTCGTGACCGACGAATTGGGATTCCCTACCAAAGCGCCATGGATGCTGCCACTTCCAGTGCCCTGTGCGAGCCACCTGCGCCCCTTTTTGATGTAGGCCGGGGCTCGCAACAAGAAGACCATTCACCGTTGCCGTAGCACTACCCACTCAGTGAAATTGGATAACACTGGGAAAACGTACCCGTTCCACTTGGTTCTCACGGATTCAGCGAGTGAGGGCCTGGCACCGGACGTTCAGCCACATCTGGCTGGCGAGGAGACGGAGGAGCTCAACAGGGACTACAGTACGGACACTCAGGAGCGGTTTTTGCAAGCCGACCCGAAGCCGGGGTCTCTCAGTTCTTCTACCCGTTTGAGGTGAGAACACGGGAGATACCAGCTCCACACGAAGGCTATAGAATCTAGCGAACGTGTTGGGGGTCGCCCAACCCGCAGCTCTACAAATATCTGTCAGCGAGGCGCCACGAGCCAGCGCCTAGGAGGATGCAACACTCCTAGTAGAGTAGAGCAGAGCTCGCAACCTGAGCGGGCAGGGCACACCCTGTGCCTGATAAGCCAGAGTGATGTCATCCACTATTCAGTGGGCCATCCTCTGCTTAGAGACATTCCCCTTCTGCCGGCCTCCGTAAGCTTTGCGTCCGGTCTACGTAGCATCTCAAGGCTTGGACGGGACAGAGCAAAGCTAGGGCTGGTTCTGCCTCCTCCGAGGGCAGCGCTTGGTGGTTCATCACCTGATCCCTGAAGGGAGTAGTGGGAACCTTGAGCACATAGTCGGGCCGGGGCCTCAGGATTACCTGGGAGTCAGCCGGCATGAATCGTCGACTGAAAATGCGTGCAGGTCCCCTACCCTCTTGATGGGGAGCAGAGTTTTCAATGAAAGAAACTTTAGCTCGACTGACTGCAAACGCTCAAATGGGCACTGCTGTAGTGATTTTAGCACTAGAGACAGGTTCCAAGAGGGTATGGAGGGGGGCCGGGGAGGAAGGGGGGGGAGGATTAACCTTCTCACACCACTAAGGAAACATGATGACCAGGTCATGACTAGACTGACTTCCCTTCAAGGGGTCAGGTTAGCAGCAAATCGCAGCGGTCTTTAAGGGTGAGGGCGAAAGCCTCGCTCCCGCCCTTGCTGCAAAAAGGACAGCACGACTCTGATCGGGCATCTTTGGGGGTCTTCTCGGTGAGAAGAGCACCATTTGATGAACAGGTTCCACTTCAAGGCGTTAGCGTGTCTCATAGATGGTGCTCTTGCCGTAGTGATGGTGTCTACTACCTCTTGGGGTAGGTCACCTAGAAACTCCGCGTCCCATCCAGGGACCAGACATAAAGTTTCCAGAGTTCTGGACGCGGGTTCCACAAGGACCTGCCCGTATCTTTCCCCGATCAGTAGTCTTTCTCCTTTATTTTTTCTTTGGAATCTAGGCCAGGGAGGGGCTGTCGCCCCGACAGAACAGCATTAGTTCAGGGGAAACCAGGTCCGAGTGGGCAATTCCGCGTACAAGCAAGGACCTGCTCTATCCTCCCTGACCTTGCACAGCGTCGTACGAGAAGGTTCAATGGGGGAAACGAATAATTGCGCAGGCCCCCCCCCGCGGCCAGTGTGTGCAGTGCGTCACACAATGCGAGAGTTCCCTCGGTAGGGAGTAGACAACTGGAGAGGTAAACAGGTCTACATGAGCGGCTCCGAAATGTCTCCAAATCAGCTGGACCGTCTGGAGATGGAGTCTCCATTCTCCTGGGAGCGTAGCTTGTGACAGCTCGTCGGCTGTACAGTTGAGCAGACCCGGAATGTGAATGGCATGAGGGTGCGGGTGAGTTGCGACATGCGACCACTTGTCCGGTGATGTACGCAACGGTCCCTGTGTTTATCTGTATTAGGGCTGTGGTACATTTTTTTTTAATATTTTTTGTCAAATCAGTTGCTCATTAGAATGAATTCCCCTCCTACTATCACTCTTGCAATCGACTATAGCAAGTAGCTAATAATGGTTCCTGACATGTTTAAAGCCAGGGCTGCCAACTCTCACGCATTCAGCGTGAGACTCACATCCATTTTCTCACGCAGAAAAATGTCCCTGCCAAATTCAATATTTATTTGTGATAAAAAAAAAAAACTCCAGACAGCGCTCGTCAATGTCAGAATGATTTAGACGGCCAATCAAATCAAAGAAGGGCGGGGCTTCACTGTTCCAGCGCGATCACTTTTTAACAGTGAAAGAGTGTGAGGTAAGATGTAATATTTAATATTTGACAAGATATTCTGTGTGCAATCTCGCGAAGGGAAGTTTTGTCATTTACGTGATTCACGTAATTCGTAACCGAATGTGGCAAGGAACATTTTGTTGTTTTGCTTTTACATTTGGACAAATTAACTCCTAATTGTATGTGTATTTTAAAATAAAATATTATTTGTGAATATTTAAACGGATTACGAAAAATTCTTTCAATTTTTCTCATCTTTTTTTAAGATGTTAAGCCTTGTCACACGCTATGCGTATCCGTCGTTTAGGTTAGTAACTAATATGCTGTATGTTCTATGTATAAATAAGTTAGCATTATCAAAGTTATTTGTTTTGCAGTATTGCAGTAATTATACATATGTTGTCAGTAAACCTGTTTCATTGTAATGTTTTGACAAATCACAATACACTTCCTGTGATGCAAGGTTTTTTTTTTTGTTTGTGTGGTGTTTTTTTTTTCTTTTTTTTACAACCTCCCCTTCTCACTCCAAGCTGAAATCAATAGTTGGCAGCCCTGTTAAAGCTTATTAAAATGGGACAGCTCTGCAACATGTCAAAGCTAAACTTCCTGTTCCAGTAGGAAATGTCAAACACTTGTTGAGCATTTCCTGCTGTAAAAGCCTTGCTTGATCTAAACGGCTTAGCATCTCCATGTAGACAGAACAGACAAATTCCATTTCATTCCACAGCCTTTTCTTTGTTTACTTCTAGCTGTTAGCAATACTTCCCTCATTAGTGTATCAGTTAGCCTTGCGACACTTCAGCAGCGCATTTTAATCGACTTTTTGTTTATCAAGACTGTGGTTTTCAGACAGTGTGCCTGTTGCGAGTAACTGCTAACTTTATTCTTCTATTCTGTCTGTTCTCAGCAGTAATTAGCAGGCCGATTTCAGATGGATAGCTGTGATGGCAGGCAGGCGATGTGCCCAGGCGGTGTGGCAGTGTGCCTGGCGAGGGCTGCTTGGGGAGAAAGCCGCTCTCTGATGTTTACTTTTGCTTTTTGAGGCATGCATTAGGTTTGTTTAGCGTTGCAGAATGGTTGAAAGTGGGGCAACGTGGTTTGATGAGCTGCAGCACATCAAATTAGCATCAGGAGCAATCAGTGATCAGGAGAGACAGCGCTGATGCATTGGTGTGTCTCGGGGTGAAACACAAACACACATACATACTCACACTAATGTGTTTGACAGGTCTTATCCTACACACCCCAGACTTTCACGCTGTATACAACCCAGTCTGCATTTGTCAAGAACATACATCTTTCATAGTGTTTTCTTGTTGTGTTAGAAATATTGCTTTTGTGCTAGATGTTTTGAAACCATTGAGGCAGTCAGAATATCATGAGCTCCTCTCATATATATAATTTAGCAATTTGAAGTCTTGTTTATCAACTACTTTATGTATTATTTTATATATATATATCTGTCCCTAACAAATAAAAAAAAAAATATAATTTAGTATATGTTATTTAATGGGTTTAGAGGCATCTACAGTGGAATTATGTCATAGGAGATGCCATATTTAATTTGACGTGAATGAAAACGATGCTGTGTTGAATAGTCTCAAGGTCCCTGGTCACATCTAATATGCACAACTGGGCGTTTCTTCAATCACAAGTTATAATTGGGATCGCAGGTTTTTTTTTTTTACTATATTAAGCCTTCATCATTTATTCTTTCTTCTGTTATTTATGGATTTTATTGTTAGCCTTGCCAGAGCCAGACTTTCAATCAGACATTATAAAAATGAATTATGACATTTTTAAAACATAATAATGATCCAAAACAAAGACATTTGTTCACATAAAAATTACAATTGGCGTACTCTTTACCTAGAGGGCACTTGTGGCACGGAACCGTACCGGGAGGAACGGTGGAAAAACGAAAAAAAATAGGCATCTGATGGGTCCAAATGCAGGTGAAAACTTCTTTATTTAACAAAAAGGCCGACAAGGCAAAACAAAAACAGGTCTAGGGACGACGAACACCATTACATTACACACAATACAGCCAGGCCGAGTGATGAGTTAGAGGAGAAGATATAGTCAGTGACAACGGGGCACAGCTGAGGGTGAGTGTGATGAGTGAGTGACTGAACAGGTGTGTGGAGTTTGGGGAATTAGTGTAATGAGTGAACGGGTGTATGGGGTTTTGGGGAATGGGAGTCAGGGAGATGGCACCCTCTGGAGGAGAGAGGGAGAAATGCAGGGCCCAGACTCATGACAGGACCCCTCCTCTAAGGAATGGCTTCCAGACATTCCAGAGTGCCCCCCCCCCCCAGGGGAACGGCCGAGCGGGGCTGGATTAGGGGGAGGGATGGGGGGCCCAAGTCCGTGTGGTGGCGGGGGACCCGGGGCCTGGGGCAGAGCCGGTGGAATGGGCACCCAGGGCAGAGCCGGTGGAATGGGCACCCAGGGCAGAACCAGCGGCCACCACAGCGGTGCGTGTGGTGCTGCCTCCCCGGAACCGGTAATGGCGGACACCGCCACCTTGGGGGAAAAGAGCGGACAAAGCCGCCTTTCGGGGAAACTGAGAGGCGGGGACAGCGCTTCGGGGGGGATGAGGAGAGCGGGACCGCCGCTTCGGGGGGAACTGCGAAGCGGGCATCCGCCGCTTTCGGGGGAAACGGAAATTGAGGCCGCGGACACCGCCGCTTCGGGGGAACTGTGAGCGGACACCGCTGCCTCGGGGGAACTGAGAGCGGGCACCGCCGCCTCGGGGGAACTGAGAGCGGACACCGCCGCCTGGGGGGAACTGAGAGCGGGCACCGCCGCTCGGGGGAAGGAAATGGGCGGGCACCGACGCTTCGGGGAGGGAAACTAGGGAGAGCGAGCGTGCACCGCAGCCGGGGGGGGAACATCGTGAGCGGGCACCGCCGCCTCGGGAGAACTGTGAGCGGGCACCGCCGCCTCGGGAGGATCGTGGGCGGGCACCGCCGCCTCGGGAACATCGTGCGTGGGCACCGCCGCTTCCGGGACATCGTGCGCGGGCACCGCCGACTCCGGGAATCTGAGCGGGGGCACCGCCGCCTCGGGGAACTTTGTAGTGCCGAGGGCACCGCCGCCTCGGGAATCGTGCGCGGGCCACCGCCGCCTCGGGGGCCCACGTGCGTGTGGGCACCGCCGCCTAGGGGGACATCGTGCGGGGCACCGCCGCATCGGGGACATCGTGGAAGCGGGCACCGCCAGCTCGGGGACATCGTGAGCGGGCACCGCTGCTTCGGGGACATCGTGAGCGGGCACCGCTGCTTCGGGGACATCGTGAGCGGGCACCGCTGCTTCGGGGACATCGTGAGCGGGCACCGCTGCTTCGGGGACATCGTGAGCGGGCACCGCCGCCTCGGGGACATCGTGAGCGGGCACCGCCGCCTCGGGGACATCGTGCGCGGGCACCGCCGCCTCGGGGACATCGTGCGCGGCCACCGCCGCTTTGAGAGCCTTGCGGGCTGACCACGCCGCTCGCACCGACATCAGCAGGGACTCCTGCACGCTGCGTGTCAGCCCGGGACGCACCGGGAACGGGCGTGAGGTACTGGGTGAGGCAGACGAGGCCTCTGACGCCCCGTGGTTTGCCGCTTCGGGAGGACTGTGAGCGGGCTCCGCAGCTAAGAAGCAACCTCCACCACTGGAAGGCGGAGCAGCGCCCCGCTCAAATGCAGGGCCAGGTTCATATAGTCCTCCAGCGACTCCTCGGGGACCCAGTATGGCATCAGGGACTTGAAGGGCTCGGCTAGGCCTCCCCAGAAAAAGACCATGAGGCAGGTTTTCTCCGTGGTCGACTGGCGAGCCACTCCCATGAAGTCCCTGGCGTAATCCTCAATGGTCCGGTCTCCCTGGCAGACGTCAAGAAACCTCCCTGCTGTACCCATGTCTGCTGGCTGTATTCTGTCAACGGGAAACCGTACCGGGGAACGGTTTTGGAAGAAAAAAAAAATGGATCGGTCCAAACAGGCAGGTGAAGATGAAAAATTCCTTGATTTAAAAAAAGGGCCCACCGAAAATCACAAGGCAAAACAAAACAGGTTATAGGGACGACGAACACCATTACATAATAATACAGCCAGGGTACGAGGGTGAGTGAGAGGAGAAGATATAGCAGTGACCAACGGGGGCACAGCTGAGGGGAGTGTGTGAGTGAGTGACTGAACAGGTTGGGTGGAGTTTGGGGAAAGTAGTGTAATGAGTCGGCTGTTGAACGGGTGTAGGTTGTATGGGGTTTTTGGGAATGGGAGAAAGCAGGGGATGGCACCCTCTGGAGGAGGAGAGGGCGAAAAAGAAGGCAGGGACCAGAATCATGAAAACTTGTTACAAAGGGAGTAATGGTTATTGGTGAAGAGCTTGAGATGAAATATGAGACATGTGATGTGTGAAGATACAAAAAAATTAAGGTAAATATCACTTCTAGTCAGAGCTGGATAGAGTAGAAGACTTAGAAGTTGTAGTCGGTGTAATTGATTCCAAATTACATGACAAAAATTTTAATTAGTAATGTAATCCACTGGATTACACATTTTAGGTAATGTAATCAGACTACTTTAGATTACTAACTCGTTTATCACACTGATTTAAATAGGATAACCTTGTACTATATCTATATAAAACTACAGAGTAGGAAAATAGATTCATAATGTGTAACATTAACAACAGAAGTGAATTAAACATTACGTTATTATCCAAGGTTTCCCAAAACGGGTGGTTAGTAAGAACTGCAGGGGCTTCGGGAGGTTTAATGAAAAGATAAATTATAATTAAATCATAAAATGTAAATTAAAAATAAGCAACTCTTAGAATAACACAATAAAACACAACGTTACTAAAAAATAATTTATTGTATTTGTTACCGCCATGCATGTGACCATTAACCAACAGAGAACCGTGAGCATGCAAATGTGAAATTTAATTATTGAAATATTAATTTTAAAATCTCAGGGTACTTCAAGTAAATATATTAGGTGAAAGATTTAAGGTGGCAAGAGACATTTGATGGAATGCTGCATATTACATGGAAAAAATTGATGTGAATTTGTGCATTTTTATGTGTTTGAAAGACAAAAGCCTTCCAAAGCTATAGTAATACATTAAATAACCTACTGAGTGATAGTTCAAATAAAAATTAATGTGTTCATCAGTAGTTGACGCGATGTTCAAACACTTCTTAAACCTAAGCGTTTTTGTAAATCCAGTGGTCAACTGCTCTGTAGCCACCTGACTACTGACTGACCTTTGTTTGAATGTCCACAAAACTGGAAGATTTTCTGAATGTATTATAAGCGGTAGGCTATTTTAGAAAGGACTATTTAAAAGATGAAAAAGAAGAATTAGGGAGAATCAATAAATTATGAATAATTAATTGCCATTGTGTGAATAATATGTAATCATGCAGTCAATAAAACATAACTAGTCTGATTACGAGTGTTTTAAAATGTAATTTAATCTAAAAAGTACAAGTACATATTTTTGGAATCTGATTACATAATCTAGATTGCATGTGGTCGGTTACTATCCATCTCTGCTTGTAGTCATATTTGTGTTTGCCTCATTCCCAGTCAAATTTTGAAATGCCATTCCCATCACAGAATGTTATTAAACACAATACAGAATGTTAGATGTGGTGAAAGCGGTGGGAATTTTCATTACTTTCAGGATGCTGGTTGCTAGGGTGTTGCTAAGGTAGTTACTTACTTGCTCAAGTAGCCCTACCCTCAAGTCTCTTCAATGTGGATGTATGAAAAGTGAAAAAGTAATAATAATGTTTACAACATTATTGGCTTTAGCAATTAGCATTAAATGGGCTGTACTGTTACACCTCACAGCCTCATTTTCTTACTGAGACTCATTATAATGTGTCATTGTGGTGCTGGAGGAATGACATTTCCTTGTTTTTCTTACTTAGTCTGATATAAGAAGAATTGACTTGACTTGACTTTGATATAGCGGCGTAACTAGGAATGGTTCGATTGTTTCTCTGGCGCAGTTGCTTTTGCATTCTAAACTGTCATTTGGGATGCATTGTAGCGACCGCTTTCCCTTTGGGTGAGCACGAGAGCAGTTTATCTAAGAAGCAGAAAGATTACGCAGGGGGAAAATCTCTCTCTCTCTCTCTCTCTGTCTGTCTTTTCCTGAATCACCGCATTCTGTGCCTGGAGGGGGCAGAGGAGCCGAGAACAGTGAGGAACAGTGAATGAGATAATTGTCACTCTTAATTGAATCCCAAGAGCATTTAAAACCCTGAAGACGATCAGAATCAAATAGTATAGTTTCCTGTTGGTTTTGTTGGCGGCCCTTTAACGCTCCCAGGATGTTGTGTGTCATGTTTTTGCTGAACGACTGCTGTTTTCAACACTTCTCTCTGTCAGAATGATTCTCCCCTCTCTACACCTCCATTCTTCTCTGAACAACAAGTGCGCCTGGTCTCAGCACATACGGCTTTTTTCTTCCTCCACTTTTTCCCTCACTCTCTTTGTCTCCCCTCCCCCTTGTTCCTGCTTTTCTCTCCTCTGGTCTCAAGCTTAATTAGGGAGATGCCTGCCTGATCAATAGGACTCCCTCTCGGGAGAATGTGCGGCTACGGCCGTGGTGTGTATATGGGGATGAAGATTGGAAAGAGGCCAGGGACAATGCACCATAGGGACAGACAACAAGCCAGTGTGCAGTGGCCTCTCTTTGTAATCTGCCCACTTAGAAACAACACACACATGCACAAACACACTCGCTGTGCTATTTTCTCTAAGCATCCCGCCTGCAAATGATCCCTTAATCGGGAGCTCTCTGCTGAGGCCAGGTGCGGAATGCAAAGCCAACGCGAGATGCTTCCTGTGACAGTGGCGAGAGATTCACAGAGTTTATTTTACAGCACTCTGCAGGTATCTTACACTACAGCTGCCTCCACAAAGACCTGCTGGACAGGAGCTACATGAGAGAAATTGCATTCACATACAATGTCATTGTAGCCTGGCAGATGTATAGGCTTTGATCGCAACTATTGAGAAAATTACTGTGCTGCAAAAAGCCAATATCTTTCCTTTTTGTCTTTGAGAGTGAGGATATCTGAACACCCTGAGAATACATGGCTGCTAATATCAGTACAAAAGTTTTTTGGGGGGTGTGCTTGGCGATTTTTACCTTATAGATGGTAAATCAGGTGAAAAATATCCATGTGTTTACATTGAAAGTGGAAAATGAGTCATGGACTGGAATATCACAGAGTATTGATGCTCAAGTTTTTCATGCTCTTTTTTGGAAGTGGAAAATCTTTTCCATGTCCAACCTTAGATTCCCTTTATTTTTTGTTTCATTAAATTGGATGTTTTGGCCAAAGCAACTGAATTAAATAAAAATTAATTCATTAATGTTTTAATGAAATGCACTGCCGTTTTAAAGTTTGAAGTCTGTAATATTTTTATTTCATTTTTTTTAAAGAAATTAATAGTTTTATTCAGCAAGGGCACATTAAAATGATCAAAAGTGACAGTAAATAAGAAATATAGTTCAAATAAATGCTGTTGTTTTGAACTGTATATTCATTGAAGAATCACAGTTTCCACGAGAATATTAAGCAATGTTTTTAGCATTGATAATAATGAGTTTCTTGAACATCAGTCGGCATATTAGAAAAATTTCTCAAGGATCATGTGAGACTGAAGACTGGAGTAATGGCTGCTGAAAAATTCAGCTTTACCGCACTTTATATTAAAACAGAAAAGCATTCATATAAAATAAAATCACTATTTTACTGTATTTTTGATCTAATAAATCAGCTTAGTGAGCATAAGAAACTTCTTTCGAAATCATAAAATCTTACCGATCCCAAACCTTTGAAGATTAGAGAAGTGTCAATTCTTCTGGAGTCACATAATAGCTTTTGGTGAGACCAAAATGTAAGTTGTTGTATGAGATTTGACAATTAAGAAAGTCTCCTGTTAAGTTTTGTTAGTTAACCACCTAAAAGCCACCCAGAACACCTTAGCAACACCCTTCCAACCATCCAGAATATGCTTACTTTTTTGCACAGGCAAACATTCATAACATTTTCATTAGTAAGATCTCATTAGGTAGTTTATCTTCATGAAATGTACCCGAATAAACCTCACTGATATTAGTGCTTGCAAATACAAGGCCAACTTTTTGTTTTAATGGTCTCAGGTAAAGAAAACTGGCTTGTAAATTAAAATCACATGCCGAGTCAAAAGGGCAGAGAAGAGACGTAAACAAATGCAGCTAATTTGTTCCATCGGCTAGAGAGTCAAATCTGTTTGCTAACAATGCAGGGGTCTGCAGTCCAAGCTGGCACGAATGCAAAGCTCGTTTTGGACCGACGCCGTTTCTCACAGCAGCACTCGCTTCTTCACAACCACTCAGACTTTCCAGCCCAAGCATCTCTCCTCTCCATTCCCTAAAATCTGCCTCTGAATACAAACACACACCAACCAGATCTGCTGTTTGCACTGGACTCTAATGAGAAACAATGGACACTTATCTGAAAATGTGCCACAATTAGCAAGAGAGCGAGCGAGAGAGGCATACTTTATCATTTGCAGCTTGTCCGATTAGTGCCAAGTATGCAAATAAATATTAACTGGGCATTTTAAGACTGTTTGCTGGAAGCCCAGTGGACATGAGCTTCTGCTCTCCCCAAAGGCTCCAGAGATCCAATCAGTCCCAGCTGTCTTATTAAGCGGCTAAATATAACCGCAGCAGCTCATTATGTAGGTTTGCCGCACCTAGAAGAAGGGGATTTTTGCCGTTTCTCTTCCCTCTCTTGTCCCCCCCCCCCCCCCCCCCCCCCCCCCCTCCACCTCCCTTTTCTCTTGCTAATAATTAAGGACTCGTGGAGGAAAACAGTTTTAAACTTGGGTTAATGGGTTTGACTCCATTTTGTGGTGTGCTTTACTTTTTAACAGCCTCGTCTCCGCTCCTGCAAAATGCATCTCTCTTGGTGTATGTTTTGAAACCAACGCTGATATCTCTTTGATACGTGTTGTGCATAGCGATTTCCTTTTTGCGTCCGTGCGCGGTAAAACCATCCGAGGACTGATACCAATTGCCCCCAGCATTACGTCAGTAGGTTTGGTGTGTGCGCACGTTTGTGTGTGGGATATTGTTGTTGTGTATTAATGCTTTACCTATAAGTGTGCCAGTAAAAAAAGTATTGGCATCTTGCCGAATTCCTCGCCTCTGAGTGACTGTTTCTGTAAACCCTCTGGGTCAAAGGGGAAACGAGAATAACATTTATTTAAGGATTTTAATCTTAATTTGTTTCTTCACCTTTCTTAACACTCCCACTGCCCCCAAAGTCCGTTGGCAACTTCATATGCTGTTTTTTTGTTAGCGAAATCTGTATTCCGCCCTTTCCTTCCTCTCTCCCCTCCCCCCTCCCCTCAAACAAACCGTATGTTAGATGAATTAGATCTCAGCTAGCATGATTATATTTGTTGATTTTTGAGCAAAGTCTTCTGGGAAGCAGACGTGCTATCCAATAATTGCTACCTTGCGGCGGTGTGAGAACCATTAGCATTCGTCGTTATGTTGAAATTTGAGAAAAGTAGCTGTTTGAAAGCGGTTTTCATTTTAAGCCAGGCGTCCGGGCCTGTCAAATGGAGTGTGCCCTTGTTTTATGAGTGACATTGAGGAATTAAGCTAATGTCAGCTTTAATCCGCTCTTCAATATTTAACTTTGAAGATGATTACACTTGCAGCTCTGTCATAATATTTAAATGTCACATCTGTATTCACGTTTTGTAGCAGTGCGGTAGTCGCAAAGCAACAGTTTGCGCACCTTTTTCCAGGTCCTTTGAGAGTTGTGCTTGTCCTGATGTATATGCATTTGTTAGTAGATTGATGAGTGTGTCCATCTCTTGTGTTTTGTATGAAAAAAATCTCTCTTTTATTGGCAGCTGCATTTGAATCTGATTTGACTAATGATGCTTGCAGCTAAGATAACCCAGAGGAACAATGCTGTCATCTGATGAATACAAAAAAATTCACACTAAACAAATCTGTTTTTATAATACACCAAAACAACAGCACAGTTTGAGTCGTTTTCTGAGCTCTTAAAATCAGCATGCAATAAAATTGAATTTGCAGATTACATCACCTCATCATTTATAATTTATTTTGAAAATATAAAATATAATATTTGAATATACACACACACATACATAAAGTATATTTAAAACATTAAATATATATAAATTATATATCTATATATAATATATATACCGTGTGTGTGTGTGTTGGGTGTGTGTTTGTATGATATATATTTCTATATATACAGGTGCATTTCAATAAATTAGAATGTCGTGGAAAAGTTAATTTATTTCAGTAATTCAACTCAAAATTGTGAAACTCGTGTATTAAATAATTCAATGCACACAGACTGAAGTAGTTTAAGTCTTGGGTTCTTTTAATTGTGATGATTTTGCTCACATTTTAACAAAAACCCACCAATTCACTATCTCAACAAATTAGAATACTTCATAAGACCAATAAAAAAAATTGTTGTTATATGAATTTTTGGCCTTCTGGAAAGTATAGGGGTGTTAAGTGTTGCTGCTGTGTGTGGGTACATGTAGCTCAGTACTGTGGTAGGGCTCCTGGTTTGCTGTGGGGTAATAATTACTCTAGATTCATAGATTCGCTATGGGGTTCGGTCTGGGCGAGTTGTGGGGTTGCTGTGGCGCATCAACGAGGGACACCAACACCATGGTCAGTTAACCAACTTTTGGTGCTTTTGGCAGTGTGGCCAGGTGCCAAATCCTGCTGGAAAATGAATCAGCATCTTCAAAAAGCTGGTCAGGCCGAAGGAAGCATGAATGCTCCAAAATTTCTTGGTAAACGGGTGCAGTGACGTTTGTTTTCAAAAAACACAATGGACCAACGATGACATTGCACCCCAAATCATCACAGACGTGGGAAACTTAACACTAGACTTCAAGCAACTTTGGGCTATTACTTCTCCACCCTTTCTCCAGACTCTAGGACTTTGGTTTCCAAATGAAAATACAAAACTTGCTCTCATCTGAAAAGAGAACTTTGGACCACTGGGCAGCAGTCCAGTTCTTCTTTTCCTTAGCCCGGTAAGACGCCTCTGACGTTGTCTGTATTTCAGGAGTGGCTTAGCAAGAGGAATAGAACAACTGTAGCCAAATTCCTTGGCAGGTCTGTGTGTGGTGGCTCTTGATGCCTTGACCCCATCCTCAGTCCATTCCTTGTGAAGTTCATTTAAATTCTTGAATCGATTTTGCTTGACCATCCTCATAATGCTGCGGTTCTCTCGGTTGGTTGTGCAATTCTTTTTCTTCCAACTTTTTCCTTCCACTCAACTTTCTGTTAATAAGCTTGGATACAGCACTCTGTGAACAGCCAGCTTCTTTGATGAAATTAATGTTTGTGGCTTACCCTCCTTGTGAAGTGTTTCAATGATTGTCTTCTGGACAACTGTCCGATCAGCAGTCTTCCCCATGATTGTGTAAGCCTAGTGAACCAAACTGAGAGACCATTTTGAAGGCCTTTGCAGGTGTTTTGAGTTGATTAGCTGATTGGCATGTCACCATATTCTAAATTTGTTGAGATAGTGAATTGGTGTGTTTTTGTTAAATGTGAGCCAAAATCCTCACAATTAAAAGAACCAAAGACTTAACTACTTCAGTCTCTGTGCATTGAATTTATTTAATACCAGAGTTTCACATTTTGAGTTGAATTACTGAAATAAATGAACCACGACATTCTAATTTAGTGAGATGCACCTGTAATATGAACCTTATACCTTTTACAAAATATTTTAATACAATTTTTATTTTACCAAATATTTAATACTTTATAGTCGTATAAGATTCTATATATTGATATATATTAATAACCTATTTCTTACAAGACCTGAATAATATTTCCTTTATATTCTAATTCTTCACCCCGTATTAGTTTTTATTATTATCAAATTTTTTTATTATTTTATTATATACTTTTCTTTTTTTAATTTTTCCATGAAATTTGTATCCTGAATGAATTTGTAAGAACTTTGCCCAATCCAAAAAAAGAAAATACATAATGATAATAATAAAAGAAACAGAAAATCCAGTAGCCTATGGTATCAGAATCAAGGTGAACAAGTTCATTTACATGCATTGATTCATTTTTAAATCATGTTGTACAACTCTTTAATTTGTTTAGACTTAATGTGAATAGCTGTACTAAAAGGTTTGCTACCACAGTAAACACATGGTTAAATGCACACAGAAAACTGGCTGTGTTTAATTTTTTGTCTCTCATTTGCTGTAAAAACCCACTCTTACAATTCTGGAAAGCAACAGTTGCCAGTTATTGCCCCAGTTGCACAGTTAAATGTGCTCTCTAATGTAGAAATATTTCTCTTTATGCATGTTCGTTTATTCAGAAAGGTTGTAGGAGTGTTACAGATTGATCTCGGACTTGAATTGGCAACATAAAAGAGAGAATTGCAGGAGAACATTGATTCAATCAAGAAAATCCATTTAGGCCCTCAACATCTTTACCTTCGACAAATCGAGTGTATGAATGCAATCAAACCAAAGCCTGCAATCTAAATTTTTTTTTATTCTCAGAGTGCCTTTTAATTCAGTTTTTTTCTGTTCAAAAATGTCCAAATGAAAGAAGTTCTTATTTGTACTCTTATGAGGTGATTCGGTTCACCTTTTTTAAATGATTTCCATATAAAGATGTGTCTGTGCAAGTCTGCTGTTCACAGAGCAGGGGTCAAAGGTCAGGAACGACTAGCTGAGCAAAAGTGGGGGGTTAAACCGAGACAGCTGCCGGTGTGATATCCGTGTTTCGAGCAGAAGCTTGAGTGACTGACAGGAGCAGAGACAAAAGCAGCCTGTGTGAGGCACGTGTCATGTGACAGAAGGCGTCTGTAGATTTGTGCACATTCATGGTCCAAACTCCACTCCGCAGTGCATAGGATTCATGAGGATTCAGCAGCCATGGGAAAAATAATATGCAGTCTGCTCAATTTGGCTGGGATTTAGGGAACATGCAAATGAGCTCGTTAGGCGAGGGCTTTGTTTGTTGTTTATTCGTGTGGGTGGGACAGACACGTGTAATTTGTAACCCGGCGCATCACCAGATACCCTGATGAGCTAATAGGTTTGGTGAACCTTCTACAGCAAAAGAGGATGTGTGTGTATATGTGTGTGTGTGTGTGTGTGTGTGTGTGTTTGTGTTGCGTGTGTGTGTTTGAATAAGTGTGTGTTGATACGAGAGACAGTGACGGGCAGTGTACAGCTGGCCTCGGGCCTTTATCTAAGAAGAAGTCACAAGGGTGAAGAGATGGACAAACAGCTGGGTATCTCAGCTATCCCGTAACAGTGCAAACATGGCACTTCCCATGTGTGGATAGGTCAGTCTAAATGCTGATCCATGCAACCTGACATTACACCACGCAGCTTTCTCTCACCCTCCCTGTGTGTCTGTTGTTCCTCCATGTATCTTTCACGGCTAGAAAATTTGTGTTCTAAAACAATTCCAAACATTACATTTTGGTTGAGGGAATGTTAAAATGCCCAGTTCTCATAGATGGAGTTGAATATTATTTAATAATAATGAAATATTGCTTGGCTGTAGGTTCAATTGTTCGCTTGTTCGGGTGCAGAAATAGTCTGATAAATGCTATTTATTGGATGTGAACTACAGTGAAAACAGTAATATTATGAAATATTATTACAATTTATAGTTTTCTATTTAAATATATTTTAAAAATGTAATTTATTCATGTGATGGCAAAGCTGATTTTTCAGCATAATTACTCCGTCGTCCGTGTCGCATGTATCCTTCAGAAATCATTCTAATATGTGACCCTGGACCACAAAACCGTCTGGAGGTCTTTATTGGCAATTGAGATTTATGCATCACTGAAGTTTTCCATTGATGTGTGGTTTGTTAGGACAGTATTTGGCTGAGGTACAACTATTTGAAAATCTGGAATCTAAAGGTGCAAAAAATCTAAATATTGAGAAAATCGTCTTTAATGTTATATATATATATATATATATATATCTATAGATATTAATATATATATTATATATATTAATCTTATATATTATATATATATATATTTACAAGTTTGGAATTTTGTTCCAACAATTGTTGAATAAAAAAGTTAAAAGACCATAATAACAACAAATTGAAAAAGTCTTTACTGCCACTTTTGATCAATTGAATGCATCCTTGCTGAATAAAAGTTTTCATTTATTTAAAAGAAATGTTGACCACAAACTTTTGAATAGAACTGTACTTCCTTCAAAGCAAGAATTGTATGAATTTAATAATTCAGTCTTTTATTCTGCAGCCTAATTTTTTTTCTCATAGAAATTCATGTGTGAGTGTTTAAAGATCCCATCTGTTTGAGGACCAATCCCATGCACCCTCTGTCTTTAGAGAACATTTTTTTCCTAAAGCACACTGTTTATTTCTGCACTATAAAAGTCTTTGAGTTATAGGACCATCCAGATCTCGTCCTCCATTCGTCCTCTGCTCTGAGCCAGACAGGCCATTGCTTCAGATCCTGCCAAATTCTTCCAGGTCAGACACATAATAACTCCAGCACTCTCATTTTCTGTCTGTGACTTTGCTTCCTGGTCTGAAGCTAGTTGTTGATGTGTGTGAGATTCCATTTCACATTTGGTTTTTGATGAAGATGTATTTGGGGTGACTCAAACTAGGTCGTTCTGCCTGATTAGGGAAACTAAACTTGTGTTGGTCTTATAATAAACTCTGCACCAGTGCTGAGGCTGTTACAGCAGAACGAACTCCCAGATACAGTTTATTGTCTCTTTATTAGTCTCCCCTTAAGCTCCCTCTGACATTTGGTTACGTTCTTACTCTAATATGACTCATTAGCACACTTAAAACCGTCTGCTGTCTACTGGCCTGGGGAGAGAAGGTGGAGGAAAGACAGATACATAGACACCAATGAAAGTAGAAGATCTGTTTAGAAACAGCACTTTTGTTTTCTGGTCTAGACCTGGCAGAGCACTCAAAGGCCTTGAAGCACACTATTATAGAGTTCAGATAGATTTGTATCTCTTAAAAGAAAGGGTACTTTGCAAAAAAAAGTGTATATGTTATATGTTACACTCTTAAGAAAAGTTCCCTTTCAGTTGGTCACTCCGAGTCACGTCGGTGACCGACGTATTGGGATCTCGCTTAGAGAGACCAATCCACTTAGAGTGTAAACTAAACTACCCAATGCCATTTCATGCTATGATGCAATCCATCTGCCGCGGGTCACAGCGTGAAGCATAAAAGGCAGCCGGTGGCCCGCATACCATCTTTCGTGTCTGAGCCAGCGACAATCTATACGTAAACTGCTCCTACCAAACTGCTTTGGGTTACAGTGGTGGCAAACCCCTCAGGGAACCAAACCACCACCTCTGGGAACCATCGCTCCATCTACTAGCGCTTTTATCGCAAACCAGTTGATCGCCGCCAAAGGCACGCGCTGCGCCCTCGTTCAAAGTGTAACCAAGGCGGGATCCTTCGTTGCTCCTACCAACGACCGGATGTCGATCCTTGCATCGGAGGGAGAGCTCTCTAAAGAGGAAGATTCGGCTGCGCTGCTGCCCTCTGGGACGGTGGCAAGTTCTGAATCGGATCCAGAGATGTCGGCTATGCTTTCCCGGGCCGCCGTGGGGGTAGGGCTCGAGTGGAAACCTCCACCACGTCCCAGGCCCTCAGGGTTGGACGATTGGTTTCCTTGGGGGTGCATGAGGAGCTCACCAGGTCATGGACGGCACCTTTTACTGCCGGAAACGACCTGCTGGTTCCTCCTCCTTCACCACCCTCGACGGCGGTGCAGCTAGGGTGTATACAGGTCCACCCGGTCGTTTGCAATGCAATTGTGTCCTAATGGATACCGCCTCCACCTGGCAGGGCGAACCGTGCCTCCCCTCCCGGGTCTGTAGGTACTCGTCTGGCCTGTCCGGCGATGCTTATATGGCCTGTGGAGGAGCTGCCTCTGCCTTACACGCTATGGCGTTGTTGCAGGTTCATCAGTCCAAGGCACTGAGGGACCTGCATGAGAGTGGTCATGATCCGGAAGTTCTGAAAGAGCTCCGAACTGCTACTGACCTCGCGCTCTGAGCGACGAAGGTCACCGCGAGTTCTCTGGGTAATGCGATGTCCACACTTGTGGTCCAGGAGCGCCATCTCTGGCTTTGTCTGGCCGACATGAGGGACGCCGACAAAGTTCGGTTCCTCAATGCCCCTGTGTCCCAGACCGGCCTCTTGGCCCAGCAGCTCTCGGCTGCACAGAAGCAGACTGAGGCGGGTCGTCACACTCTGCCCCGGTGGGTAGCTGCTGCCTTCACCCGTCCGCCGGCCACAGCCTATGCCCCTGCTCCCGCGCCGCATCCGCAGCAGCCTCTAGCAAGCGGTGCTGTGGAGCTTGGAGTAGGCAGGCCGCCCCACCCGTCCAGGCCCCGGTTAAACCTGCCGGTGAGCGAAAGAGCAAGAGGCCCCGGGACGGTTGACCCAGAGAGGAAGGAAGCTGCTCTTTGGAGGATGGTGAAGCCACCTCTCCCTCCCCCGGAGGAGGGCCGGGTGGAGAATCTGGAAAATCTCGACAAGAGAGCGATTTTCTCTGTCCCTGTGTCCCAGGAGGGCACAAAGAGTCACAGATGGACCAGCACCGGACCACACTCATCCTCCTCCATCGCCAGCAGGCAGCAGCTGGCGGTTCGAGAGCGTCAACAAAGGCTCTACTCACGCAGCCTCTGCCAAACTGTGGAACCAGGTACAGGGTGTTACTGTGGAAGAGGGCGTTCGCATTCCCAACTACCTCAACGACTGGCTCATACAAGCTCAGTCTCAGCATCAGTTGTGTTCACACAGGAACTTGGTGCTTTCGCACCTCAGCCGGTTGGGCCTTCAGGTCATCTGGGAAAAGAGCAAACTCTCCCCGACGCAGAGGATCTCGTTTCTCGGTATGGTGATGAATTCGGTCGAACAGACAGCACGCCTCACAGAAGAACATGCGCAATCTGTGTTGAACTGCTTGAATTCATTCAAGGGCAGGACAGAGGTCCCACTGAAACTATTTCAGAGGCTCCTGGGGCATATGGCAGCTGCAGCGGCAGTTACGCCACTGGGGCTGCTTCATATGAGACCGCTCCAGCACTGGCTTCATGGCCGAGTCCCGAGGTGGGTGTGGCAGCGCGACACTCACCGGGTCCAAGTTACACTGGCCTGTCACCAAACCTTCACCCCGTGGTCAGACCTTACGTTCCCTTACGTTCCTCCAGGCAAGAGTGCCCTTAGAACAGGTCTCCAGGCATGCTGTGGTTTACACGGATGCCTCCACCACTGGCCGGGGGGCCACGTACAATGGGCACGCAGTGTCGGGGGTATGGACAGGCCCCCAACTGCACTGGCATATCAATTGCCTAGAGTTGTTAGCAGTGCGCCTTGCCTTGAACCGTCTCAAAGGGTGCTTACGAGGCAAGCACGTGCTGGTCCGAATGGACAACACAGCGACCGTTGTTACATCAACGACAAGGGTGGTCAAATTTCATGTCTGGTCCCTGGACAGGACGCTGAGGTTCTAGGTGACCTTCCCCAAGAGGTAGTTAACACCATCACTTTGGCGAGGGCACCATCTACGAGACACGCTTACGCCTTGAAGTGGAACCCTTTTTCGTCGAGTGGAGTTCTTCTCGCCGAGAAGACCCCCGGAGATGCCCGATCGGGGTCGTGCTTTCCTTTTTGCAGCAGGTTTGGAGTGAGGCTGTCTCCCTCCACCCTTAAAGTCTAATGTCGCTGCGTTTGCTGCTAAGAACCAGGACCGGCCGTGAAGGAAGTAGTTAGGGAAGCATTATCTTGTCATCAGGTTCCTTATGGGGGCGTGAAGGTTATCCCTCCCCGTCCTCCTCTATACCCTTTGGGACCTGTCTTATTACTCAAAGCACTACCTGGCAGGGCCCCTTGAGATGGTACGTAGACCAGACACAAGGCTTTAGGACCTCAGACCAGCTCTTGGCCCACTGGATAGTGGATGCCATCACCCTGGCTTATCAGGCACAGGGTGTGCCCTGCCTGCTCAGGTTGCCAGCTCACTCAACTAGATGTGTTGCATCCTCCTGGGCGCTGGTTCGTGGTGCTTCGCTGACAGATATTTGTAGAGCTGCGTGCTAGTCGACCTCCAACACGTTCGCTAAATTCTATAGCCTCCGTGTGGAGCCGGTAACCTCCTGTGTTCTCACCTCAAACAACGGGTAGAGGCGGCTGAAGGCCCAGTTTAGTGTCAGCTTGCTAATCTGCTCCGAGTGGCCGTAATGTGGCCCTGTCCGGAGCTCCTCTTTCCCCTGCAGCCAGATTGGCGAACGTCCGGACCAGGCCCCTCTCATCGCTGATCCTTGAGAACCGTAGAGGGCTGGGTTCCATAGGTAGAGAGACCTAAGCAGATCCCATTTTGTCAAGTCCACGTATAAGCCTCAGAGCCTGTGTTTTCCCTTCAGAACTTCTGCCATTTCCATGAGGGTTATAATCATCTCTAATCTTCCATATGCACCTAAATGGCCATTCATATGTGAAAGTTTTTCCGAAACCTCCTTCGGGAAGGATGGTGCTTCCGAAACGTTCCTGTTCCAAGTGGAATGGGTACATTTTCCCAGTGTTATCCAATCTCACTGAGTGGGTGGTGCTATGACAACAGTGACTGGTCTTCTTGTTTTGCGAGCCCCGGCCTACACCACAAACGGGCACGGGCGGCTCGCACAGGACACTGGAAGGGGCAGCATCCATGGCACTTTGGTAGGGATCCCAATTCGTCGTCACCGACGTGACTCGGAGTGACCGACTGAAAAGGAACATCTCGGTTACGTATTGTAACCCTCGTTCACTGAAGGAGGGAACAGAGACGTCACGTCGCCACGGCTGCTGTACCACCGCTGAGCGGCCTTTGTCACCGTCTCGGCTCCCTCATCGAAAAGTTGGTATGCGTTGCACCGGCTGCCTTTTATGCTCATGCTGTGATCAGCGGCAGCTGGATGCAATCATCGCATGCCAATGTGCATGAACTCATTTAGTTTACTCTCTTAAATTTAAAAAGGAAATAATTTACCTGTTGAGAGTGTGTTGACAGTCCTGTATATGGCTCCCTGGAACTCCAGAAAATCAAGCGTAGCGTTAGTTCTGGCAGCTCACGTTAGTCAAGCTTGCATCAGCTGACTTTCAGCTGATCCCCATCTACCTATGGGAATACGACATCTATCTAAGCATTCATATATAAGGTCTCTCAGTATTATCAGCAGTTTTCGCATTGCTCAATAGCTAATTACCCTTCTCCATCCCTAGCTCCTCCTCTGTCAGTCAGGATTCAGCCTTCTGATTATCCTTTGAATCAGACTAATTCTAAAATGTGTACGAGTTCTTGCCCAGAACAGAAACATACTGCCAGTCAAAACTGTATGCTAATTGTCAATCATCTTTGACGATAGTGGTCCTGACAGAAATCACTATTAGGCGCTTTGACAGTTACAGATTTGAAAAACAAAAGGGCGGGAATAAAGAACCCTAAACTCTGACACAAAGAACCATTTCAGCATGAAAAGGTTCTTCAAATTGCTATGGTTCTAAATAAAACCATTACTTTTAAGAACCATCTTTTTTTAGAGTGTATGTTATATGTTACAGACAGTTGTGGTTAAAAATATTGAGACCCATGCATTTTATTTAAATAATGCATTATTTTGTGCAACGTGAAGAATATATTACAACATATACATATATAAAATAACATGTTAAGTTATTAACTTACATTTTATTTATTACTGTATATAGTGTACTGTATCAGTTTACACTGATTTCATGGAAGGGTACCAATATTTTTGGTCTTGACTGTAGGTAAGGTTGCATATGTAAGTTTTCAAGAATCAGCACAAAAATGCTTTTCTGCTGGCTTTGCAGTGTAAATTAAACTATAGCTGGTTAAATGGAGGCAAATGAATGCATGCAAGTACACCAATTGCAGTTCATAATGCAAATATTAAAATGAGATGATTTTGAAATTGTGGCAATGGAAAATGTTTTAACTTTATATTTCAGTTACAACTGAATTAATTTAGAAAATCTGGTGAAGGATAGATATGTATTTGCATTTAAATTGTATTTGTATTTAAAATAAAATAAAACGTAATTTTAATATAAATTATTACAAATTTAAAAAATATAAGTATAGTGAATATCAGTACTTTATGAGCAGAGGCCACAGTGCATTAGCAGTCTTAATGTTTTGAGAAATATTGTGTGTTAGCAACAATTTGTGTACAGACAATATTTCCTTTTCCTGTTTGTAACATCTTAGTTCACTAGCTAGTAATTGTGTAGGTGTAAGCTTATTTGAGTAATTATGCATTTCTGAAGGCATAAAAATCTGTTCTTCTATATTTACACAAGCAGATGTGTCATATTAATTGAAGTGTAAACTGTTTTAGCACATCAATATTGCAAATACAGACGGAAGATTGCATTTTTGTAACATAAGATAAACGTTCTGCTACTGTGACAATGTGCATACATTGACCTCGTGATGAAAGATCTGTTACTGAAATGTATTTTCAGATTGTTTACATTCCTTCCCATCATCCCTTGTGTTTCAACTGTAAGCCTTAACAACAAGTTTAGTGTGACGATAAGGCAATAGAAGGCTCGAAGGGTTCAGCTGGTGATGAAAGCCTTGGCTAAATGTGTGCCCACTGACAAACCAGACAGCTGTACGATACATGCACCCTGTCAGCAGTGTTTTAGACCTGCTGAGCTCCGGTTGCTCAACAGCTTTGTGCTTTTTGGCCCAGTCTGCAGTTTAGCGTCGCCTTTGCGCTTTCGCTCTCAGGGATGTTGAACTCTGAACCCGTAAATGTTAGGTACACCTGCTCCCACAGCGGCCAAAACAGGTGTGGACCAATCAGATGCAGAGTAGTCTATTTAAAACATGGCCTTTTACGACTTTAAAAGCCTGCGATCTAAAGGCTAATTATCCGTAACAGCATCCGTTGTTCCTTTTGTGTTGACCCATATGTTAAAAGAGCTAGAAAATAGAAATTAATATGGCAGTAATGGTAAGAAATAACAATTAAATTACATTTTCTTTGTCTGTTTTTCTTTTCCATCCCCTGTGAAATGAAATGTTTGTTCTTCTTTGTGTCATTACACTAACATTGTTCTTGCGTGAAAGCGTAAGACATGCCTTAAACTTGTTATAACTCCCAGAGGGAGGGTTTCGGGCAGTGCCGTTGTCTGTAACTGAGGTTGAGAGGAGGCCTATATGTCCAGCCATTACCATATATTTCAGAGTAAGAACTATTCACAGCTCTGGGTTGGACCTGAGGCCCAATCTGCCGTGTTTAGCACATCTGACTCCCTGTCGGTGATAGGCATGGGCTATTGTCTCCAAAACAACAACAGCCTTGAATTTGGCCTCTGGTGGCCCAGGGGACGGTCCCCGCCACTTTCACCCTGGCTTGGGACGCTCCCCAAGGCATCACACATTCTCGACAGGGCTCGATGTTCCATAAATAAGAGAGACATCTTTATAGCACACACACAGAGGTAGTCCAGCTTACTTAGGTGCTGTAAATCAAGAGAAAGCTATGTGTGTGTAGGTGACATTACGGCTAGAATAGGCCACCTCTGATTAGGAGAAAGTGTGGTGTACAATGACAAAAAAGGGCACAAACAAGAGAAGGTGACACATATGGTTTAAAAGGGGAAACAATAACCAAAAATTTCTTGAAATGCATTAGGAAAGTAAATAAACTTTTTAAATTTTTTACAATGTGTTTGATCCATGGAAAACCCAGTGACTGATAGCCAAGGTTCTGCTGAGGTATTCTGAATGACGAAAAAGGACAAACTAAAAAGGGAAATAATAGGCAAACATTTTTTAAAACACAAATAAATCTGATATGAATCGGATACGAGCATTTGTGTCTGCCATGTAAGCAGACAGATCGCATATTTCCATCATTTCAAGTCATATGTCACTGAAAAAGCAATGGTAGTGTATGACATCATCTCACATGGACGCAAGCGTTGTTGCCAAGTCTGTGGTTTTCCTGTAGAATTCGGCTAGTTTTACACTGTTGTGACGGGTTGTTTTTCAGTCTGCGGGTTAGATGGAGGATACCCCTGACAGAAGGGAAAACTGAAGAAAAAATATCTCTGGTGTAGTTTTAGTCTGTTTTAAATAACAATTTGGCTGGTTTTGTTTCGCAGACCTGGCAACCCTGTTTCCGGGTCTTCCTTGGGTGGTTTCGCCAGGTGTATCCTCCTTATTTTTCCTGTAAGAGTTGGTCTGGCTTCCGGTGTCTTCCGCTTCCAGCTATTTTTAACTGTTCAAAATGGCTTGTTTTGCTGCTTGATATTGCAAACTGGTGTTTCTTACCATTTTATTTTAATGTATTATCTTATTTGTGAACACACTAGTTTGTAGTGCAAACAGTTTTACTGTTTACTGCTCTTTGTTATTCTTCTCGTTATTTCCATACAGTGGCTAAAGAACCAGAAGTCTCGCACATTCACAGAAAACGGATTATTTCTGCATTATATGTGGATAGTGCATTGATAAGGTAGATAGTGTAAATGCAGATATCGAATATGGGTCACTTTTAAAAAAAAAAGATGTAAGCTGGTCGTCAAAAAAAACAAACTGATATAGTCAACAAATCAGAATTTGGCATCAAAACCTGCAGTGTAAATGTGGCCTTAGAAAACTAGTAGTAAATCCTGCATAGTTTGCCTTTTTTGTTTCTTCCATGATTAGGGTTTAGTGAGCAACCATAATAGTGACGCTTACTGTTTTTATCAGAAATTTCATTCTGTACTTGTGCTTCAGTGCTTCTCTAGTTCTCATAATCATACCTCACAATTGAAGGACCCTCTTTCCCGAATCACAAGTGGAATCCCTGTCTGCTCTTGAACAGGAGGAAACAGAATTCTTCACATGGGAGGAAATGTGTATTGGGACAATAGAAAGCCAGCTGGGGGTTATTCTCATCAGAGTCTCTCTGCACAGCAGACCGTGAGGGTTTGTGTCTCTCAGGGCTGGTCTCCATGCGTGGTTGCTTTTTACATAAAGTGTGATCAGCAGTACACAACATGGCCTAATGGTGAAAGCTGGCACAGGCTTAATTGGCACAACTGTGGTACACAGTCCCTCTGTGCTTCTGTTTGTGGTCACCAAGCTTGTGTTGCTTATATTTACACTTTTCGTTCTCATTTTTTCCCAGCTCTTTTTCCATTTCTCTCACTGCCTGACTCTCTTTTCATTCCTCCTTACTCTCTTCCCACTGGTGTTTATCCATTGTGTCAGAGTGGGTTTATTCTTTGGGTCCCGGTTTGGTGCAGCGATGTTCTAAGTCCCCCTGGCCAATCTCTCCATTTTGTAAACAGGCTTTAGGAATGTTCTAGTGCTGGATTACTCTCTGCCCACCCTGCCTTCATCTTGAGTTTTACCCCTGAGCAGTTTTCGTCCTGTGCGGACAACCTGAGAGAGCTAAGAGATAAAACAGTAGTGTCACTCATATACCAACCAGAGCATTCCAGCTCTGACACACCACTGGACCAAATCACCGGAGGAAGAGTTCACACTGAAATGCCATAAGAACAAAATGAAAAGTTGCCTTATATGTACAGTTTTAAGGCAGCCAATTTATTATGTTTTATACATAAAGTGTTTCTTAAGCGTATAGAGGGATTGACAAAAATGCAAAAATTCATAAGTTGTATGCAACTTTTATCTTTTATTCATGTTCAGTGCCAAACAGATTCTGATTAAGAATTCAGACTTTTTCCCCAGCTAAATTTTTTTTTTCCCACACATCAAATAATAATGCAGTGCACTATATATGGTTAATGCAATAACTAACTGCTATTACTTAAATTACTGTTATGGATGCAAAATATATGCCAAATGTAATATATACATAAAAAACTGTATTGTTGACATGGGTATTAATCAATATTTTTGCATATTTAAACTAATTAGGCCAATATTGATAGTCTATAGTAAAAATCATTTTTAAAATATGTTTTATAGTATACTGTTAATTAAATTTTTTTTGTCATTCATTCATTTGTTGGTACTACTGATTATTGAATTATTTAGAGTTTAGTGGCTAAAAACAAATAATATATTGTAAATCTACTTTATAATTATTTGATTTATTTATATATCATATCATATATACAGTATATCACATCATATTAGTACTGAATGAATGACAAAATAAATTAATTTATTATAAAATGTGTGATCTATGATTAAAACAAGTTTTATCCTCTTTCAATACTGGCCTAATTGATCTATACAATTACTAATATTGGCTGATACTAATATGGCGAAATAATAGCATGCAAATTGTAAGGGGATAGTCATATTGGAATTTCAATAACATAATTTTCATAGAAAATGATCTAAAGCTGCATTAACTATCAGTTGTGGAGTTAACCACATAGCACATCAACTTTTAATACATGTAAAAAAAAATAATAATAATAATAAGATCAAATTTATTGTTAATTGCATATTATACGTTTGAATCTCATTGACATTTAATCAGAATCAGCATGGCGTTGAATATGAATTCCCATCTCCAGATCAGCTATTAATCCCCACCTGCATAAGTGCAATAAGCTGCGAGTTGATAGCATTGATTCCTCACTGTTTCCTCTGTCGCCTCCCACACTGAAACTGAGAGCAGAAGCCATGTTGTGATACACTAATTTGCATTTTAGTCAATATGCAATGCAGTCAAATGAGTTACCCTTTGCATATTTAAAAGCGTTTCTGTAGCCCATCCGTGATAGAGATGCCGTTTGTCTATTGTACGTCATTTTCCAGTGCCAACAGCATGTAATTGCCTGTAATGAGTATTCTCAGAGATATAAACATGCATATTGTGAGTCCACTTAAACACATGCATGTAAGCATGCAAACAGCTCATTTCAACTTAATGTATTACACAAAGAGAGAAATGGCCACTCTGATGATATAGCTAGTGTCAAACCAGGCTTCTCCGGACCAGGCTATAGCCAAAAACCGTGTGTCAGAGCATATTTCCCCAGGGCTACTAGCCGTTGAGGACTGTAATTGTTGTCATCTCCCTCCTGAATCTAGCTACAGACTGTGGGAATTGGAAGAGTCATTTCATCTCCAGGGAAACGAAATGATGGGATCTCCAATTTTCCAGCACAAGTTGAAGGCAAAAAGAGGACACGGAACATATCATTAGTGAGCCGCTAGTACATCTCTAGACTAAATAACTAGCTAACCTGCACAGGTCTTCCTCAAGAGTGTACAAAGGAGTAGCTAGTCAACAATTACTAAAGGTGCGGTCACATTTATCAATGTTTGGCGGATTTTTGCGGGTGAAATCCAAAAGATTTCCCCACACAGATTTCGCAGTGCGTACAAGTACAACAGCGCAGCTCAGCACAATCTCAATGTATTAATGAAAGAAGTTTAGAAATCAGTTTAGACAGTTTTGCAATTGAAATGCTAAAGGTGTGGTCACATTTACCATTGCTCTACAAATTTTTGTGGGCAAAATCCAGTAATTTCAATAGGAATCTACACAATTGTGTGAGGGCGAAAGATTTAAATTGTAACTTAGCGCAGCTCCGCACAATCTCAATGTATTAATGAAATAAGTTTAGAAATCATCAGAAAAATATACTTTTTCACTACAAGTGATCCAGAAGGTTTCAGTGAGCAAAAATATGTGCTATTCTCAGTTTTGGGATTAAAATGCTAAAGGTGTGGTCACATTTACCATTGCTCTGTGAATTTTTATGGACAAAATCCAGTCATTTGAAAAGAAATCTACACGATTAGAAATTTCGCACGAGGTTTGAAAGATTTTCCCTCTCAGATTTGCAGTGAATTCAAGTGCAAAATAGCACAGCTCATCACAATCTTAACGTGTTTGATTAAATAAGTTTAGAGTCCTTCGGAAAAATTTACTTCCTCACTTTCTGGCCATTTACGAGCAATCCAGAGAGTTCCAGTGTACAAAATCATGTGATATTCTCGCAGATTTGCGATTTAAATGCTAAAGGTGCGGTCACATTTACCATTGTTCATCCCAGCAAAATCCAGTAATTTCAATAGGAATCTACATAATTGGGAATTTTGCATAAAGCCCTGTTCACACCAAGAATGATAACTATAGAGATAACGATATTATCGTCCACACCAGCGGAAAATATCGTCTGTTTATTCTAAGCGCATGCTCATCTGCCACTTTAAATTCTCGTGCTCGTTATAACAGGATGGATTCTGATTAGGTGTCAATTAGAGCCCGACCGATATAGGTTTTTTGGGGGCTGATGCCGATACCGATATTAGGGAGTAAAAAAGACACATACCGATATATCGGCCGATATTCTTTATGTGTAGGCTATATTTTAGTACAGTATAGTCAAAAGTTTGGACACACTTCCCATTCATGTGTCCAAACTTTTGAATGGTACTGTATTAAAGAAGACAGTTATAGCCTAAATAAACATAATATATATACATAAACACATTTTTTGCCATGTAACTCAAATGTGGTGCTCAAACACTAGTTATAATGATGTGACAAACATAGGCCTATGGAGGCAGGGTATTTAACAGTTTAACAATAACCTTTATTATTCAAAATGAGTCTGACATCAGTGCACTTAACAGTAGGCCTAAACTTCACTTACTATTATAAATAAACTTGCACAAATATAACTAAATAAAATAACTTGAATACGAAATTAAAAAGGTAATGTGTAGGCAAGAAGATCGCCAAACCAAAAGGGCATGTTTATGCAGAAGCACCGCTTTTCCAAATGTAAATATATAAAATGAAAACAAATAAATAATAAGTAACTTTTTTTTCACAAAATAAACACACAAAAAAAAGTGTGTTTATTTATGGTATCAAATGAACATGACAGATTTAGTTTTTAAATAGTCTTTTGCAGTTAATATTTTCACAGACCACAGTTCTATATATACAGTATATATTATTCTATATATATATATATATATATATATATGTGTGTGTGTGTTTGGGTGTGTGTACTGACCTGTTTTTTATTTATTCATCAAAAATAAGACAAATTCCATGAAAATCCGCGTTATACAGTAAATTCCGTTTATATGACTGGATTCCGCACTTCCGTCTGCGTTTTCTGCATCGCGGAAATCACAGGGCCCTACTAATGTAGCAAACGAATATGATAAGCTCATTGTGAGAGTAAAAGATGGGGACATTGTTGTTTATTTACTTAGCATTGAGTCTCTCCAACTAGGTGACAACGTAGCGTTAAATCACCATTCAACAGACTCGAGCCACCACCGCACTGCCGTCTATTGGACTGCAGAAAGATACTAACTTTTCAATCTGCTAAGTTACTGACTATAGCTATACTGGACTATGGTCGACAAAGAGACCGTTGAAAATCATTTGAAATTTGAGTCAGCATGTCATAAATAGAACGAGGCATCAGTCTATGCATCCAGTGTAGACAACATCACTGATTATAATGGGTTCTATTCTACACCGGACGCGAGCGGCGCGGCGCGACAAAATACAATAGAATTCTATTGTATTTTGTCACGCCGCGCGATGTGATGGACCGATGTGATAAGCATGAGTTCTGGGCCGCAGCGCGGCCAATATAAACAGCATTAACTGAATGGCCGCGATCAGCTCCGGTGGCCTTAACACAGGCCTTAATGGCGCAGACGTGTGCAGTGATGTGCAGATCAGCTCTAGTCTCTAATGTCACTGAATCTGCTGTTAAAAATGAGCTATCCATTCATCATATCATCATGCAAAACTAAGAATTAGAATCATTGTAATGTGACGATCAAATATAGGTGCGGGTGAGCGGATAATTTGAAGCAGCGGACTCGGGTGAAGTTTGAGCTCATCCACGCATCGCTACACTACACTGACCTGGGTCGCCAGTAGCAAACAATGGAGCGCGCTCTGCTGGACAAACTAAGTAATTACACCATTCAGAAGCATTTAATCTGCGTTATATGTTCTGTAAAAATATTTTCATATCGGTGGCATATTCGCCGATATATCTGCGACAGTCTCATATCGGGTGATAATATCAGCTAAACGATATATCGGTCGGGCTCTAGTGTCAATGTTTGTATCGTTCATCAGCTGGATAAAATCGTTCTGAAAGTGATTCCAATGATGCCCTTATCGTTATAGCTGTGGTGTGGACTCTGCTATTCTTTAATATTGAGAACAATTTTTAGAACTATGTATGTATCGTTATCTTTATAGTTATCGTCCTTGGTGTGAATGGGCCTTAAAGGGGTCATATAATGCTTTTTTTAAAGATCATTATTTTGTGTATTTGGTGTAACAATATGTTGAACATGCTTTAATGTTAAAAAAACACATGATTTTTCAAATACTGTACATTATTATAAGTCCAATATGCCCCGCCTCTCTCAAACGCTTAGTTTCTACAAAGTCCCTCCTTTACGGACAAGCGAGGTGTGCTCTGATTGGCCAGCTGACCCGGTGCATTTTGATTGGCCGAACACTGCAAGCACTCGTTGGAAAGTAACGCCCCTTACCATAATCGCGAACTTCATCTTTCAAAATAAACGTAAAGACATAACCAGTAAGTGGAACGTGTGACAGACACAGTGATGAAGCTGGTATGTGTGCAGTACACAAGCCACGGTTAAGACAGCTGACTCCCCTGTGATCTCTCTCTCTCTCTCTCACACACAAACACACACACACACACCACACGGATGCGCAAACCGCATTTGAACAGTCAATAGCAAATACTTGAAATAATAACAAAACAGTAGCTGATTCAGAAGCGTTAGATTGTCATAGCAAAGTCAGAATTATCCTCTCCTAGGTTCACGAAACGGTCGTCCATTAAAATGCATTGCTGTTCTGTTGTAAATAATATTAAAGATACCTAAATGCATCTACTTTCGGAAGGCCAATAAAGTGCTTTTGCTTTCGCCTAGAAACACACAGCGTCTCCCTGACATGGCTGCTTCAACACTAACTGCAGTTACTGAAACCACGCCTTCTTTCTTTGCGTGAACATTTGGGCGGTATTATGCTAATATTTCCAAATAGTGAGGTAGATATGCGGGGGCGTGTTAGAACGAGCCGTTTTAGGGGGTGTGGCAGAGTCTTAACTTTGATAAAGAATATCTCTTTGGTTTTGAGACTTTAGTCTTTGCAACTTCAGGGATCTTATCTATGCGCAATCAGCTTGTAACACTCCAAAGAAAAAGGATCTAAATTTAAATTGCATCATATGACCCCTTTAAGTGTGAAAGATTTTCCTGCGCAGATTTCGCTACGAGTTCAAGTGCATTTCAGCACCGCTCATTTGCACAAAATTTGCATTATTCTCTGACAGCTTTATGATTGAAATGTGATTTCAGTCCCATTTACCTTTACTTAGAGAATTTCAATAATTCCAATAGGAATCTGAGTGATCGAGAGTTTCTCATGGAGGCAAAACATTTCAAATTTTGCAACTGTTTCAAGTGGGTCACACAGAATCACCACATGGACCAACAGAAAGCTGCTTGATTTGAAAGTGGCTTGTGTGTACTACATCGCTACACTATTGTTGCTGAAATTTGCTAATTTGACTGCACTTTAATAGACTTAAGCTCATCTAACTCAAAAAACTAGTATATTCTCAAAGTTATCCAATTAGCAGCCACCTTTGAGAGGCTTGTGCATGCAAGTCGACCTTACATAGTTCCTGTGCCAAGAATGTGGCCGTATTACATAATTAGCTCTTGAAACCAGTTGTCTCCTTTGAAAACCGGACCTGCTAACACATAAGGGGTTAATGTCAGACTTCCTCCCGAGTCTGTGGTGTTGTGCCGCGCATATGATGCTAACAGAAGGGGCTCGGTCGTCTGATACACACCAATTTCAGCCCCTTTCAGGATGGTGGAGGAGAACAGAGGGACCTTCTCGCTTCACAGAGCTACAATTAAGGGGGCCTCAAACAGAGGGGCTCAAAGACAAAGACAGAGGGAGAGCGAGAGAGACAGAAAGAGGGAGAGAGAGAGTGACAGACAGGCAGGCAGAGCTAGGGAAAGTGGAATATTAATGCATTGAAGAGCAACAGGAAATTGAGCGTCTAAATGTGCACCCGTGTCCCCCGGGATGATTAGTAGCAGCCAATCTCATTCAAAAGCAGATCAATGAGGAGATATATTGTCATTTTCCAGCCGCACCCTCTTAATCAATTAATCTATAATAAGATCGGTGCATCTTAAAGGGCCAGTGCTAGAATTAACAGGTTTCGGTTGAGGATCCCAATGTGTGTTTTTTCTGTTCATGCATCTGAGATGGAATACATTTCATAGATTTCTCTCATTGAATGGTTTAAGTTGGCAAAACAGAGCACAGTTGATTGTGTTTGATTTGATGCTCAGGCCACTGTGTATAATCAAGCAATTGTTCTCAATCAAAGGACAGCAAAAAAAATACATTGTTGCCAGGTCTTTTGTTTCTTTTTAAGCCTTTGTGCACTTTCTTTTAATTTCATCTGTCTTTTGGCATCCTTCCCTCAACTGTCATATGCAACACTGCTTTGGGTGTGTGGGGGAGTCAGATGCTTTTCCGTTACATAAGGACTCGGTGTAT
The DNA here is from genome assembly GCA_018155175.1 of Sinocyclocheilus anophthalmus. Classification (NCBI taxonomy): domain Eukaryota; kingdom Metazoa; phylum Chordata; class Actinopteri; order Cypriniformes; family Cyprinidae; genus Sinocyclocheilus; species Sinocyclocheilus anophthalmus. Next base: position 213,666 of record JADLZN010006694.1, on the reverse strand, counting down.
TGCTTTTCACATTAAATGTCATTTGGTCTCAGCGTTCTGTCAGTCTCCATGGCGATCGCAGCTTCATGGGCAGTCAATATCTTTCTATGGGGATTTTGGCAGGAACACATGCCGGACACATGTACAAAGCATGTCGATATGTGCTTTAGGTCTTTGTGAATGTCACTAGGATGTGATGCAGCGCATTTTTGTTGTTGTGCCATTACAAAATCCTCTTTTTATTTTGATGTTGTCTGTCTTAGTTTCCTTTAAATAAATATTCTGGGTTTAATACCAAATTTTAAGAAGTTAAGCTGAATCGATAACTCGATTATTTATTTATTTTTACATTTTGTGGATATACTATTGAAACAGTCAGTATTGTAATGTTTACAATATTTACTTACATTGTAAGTACCGCACTATAACCCAGATTTCTTATTTTTCCAAATGGCACCTTTTTTTTTTTTCCTCCAATAATCAACATCTTCACAAATGCTGTAGTTTAAGCTTAACTTCCACCGATCTCTGAATATTCCTTTAAACACTTGAATATGTCACATTTGTGTGTTCATTTGTTCTTTGGGATGTGCTGAGCTTTAAATTCACAGTGTCAGATGGCTTGGCCCTTGTTCAGTGTGAGTTGTCAGGTGTTCATGGTGCAGCTGATCAGTGTAATAAATCACGTTTTGCTGGCACAGACTCAAGCGGCTGTGTGGTGGATGGGCTAATTACTTATAGTGCTATAGCGTTTTCAGAACGTTTTCTGCTGTCAGTGCTGATTGCTCAACACTGATATGATGTCTGATACCTTGCCACCAAGGTGCATTTCTTTTTTTTATCTCTGCATAGCTTAATTGAGAAATTTGAAGTCAGTTTTGCCGCCACCTTATTTGAGAGGTTAAGTTCATTTCTATTGATAAAGCCTCTGGATTGGCTGTACATAATAGCGACTTTCAATTGGGTGTGTAAATTAGTGGACGTTTCGAAGGGATTGCTTCAGGCATGCTTTTAACTGTAATTTATCTTCTTTGAAGGAAAAACACTGATTTAACACTCTTGTGTTTATTGCATAAAACTCGCTGCAAATATTTTATAGTTCTCAGACGAATAAAGCAGATGTTAAATAACACAACAGCAGAGTGTTTGCGCCCCTCGGTGTGAGAAAGATTGAGCAACTCATTGTTAGCTTTTATAAATTCAATGATAATCTGTCATCTGCAGTGATGTTCTCCGAACTCCCGCTCTTGGCGTACTTCTGCGACTGTTGCTTAATGGCATCATTAAGACGCGATGATGTGATGTCGCCATAACTCTCACGCTAATGTGATTATTCAGCTAAATTCACAGAATGCACGCTCGTCCTGACGCATCCAGCTGATGTTTTATGGTAGCTGGAGCATGCTGCATCAGTCATAAGAGAGATGAAATGTATTTAGGGGAAAACGGAATCATGTTTTATTCAATTACAAGCTGAAGCTCAATTAATCAGTTTTTGCAATTAAGTTAAACTTCCTCATGCATCATACATGAGAACAATATTAAGGGTAGTTGCTCCAGAAGCTCCCTGTGTACTCCAGGCACTGACTGTCCTCCACTGTGAACATAATGGAAGAGAATATATTACGTCAGGAAAATTAAGATAAATACAACCCCTAACTTGCATGTTGAGCTTTCAGTCCTGAAATTAACATGAAATGCAATTTGTTGGTTAATTTTTAACAAATACAGTTTCATTATAGTGGAGAAAATGACTGGGATGGAAAGAGTGAAATGCGGTGAATACAAAACAGCCCTCTTTTCCCTCTTTAGTGATTCATTGCTGTTATTTGCCAGGGCTGAATCCACCGTTATCATCCGCCATCATTACCTGCCGCAGACAGAGGGTCTTCTGTGTCGTGTCTCATTGTCTGAACCTCATACCACACTGATATACCTCTGATATTGCTTTTCACTTCTGATCTAGTCATTCCCATGAAACAATGGCATTTCTGTGATTGATGATTTGCTTACAGCCCGGAGTCTTCAGGGGCTGATTGATGCTGCTTTTTTGGAGACGGAACAGAATTTAAAGGTAATAGTGAAATGAATTGCACTGTTTTCTTGCACCTTGATCTACAAGGCTCTTCATTTTAGTGATGATTAAACTCAAGCCTATATATATATGCATACATACATATACTATCCAACATACATACATTACCCATCCAAACAATTGTTATTATATATATAGTATATATATCATAATATATTATAATATTATCGGCTTAGTTGCTCTTAAGGAATAGTTGAAGAGTTTCATTGGAAATGAAAAATCCACCGTCATATTTATCAACCTTGCGTGGGTAAAACTCTGTATGACTTTCTTTGTTCTGAGAAACAAATGCAGTAATATGTACATGTTCTTAGCAACACTTTTCCATACAATGACAGTTAATGGGTATGAAGGGTGTTGCCAAGCTTCCAAAAAATTTCACGAGAAAGGATATAAAAATGATCCTGAATTCCAAATCTATAACAATCCATAAAAAAAATCAGTACTCATTCATTCATTTAGCTTATATATTTTTTAAGCCGTACTCGCTACGTTATCATCAGTAAGACAAATATATTTGATGACATTACCTTATCTTTGAAGATTTGTCTGCTTTTATAATACATTTATGGTGCTTTTATTTTGTCAGTTTTGGAGTTCAGCAACCCTTTCTGAATTCATTTCCATTGTAGTATGGAAGAGAGCAGAGTAAACATACTTCAAAATATCTCATTTTGTGTTCCACAGAGAGAGAAAAAACGTGGACATTTCCACAGATTTCTCGTTTTTGAGTGAACTATTCCTTTAAATCAGCAAAAAGGCTGTTTTGGACATATTATTCTCAGAAAACATTTGGTCGACTAAAACTGTCATGTTTTAAAAGGAATTACTTATCTTTTATTCACTCTCAACACAAAAGGAGATGTTAGGCAGAATGACAGCCTCAGTCTCCATTCACTTTTATTGTATGGAATGATACAATGAAAGTCAGTGGTGACTGAGGCTGTCATCTCTGCCTAACATCTTTTGTGCGCTGAGTGAGAAAGAAAATCATGTACGGCTTTGAAACAACATAAAGTTGAGTAAATAATGACAGATTTTTAATTGCTGGGATTATTATCTCTCACAACTACTCCAGAATTTAATTAATTCACTATTTACAGCGATATCTGCAGGCTGAGCGAAATGAAGCGCCTGGCCCTTTAAGAGCTCTGTTACCCCAGTGTGGGTAACTGCTGAAGGGAGTCAAGGGGTGGGCTTGAGCCACGAGACAGTCGCCTGTAGACGCGAGAGTAGTAAATCCGTTCATTCACAGCGAAGGGAAGAGTGCGGTACAGCGGCGGAGATGGAAATCTGACTGAAGGGGCTGTTAAAGAACGGATACTTTTTACATACTCAAGCAAAGCGAGAAAAGAAATATGTTTTGCCCGTGAAATGAATCTTGGAGGAAGTAAGAGCGGCTGGGACGGACTGTGAGCATCACATCTTAGTCCGTTACATTGACTCTTTATCTGTACAGATCAGCGCTCGAGCGCACAGGAAGCGCACGGGAATATGGAGTATTTGTGATGCTCAGATTATGTTACCCAGTTTTTGTGTGTTTTGGGTCTAGTTTGTAAAGTTCTTCAATGTGACCGCCTATTCAAACGCGTCTCCTCGCACTTCAACCGGATTGTAGCGCTTTTGGGGTGGTTTTAAGGACTGTTTGTCCGGATAAAGGCGACTGAAGTGGACTTTATATCTGAGGGTGATGGAGTTTCGCAGGACTTCAGATGCGCTGCTCGTTGTGTTGGCCATCATCTCTCAAATCTGCGTGTCTCAAGGTAAGCTGGAGAAAATACAACTCGACAGATGACCATATGAGGATTATGATCGCAAAACATTGTGGAATAGTTGTCGACATCTTCGCTGGTGTTTTTAAATGTAAATTTTGTCTTATGGATGGTGGTATTGTATTGTTGTTGCTTCGGTTGTACGGTGATAATACACATACAGAACTCATACACAGCAGCAGAACATTTTTTTAAAATGTATTATTTACAGTGTTTTTAATATTCAAACAGTCAATATGTTTTGGTTGAGATATTCTTGATCTTAAGTTATAGTAAAGTCAAACCCCTTATTTTTTTATTAAATTACACAGCATCTCATGTGTCCTTAAAAAGACATATATACCTTATATATACAATGCTTTTAATGTAAACAGATGATTTATAGATGTATCATTAATACACAGTGTTTATACATAAACATATGGCCGAAACAGTCCAGCTGACCCAGTTTACAGTAAATACACTCACTTTGAGACAAATCAAACCTTGAATTTGACGAATTCTCTTTTAGAGCGCATAATATGGAGAAACTACACAGAGATATCTTCATTATTTAACTATTTTTATCTATTGCAAACTCTTTTTCTTCTGTATTATTTGTTTTTAACCCTTACAGTCCCAAAGACCCCTCATTCAGACTCAGGGATAAAGGACAGGCCATTAGTTAGAAATGTACAAATTAGCAGAGTTAGAAAAGCCATGAAAATGTAAGCTGTTATTTTGGACCCCCTTGTTTACATTCAAGACCCCTGGCTGCAAACTCTGGCTCTGTAGAGCCACAATCTTGCATAGCTTGAATTGAATCGTGCTTAGATCAGTGGTATTGCTGGCAGTGCTGGCCAACAGAAGCTCTGTTTTATGGGGCAGTAAACATTGCCTCTGAGATATGTCCTCCAATATAACCGCTGACAAAATCTACCACTGAATCAAGGGTAGCACAGCCGCCAGTCGAGAGATGAAATGACATGCAAAGCTTTTATTTGACTAGATCTATAGTCCAATCTAAATTGTGTTGTCAATACTGTGCTCTTCTTTTGTTTCATGAGCAGATCTGGTCAAACCAATTCTGGTTTTAATAACAGGCTCAAAACCATCCAAGAAGTGAGTCTGGATTAGTTCGGTGTAGCTGAATTTATCATTGTCCCATTCTTTTCCCACACCTCTGACTTAATCCAGCTCAGGTATGTGGCGAGGGCCGCTGGCTATCTCCTCTCACCTTCTCACACCTGATAAGGGTTTTGAAAGAAAAGGCATTGAGTTACACTTCAACTTTTCATTTATAGCTGCCTGATCCTTTCTGAGTGTGATTGTTGTGTACTTGTTGTTTGTCTATGTTACGTTTGTAGCTCGAGGAGGACTGTTTGCTCGGCTTCTTTTGAAGTCATTTTAAACAGCCACAAACAGCTGTCGGCTCTTCCCGGATTGTCCCCAAACATGCATTTAACGACTACCGGCCTTTGACTCACTCGGTAATGACACCCTTTAAACCAGATGAACCTTAGTTTAAAATTACTTGTAAGCACATTTCTTTTGTATTTTCAATTAACACGCAAGGTTCTGTAGCCGTTACATCCTATACAGTATAAGTGTTTGATTGGCAGCATTTCAAAAGCTCTCCGACTTTTTGTGTAAAGTGTGTCATTTAGGGTTTTCCCTCCATGCACGACAGCTTATTTTGATGTCTTGTGTCTCCAGGACTGTCGTCGCTCCTTAGATCAGAAGCGAAGCATGTTTGCGTGTGTGTGTATAAAAGGTGTGACTCAGAGAAGTCTGCGTCTCCCTCTCGATCACACAGTTACTCCCTGTCTCCTCTGTGTAAACAGTGTGCTGTCGAGAGGCTGTCAATAAGGAGGGAGATAAATGCCGCATCCCCTACTGAGCACGCTCTGATGTCTCAGTCTGATTTCTGTCCCGGCACATTCACGCTCTTTACTGGATCCTTGCCGGGAGACAAAACAGCTTGGCAGTATCTTTCCAGCACTCTTTTGTTCTTGCCGAGATCATACTTAAGAATTAATAAAGCTGCACCACAAATGTGCTTTTTAATGTGCTTTAAAAACTGACACCTTTGATTAAAAGCAAATTTTTCAATATGCAAGAGCGTAACTCATCTCCCAAAATAGCAGGATTTAATCACCTCCTCTTTGTGGCAGCTTTTTAATTGGTCAAGTAAGGGAGCCAGAAACACATACGGCTCTGGTTTTATGAGTCTAGCGCTGACAGGAAGTTTGAATTGAACCCTAAAGACATCGACTCTGCTGGCGTTGCTGTGTGGCAGTGAATGGGGACACAACACAATGCCTTGGCATCAATCTGTCCAACCTTGTGTCTCTGGCCGCAGATGAAGACAGTTTAATGACCTTGCGCATTAGTTCCAGTGGCTGTGGTGACCCTCAAAGCCATGTTCCAAATGGGAAGCACTATACAAAGAATCAGAGGCCAAACTAAACCTTCTGAGTGTGTTTATGACTAGTAGTTTCAATTAATTTGTTAGCTATTCAGATTCCTTAAATATGCGTCTGTGATTTGTTTTCTTGAAGTGGTAGCTCGCTTTACATTTGCAGAACTGTTGAACATATTGTGGAAACCTGGATTGAAAAAGTGACACACATACAAGGATTAATTGGTTTAAGTAGAGATATTGTCAGGACATCTGCAAATACATTATTCATTTAGATAGCTGTCGATAGGAAAAGTACGTAAAGTAACCCACTTTTGACTCTCTTTGGCTGTTTTTTCATTACTATAGATTGTATCTTTCTTTAATGAATTACTTTTTCTATCTAGCACTCCAACCCAGACTGAGTTCAATATTAAGCCTCCCTGTCAAGAAATATAACTGCCTCTGTATTTAATCAGAAACTTTCTCACCACTTCGATATTGACATGCCCTACAGCAGTGATTCTGTGATTCTCTTTCCCATCCAATAACTCAATAGAAGTCAGTGTGGTTTATATCAACAATAATACAATAAGGGAAGTTCATGGTTGTTTTCTGGGATCTTTCCAGTATGGGGCTTTTCACACATCGGTCTGTAAGAGTAGCAGGTTTTTTTTCTCACCATCTTTTCATCCATCATCCATTTATGTAACTGAAATAGCAAAAAGACCAATACCTGCTTAATTTAGGAAGTGTGTATATATAAAAAGTGTTTGAGTTTAAGAAGCACATTTATTTAAAGCCTAAGCTTTTGAAACACATGCAATAGCTGCATTTGTTTGTTGCTTTCCTAATCCAACAGCAAGGTATCACAGTAATCCTCTTTTTTGGACAAATTTTTTTTTCTCCAAGTTCATCTGGCCCTCAAATGTAGAAGACATTTTAGCTTTTTTTTCCTTCTTTTCACAATAATATACTGTTTAAGGAATTGCAGTTAAAACACATACCTTCAAGGTCCAACATGAACTTGTTTCCACACCTTTTGATGGATAGATAATAAAGTTGTTTTACTACCAAGTTACTTTTATTTTAACTTTTATTTACTTGCCATAGCCAGGTTTTTCACACATTTGGTGCTTGCTTTTAACTTTAGACCCTGCATACTCATTCCTCCCCACTCTTTAAACATGTAAATATGCCTATTAAGATAAGCTTGTTGAAGACTTTGGATAATTTCAAGTGTGTTCTGCAGTTTATCTGTGTGCCAGTGTGTGGAAAGAAGCTGAGGGGCATTGCAGGGGCCACCTGCATGCCAAGGCGACATATCACTTACATACCCAGACGAAGAATCCTTAGTATCTCCAGGCCTGGAGCACAGTTCCCATGGCATGACTGCTCAACCACTCTTTTAGTTATCGGATCACTTTTGGGCAAAAAATTAAGATATTCCTCTTGATCCATGCCTTCTGACAAACAACACAGCATGACTGCTCATTATCAGGACCTGCTGAGCCTATAGATTACCACACTCTCACACTGAGTAACAACTCACTCCAACTCTTAAACAGCTGGCTTGTGCTTTGAGTGTTTACATGGTGCAACTGTGTTGTCCTTGGAGAAACAGAGACCTCTGGTCTGTGTTTTATTCGCTCTGTTTACTAGTTGATGCAAACAGACCTGGCTAATAGTGTATATAAGTGTGTGTTTGGGCACACTGTAAACAAAAGGGCCCGGGGCCGTGTGTGCTCTCTCATCAGGAGCTCCAATTTAATGACTCAGTCTCTATCTGCATGGGCACTGCTATTAGATTACCTTCATTAACACACACTTCTTTCTCGTTCTCTTCCCTCCTGGCGCCTATGTTTACACACTTTCATGCTGTTCAACTTCGTTCCTGTGCTCCTACTTAGCTTTGAGTCCCCGTTATCCTCATCAGTCGTGATCTTTGTGTTGTTTCAGTAAATAACAGTTGCTGGGTTCAGATGGGTATTAGACATGGACATTACGTGCGCGGTTGTTGTTTAATGGCCGTGTAGATCAAAATCGCAGCTTGGCAGAGCTGGAATTTGTCCTTGAGTGCAATGCAAAGAATGTTGTGAATGTTTTTCTGTGGTGTCAATATTCTTTGTCTTTGTCTCTGTCAGAGCGATTGAACTGTTAACAGGCTGTTGTTCGTGTCTCCATAGACGTGTGGCAAGACTTTGATATTATCAGCTCTATTCTATGCCAAATAGTTTCTCTTACTGCAGGAATCTGCTGCTTTCCTTGCTGAAAATACCATGACTTATGCTTTTTGCACGGCTTGTACTGAAGGACCAACAAACTACAGTAGAGAGTTTTTCGCTGGCTGGTTAGACTATGATCTGTTACGTGATAGTTTAATATTTTAATATGTAATATTAAATATTATAATGATTTATAGTGCTGTGTTCAAAATATCGATAAGACGATGTATCGTCCCAGAGAATTGATGGTACGCGTATCGATACAGCTGGCCCTGTATCGATACTGTGGCACGTGTACAGCAGTGGACCACGCTTAATTTTACAACGTTTAAAATTTAGTAAAAAGTGCGAGGTTTCTAAAAAAGAATGATCAGAGCATCTGTTAATAATCTGTCCGCAGAGGAACACAACTGGGTTGCCCGATAATCCCCCCGTAATCCCCAAAACAGAGCTTTACAATTGCGCAATACGGAAATATCTGCTAAACGTGCTACTTATCTTTGTCAACCTGGCAAACTTGCACGCGCTCTCTCTCCACTGTGGACAAACGCGCTTGCTTTCTGAAAACACCGCTTAGCTTGCAGTTAGCTATCTCCACACTTCAAGTCTATTCTCAGAAAGTGTAATTCATCACTGTTCTTTACGACAGAGAGAGAGAGAGGCGTTTGTATCAAATTACCACCATTTTGCCGCGTTTCTCTATTAACAGTAAAGCTATGGCGTTAATTCCTTTAGAAACAATGATGCTACCAGCTCTTGTTGAGAAAGATAATGTAGCTCTTGAGCGATTAAGCTATTTAGTTGATAAAATTGTGGGGCAGTGCTAAAAAGTTTGTTCCTGAATGTCTGAGTTCGGCCGCAGCGTGATCTGTGTGTGTGTGACTGCACCAAACTGCTTGTTTCACATAAATGCTGGCACAGACGTGCACGTTCGGCTAGAGTCGCCTTGAACTCTTGCATCTTCGGAAGCGGAGCTGCGCGGAAAGTTACAAAAAATGTTGTGCACACCGCCACGCGAAACGACGTCGCGTGCACTCAAAGCGAACTTGCTGACGCTCGAGTATAAATCAGCCTTAAATCAGCCTTGAGAGTGTGTGCGTTAGATACAGTGAAGACAGCGCGTTGGTTTAGAACTCTTCTCATTTTTTTTTTTTTATTGTAGAGAGTGTTAATTTGTGCAAACAGCAATGTAAATAATTTTTTTAACATATTAGAATGAGTACATTACAATATAAAATTAATTAAAAACAGATGCAAACAATCAGAATATTGTAACTGGTGTGGAGTGCACAATGTAAACATGAAACATATGCCATTACCTACAAGCTATTGTACTGTGGTACAGTTATGGAGGCCCTTCATAATGCAGAGGTCAACTGCCTGCTCTGCCAATAGTTAGAAATGGCACTATAGTAAGCAGTGTTTAATAAACAGCTGTTTTTCTAAATTCTGCTGAGGTGAAATTCAGTGTCGTCCTGTATCATGATACGTATCGTATCGTGGCCTCTGTATCGTGATACGTATCGTATCGTGACTTTGCTGGTGATACACAGCCCTAATACATATATCATTTTACTGTTGAGTTCACTTTAAATTTGTTTTATTTACAGTCCAAATAGTTTTAGTTAATAGCCACTTTTCACATTTTTTTTACATTTTTTTTAGATATCTTGTCTGTTGAAGTTTTCTCGTAAACGATTTGTGCAGTATAGAGACTAAGAAGGCAAATTAACTCTTAAATTTAGAATTTTCAGTCTCTAGCTCTCAGACTGGAGTCAGAAATGAACCAGTGCTTGGGCAAAACTGCCACCAATAGTGACAGAAATGCCCCAGTTACCCAAAATAGGGCTAAAGTGCTCACCGAGGGAGTTCTCTTTTATCTCAAACATTTGATATATTTTATATATAAATTAAAACATTTTACACTACCAAAGCATGAAAGTCTGAAACTGCCATTGCACTCCCTAGCAGTGTATTATAGCATTCAGTTGAACTCATCTGATATTTGTCGTAATATTATATTCTGTTTTAAATCTAAAAATGGAAAGTAGTCATTAATTTGGCTGCTAAAGCTATGCATTCACTTTGTCAGCATATGAATGCACAGCATTATTATGCAGTCCATTAATTAGTCTTTTATCTCATATGCCTTTCTCAAGAAGAAAATTCTTCCCTCCCTACATGTCAGTCTTGTATCCAGCCATGCCAGGACTGCTCATGTTTATGACCGACCCAGTGAGTCATTCTTATGCAAAACACCCACCATCTCGACGAGCACCACTCGACTTAAATGTTAAACCTGTTAAATGCGTGAGTCACTAATTGAAAGCAATTCAGCTGTGTATTTCACCAGCGCAGTGCCATATGTTGCAGATCTTCAGAAACATTCACAGGTTAAGTCCAGCGCTAAGGGAAGCCTAGGGGTTTTCCTACCCCTCTTTTTGGTAATTTCCTCCTGCAATCATCAGCCATCAAAGCAACAAGAACACATCCTGAATGTGATATGTTATCTTCTGGACCTTAGGGGGAGATATGCAGAGTTCCCGCTGTTCTGGGAGCAGACAAATGTTGAATATATGCCTAATCATCGTCCCTTTCGATGCATGCTTTCGCCGAGCATGTATTTAACATGAAGCCCATCCGTACAGTGCCAACTACGCCCTAGTCCTTTTCATCTCTCTCTGTTTGACTTTCAAAGATCCAGTTCATGAATAGTCAGGTCGGCTCTCGATTGAAGGCCCCGACCATTGAAGATTGAAAGAATTTTAAAGCGGCTGTATAATTTTTGATGAGAAGAAAGTGACTTCAAAGCCCGCTTACACTTTGTTTTACCTTTTCACTGGAATTTGACCTGAAGCTGAAAAAATGGCAGTCTTAAGGGATCAGGAGACGAGGTGGTCTTCTGAGGGAACTTTGCTTGTGCTTAAAAGCGACTGGTGTGAATAGCAGAAAAAAGATCAGGTTTGACAAAACATCTAGATCTTCTGTACAGTCAGATTCCTCAGCCTGGAATTTCACTTCCTTCTAAATTTGTGGTTCTGTGTGGGCCTCACCTAGCAATGCTGGGGTCAAGCGGAAAGTGCCTGTTGGGATTAATCCAGCGGAACGTGATGCACCACTAGGAGGACCAGGAAGCTGATGCTATCTCAACCAGTCGCGGTATGCTGGTCGCCCCAACCGGGCCACTTCCATTAACGGGGCACTGAAGAGGTCCAGACAACACCGAGCAGCTGGGATGGAGCTCCACTGTCGCCACCATGCACAATTGATCTTTTATTCCCTACTTCCTCTTCTATGGGACACGTTGACGCCCCCTTGAGATATGCGATATGCCATTGACATGTATTCCAGATGTGTTTTTCTTTGGTGAGGAGAGTTTGAATTACAGGAGGTCAGGGAAAACAGACTGTGGTATTATTGTAACGCCTTCGGAGAGGGTTCACAGAATCTGAATGAACCCGGGCGAATGTGTCTCAGAGTACTGATACATATCTGAGTATATGGCAACACAAAAAGACAGCTATTCCCAGAGAAAAGCAAAGGATTCCTCACAGCCTCTACTAAAAATGCCCCACACTAAAGGTATGAGCTAGTTTGGCAAGTCCAGGGTGACCAGGAGGTTATTTTTTTACGCCTCAATAGCTTGATCACCTGAGGCAACTCCGAGCTCTGTGTTGTTTGAGATCGCAGGGTTTAGGGTCAGTACTTAAAGAGAACCACTGAAAGAACCGTATTTACTCCCCTCCTCTTTTCCGCCAAGTCTTCACTCGGGAATCCACAAAGGGATCAATACCTTCAGCTGGATGTTGCCACTGCCCAGCAAGAAGGTTCGTTTCAAGTACTGTTTTTTTGTGACGTGAGAAGGTTCTCAAAGCAATGGAGTGGCCAGATGAGCCTTTGTGTGAAGATAAAATCTGATGTGTCAGGAAGTCCCATTTGCACCACTCTAAAGATTAAGGATTTGGGATTGGGTTGGGTTATATATCACAAAGTGTTTTGTGCAGTAAGTAGGAATGTCTATCTATCTACTAACCAGTACCCTTTGCATTCATGTTAAATCCCCTGTATACAAGTATACTATTTTAACAAAGAGAGTATTTCATCCCTTTGAACAACATCAAAGCTCATGTAATGGACACACAGCCCCTGAACCCACAATGGTACGTAGACTTTGTTTTGCTAAGGCTCCGTGACTCGATGCTGTCTCTTCCTGTTAGAATGAGAAATCCTCTTCATCCCCTGCAGTAAACACAACATATTTTGCTGTTTCTTAAGCAGGAAGCACATAAGCAGCTCTTGCCACAACCCCTAAAGGTGTCAGGTTGCTCTGTAGAAGCTGTCATGGAATTTCTGCACTTGCCACTGCACTTAATCCATCCCGGTTCCCACCTCGCAGGGTTGATCCAGGCAGAAACACTCTCGTCCCAGAGGAAAACAGCAGCCCTCCTGTGTAATTTCCTTTTTGCATGTGACCAGCTTCACTTTGTCCTCTCACCATCAGGAGCCGCAGGAGTAAAGAGTATAGCTTTATGACCCCGGGTTTGTGTTCTTTCTCAAGAGCCCCTTTGTTGTTTGTAAATGCAAAAAAACAGATCGGGTAAGAAAGAGTGTCGAAAGGAACGCCCCCCCACTTCTTAATTTAACTTAAGGTAATGAATGCACATTTGCAAATCAATTCCCAGATTCCAGTGAAAAAAGGAGGGGTGAGGTTGTAAAATAATCAACTATTTAAGGGGGGCGGGAAGTCACTCAAAAGAATTGCAGATGAGGATTGGAAGAAATAAAGTTGGCCATTTTTGTCTTTGGTGTTAAGCTTTGTGCTTTTATGTAATACTGAAGCTTGACATGCTGCAAAATTGTTTTAGATGTCAAAGTTCTTCTGGATCTTGTCTTATTCATGTAAGTAAAAAAATGCTTTTGTTCAAGATTTGATACTAATTTTGTCCCACGCTGATAATTCCTCCTGCATTTTAATTTGCGCTTCTTTAGAACTACTCAATTCATCTTTCTTCTTGTGACCTCCAGGATTTCACACATACTTCAAGGGATGGAGACAATTATTAGATCGACATCTGACCTTTCCTTGTATGGTTGTCATGGAGATCCTTTGGCATTGACACCTTCTCTTGGAAAATTCTGAATATTTGCATATGTCGCTGCACTTGCTGTTTGTGAAAATTTCCCAGAGCATGTCTTGTTACTGCAACATGGCTTGCATCATCCGTCTTTGTTTAGCTGGGCTGTGTTTAGAGATCTTATTTCCTCCCCCAACACTGGAGATACATATTCTTAGTGCTAAAAGCCCCTTGGGATTGATCAGAAGGATAGCCAAATGCATGTATTTCCTCCCAGAGCCGGCTCACCTCTCCCCCCTCTTCCTTCACATAACAAGGTCAAACCCCTATTACAGTACAAGGGCTTGATACCTTTAAGAGCAGATGAGTTGTAGTTGCAGCACCTCCCTTTATCCCCGAATCAATCTAACTGCTGGAACCATTACTAGCATGTCACACAGTGAGATTGCCACTTGTATGGGTTCTTCCAGATAGGACATGCTCTAAATTCAGCAGCATTTATTGGATGTAATCCTTAACAGCTGGACTGAAGTTGTGCTACTGTTGTAGCAAAGAAATAGCCTAGATTTTTGTGCTCGCATATTTGCATTCTAAATTGAAGATGCCTCTTCTATCTATCTATCTATCTATCTTTCTATCTATCTATCTATCTATCTAGCTATCTACATCTATCTATACGGATAGTATTTCTTTTTTAGTTAAACTAATAGTTATATTATTTTTTGTGAATTGTAATTGTATTTTACTCAAATTTGAATATCTTTTTTGATTCTACTTCAATTAAAATTCTATTCAAATTTTGGAACTAGCCAGATCTAAAACTAAATTGGAATCTAAAAGGCATAATAACAAAAAACATGTTTCTGAATCATTGTTGACAATTTGCTATGGTTGCTAGGGCATTCTGTTTGGTTGCTAGGTGGTTACTTACTGGCCAAGGTTAAAAGTTAAAGGTCTATATGAGATTCCCAACATATGACTCAAGTTCCTCCTGGAACTTTATGGTCTGCTATGTGAAAATCGTAAGTCTGATCACTTAGAAATGTAATCCTTAACAAGCCGCATGGTTTGAAGTATCATTCATGTCATTCATTCAGAGCGACTTGCCTTGGCGAGCACATTAAAGATTAATGCAGGCAAGATTTTATTTTACTTAGCGACCAGAAATCAAAGCACTTCCCACAATTCACAGTGGAGCCAAGCAGCCTTTTGTGATGAGGTTATTAAAATTATATCACCTTAGTTCTGCCTTATTCACTTCCTTATTTGATCACTTCTTTCCTACCTTGTCAGTACCAGAGACATTTTAATGTTCGTTTTCGAGAGTTGTTGTATAAAAGATGCTCTTGGAGATGTGTTATCTGCCTAAGAAGGCCCTTAAAGTGCACTGTTTCCCAGAGGGTTACTTTTCTCTGACAGGGTGTGAGACCACAGAGTTCCTTAGAGTCATCAAAATCCCCCAAACGCACATCATGGGACTTGTTTTTTTAAGTAGCAGTTCTAGCACCTCATAATGGGCGACTCGTTGGTCTAGAAGACTCAGAAAGCTCAGGGCGCACGATTAATCAGCTTTTCCAGATGTTGTTTTCCACTTCTTCACTCTTAAAAATAAAGGTGCTTCACGATGCCATAGAAGAACCTTTTTGTCTAAATAGTTCCATAAAGAACCTTTAACATCTGAAGATTATAAAAAGGTAAGAAAGAGATGGTTCTTTAAAGAACCTTTGACTGAATGGTTCTTTGTGGAACCAAAAATGGTTCTTCTATGGCATCGCTGTGAAGAACCTTTTGAAGCACCTTTATTTTTAAGAGTGTATATGCACAGTTGGTCGCTCTCTTAGGCTGTCCCAAGTCCCCCTGGTCTTCTCGAGGTCACATTTAGGTGAGATAGCTTCTACTTTTGTAGGCGTTTAGCTCAGTCTTTACTTTCCATCTCTTTCCCTGCCTTACATCTCCTCTGTGGCAGGTCGGGAGAGTTTGGTCTGTTTTATTTATAAGCCTGTTCTTGGATTCTTACCCCACTGTTTCTCCTCCACCCCCTGCCAACCACAGTCTGTTCGTCAGTCCATAAGTGTCCGCTAAAAGCTATTAGCCAAACCCTGGCGGTCTCCGCTCCCTTAACCCAGCGGGGCCACGGGGCTTTTTGTTTTGAAAGACTGGAAGGGCAACAGTTCTGGGGATTCGGAGGTGAACACAAAGCTTGCGGTTTGGTCTTTGCCATCTCTTGTGGATGAAGTCCAATGTACTACAACTGTAAGGTCATTGTGTCATGTTATTCATGGCTGGGGTAAAGTGGTTGGGAAATGGGTTTGTTTTAAGTTGCATTAGTCTTTGGCCCAGGGGTGTTTATCCACTCAACTGAATATGAAGTAATAAAGCAAAGTAAAGCTTTGCAGATCTGAATGGCAAGAAATAATCCTTAAAAGCACTGTTTTTTAATGCCATGTTGCTAGTTTATCTCCATGTGCGTGAAATGCATTACTGTGTTTTTCTCATAATCCTGTGTAATTTTTGTGTATTTTCAGGTTCTGATGGACGTTTCCCTAGGGGGATGTCTGTAGCTTTTTGTTAGAGCTATCACACGTGATTCATTTCCAACTGAAAGATATTTTCACCATCCCTCACTCTGACTGCTGGAAATCACAGTCTCTCTCCTGTCACAAATTTTAAACCCCAGTATAATTGTTGCCGCCGGGATCGGTAATTATTTAAAAAAAAAAACAAAAAAAAAAAAACACCATGCACAATGACTCACTTTCATCCCCAGATATCTCCCGATGGCTGAAATTCCCCGGTCTTGTTGAGAATCAGTTTGTGGTGTTGTTATTCATCCGTAATTGTCCTACCACCACACTGTCATTCAAATTGGGAGAGAGAAAAGCAATTTCAAAGCTTTCTGAAAGCCTACCTGAATTACCATACCACCGGTTTCTCCTTCCTCCCCCCCTCAACAACTGTGTGAAACAAAAAACCCTTGGCAGTCAGTATGAATTCATATGCGCCTTAAAACAGAAGACAAATTATATATACATATCCCAGTATTCCAGCTACTGCGGGATTGAAATTAATTTCTGTTTTCTTTGATAGCTGTTGAATTTAGAGCGTGTAATTTTCATGCTGCTAGTTTATGACATGCATATGAGCAATACATATGCATAACTTCTTAATTTTACCTAGTCGAGTGTTGGTGGAAATTGTATTTTACATCCTTGTCAACAGTGAGGTGAATAATCAACTTGTAAAGATAGCATTGGTAAAAGCAGGTGCTGAATCCAAGACTGTGCATCTTATTGACTAACCTCCAACTGGAATTAGGCTAAGAGCAGTTTTTTGGTGTAAAGTGAGAATTAATGCTCTTTGTTTGGAATAATTAAATTTTTTGGGCAGATTATTATCAAATAACTGTATTTATACAGATTTTGTACACCACATGTGAAGTTTGTGACGACCATGTCATGTCCACACTCAAAGCAACAATTTTGCATGGAACATCACAAGCACAAAACTTGTTTAATGTCTAATTGACAATTATGTGGAACTTGATGAGAGGAAGTATATAAAGAATCATACAAATATAAAATGTAAAAAAATGCTGAATGAAATTGCTGTTAATAAAATTTAATCGAATTGTATATTGAATTAGCAAAAACTGTCAAATTAGAAAGCTGTGAATCATGGATCAAAAAGATTCACAACTAGGGCTGGGCTGGGTTCGTTCAAATGTTCTATATATATATATTTTTTTTTTTAGATTAGATTCAACTTTATTGTCACTGTGCAGATTACAAGTACAGAGCCAATGAAATGCATTTAGCATCTAACCAGAAGTGCAAATACAGAGTATATAAATAAATATAGATTGTGTATATACATTAAGCTTTATGACATATTGTGCAAGTTATGAGGTAGGAGGGAAGAGACCAGCTCAATGCAAATGACTGTACATACAACATAGGTTGCAAGGAAAGTATAAACAGAAGGTGTATTATACAGTGAGTATAAACAGAAGGTGCATTATACAGTGAGGAACATAAATAGCATATGTTTATATATGGCCAATGACCATAACAGTGCAAACGGCATCCGGAGGTAGAAATGTGCAAGGGAATGTGCAAAATATCAGAGAAATGTCGCACAATAACAGAGGGGTTAATAATAATAAACATATTGTGAGTGAGGAGTACAGACAGTTATTGTTCTGTAGCCCTTTTTTTTTTTTTAGTTAAGCATTTATATATCGATACCGATACCTTGACTTCGATACCGGTTCCTGAACGATACTTTTTTCGATACCAATTTTATGAAATAAATTTTAACAAGATTACATTATCTAAAAAGAAAAACTTTGGTTTTATTTTTCAGCTTGTTGATGTTTATACAATCTCAAAGACTCATCTCCTGAGCCACTGCACAAATGAACTAAATGTAACCAACACAATAAATCAGTGCAAATATTTTTAATAAAGCTCAAATAGTCTTCGGTTTACACATCTGTTAGGCTATATTTACACTAGTGTGTGTTCGTTTTAAAACGCATTGCACAGACAGAATCATGATTTCTATTTATTTTCCACTGATTTACTGATGAGCATTAGCAGCTTCCAGCGCTGTCTGCCTGTGTTCTCTCTTCCATGATCGCTGCTCTGACTCAGAGTCAGAGCAGAGGTAATAACATATTTAATTTCAGCAACAATACATGGCCAAACACCCACATTAGATTGCAAACGGAAGTTATTACAAACACTCTGTGGTGGTTTAAAGTGAGTTTTGTGTAAAAGCGGAATATAAATCTTATTTGTCTTATGTAGCATGATGCTACAGATTGCATGAATGGTCACATAACACACGCTTTCAGTCGTGTACCGTTAGTATGAACTACATGCACTCCACGCAGCTCCCGCGCTACTCTCCATTGGAAATTAATGACTGAATGACCGGCCTGTCGCTTGTCGGAGATAGTGGAAAACCCTTGAAACGCATGTAAACTCCATTTGACTACGGATCGTTTTCATTTAAAAATAAACTCCCATGTAAATGTCGCTTTACAATCGTAAGGGGGCTGGACCATCGCCCTACGCCGCCCGTGAGCGCCACCTCTCTGATTTAACCGGTTACCTAGTAGGGTAGGGCTGCAACTACGAGTATTTTGATAATCGTTATTTGGAGATCAAAAAAAGTATATATTCTTTTTTTCTTTTTCGATTAATCGGATTAAAACCAAACAATTTCTTTTTTATATATTGGCAAAACCACTATTCCACATTCTGCCGCAATGTCCTTCAAACAAAACGTTCTAACTGAATGCTATAAAACTACAGTTCTTTAACTTTATTAGATTCACCGCATATAAGAGAAAACACCTTTAGTAATTTAGGACCTGTCACATAACAAAAGGGCCTCCTATTCCCTTCATAGCGGGGTGCATGGGGGGGGTGGTGCTTGCTAGGCATTGTTTTAAGTACTTTTGACTGTAATGTGTATCTGAAAACAAAAAACACTATAAGCTCTCTGCCTTTTCTTCGGCTTTCTTTCATAGATACCAGCAATAAGCTATATTTATAGCATTAGAAACCATCCTACTACTTTTACTAAAGAATCTTCTGCATATTGGAGGACTAACCCTATACAGCAGCTAAATAAATTATTTTGGTATCACCAGTACTGATTAGTTAGAGCATGCATTTGGAACACACACTATTTATTCATTATTTATACACTTATTTATCTAACACACACACTCAGTCTACATTTCATTTTGCACATAATATACCTGTACATACAATTGTCTATTGTTATATACCTGTACATACGATTGTCGATTTGTATATTTTTTATTCCTTAGTTACTTGTTTCTACTTGTTCTATTTTTATTATCTGTGTTGTTTGTTCTGTCACTGTCATTCTGTTACACTGTGGAGCGTCTGTCATGAAAACAAATTCCTCATATGTGAAAACATACCTGGCAATAAAAACTCATAAAAACTCATTCTGATTCTGATTCAGTTGCACAAACCATAATTTGTTAAAAACCTTACATAAATTTGTTTTAATAAATTTGTTAAGCATTGTATATAGTGAATATAGTTTAAATCTCTGCATTAAAAATTTAAATAATAATAAAGATGATAAAGACGAATAAAATCACAAACTCAGTGGTAACCAATAGGTAAGAGTAATGTTCTGCAGGAACGCATTTCACTTTGATCACGTCAGATTCGGACGGTAATTGTTTCTCATACGGACGTCTGTAAAAATAAATGTACATATCACCTCAGTGATAAAACTCATGGATTCCGAATAGTGCTTAGTGTCATTTCTTCATCCTGTTAAAGGCGGTTTTGAAGCGTCTGCTATTTATATTCAGACAATTACACGCTTTTATCCCCTTACAGTTCCTACTCTCATAAAATATGCGCAATGCATGTTGACCTTTAAACCTTTATTTAACTTTCAACAACAGATATTTCAGCACAATTAATGTTTTTGCGCTGATTATTAATTGTCTCTGTTTTCCGTCTGTCTGACGCGCGTGCACACGCCCGCCGCGCTGCCGTTCATTCAGTAAAGATTCAAATTGAACACAGACTGTCAGGATGGACCTTTATGCAAAAATGGAAATGCTCGCGTGAATTTGTGACATTTATACATAAGGATATGACTGTTAACTGAAAGTTTTTTTTGTACTGAGAACGCACACACATCTGTTAAAGCGCCTGACAGGGCAAGCCATTACGCTAATGCATTAGCTTAAAATAAAGAATTCTCATGTTTGGGATAGCTTGGATCACGTAACTCTCCTGCAGCATCTCATTCTGTTTCCTCCACTATTTTAGATGCATTTTGTCCATAGAAATAAGTAATTCAGTGCTTTAATTTGACGCGACCGCTGAAGTTGGACAATGGAAAAAAGAACAAAAAAAAAAAAGGAAGAAGATAAAGAGTATGTAAACTCCGTTGGACGTGCACTGTGGGCAGACCCGATTAATCGATCATGAGAATCGTTGTCGATAATTTGCATAATCGATTTTATCGATTAGTTGTTGCAGCCTTACTAGTAGGTGTGTTCGACTTGACGCGGACTGACTGTGCAGACCGATCGGTGTATTACAGTACCACGAGAGCTAAAGAGATCAGACTGCTTAGTGCGCTTTCGAATCGCTCTCGCGGATGTCAAACACTGATCGATCTGCGCCGCACCTCTTCTAGTCGAACACACCGGCTAGTGCTGCAGGCTTAAGGCCAAAGTATTATACAGTATCCACATTACTAATTTTAGTCATCGGGAGGGCTGGCAGACAGCCGCGCACCCCGTCCGTGTAAAACAGCGCATGGCGAGGTGAAAGTTGAGACAGAGCGCAAGTCAAACTGCCTTTGTCGAGCTCGTCCATCCGCACTCATCCGGGGTTGAGTATACTTCGAAAGCTCTGCGGACGTGGCTGAGCATGAGACGGAACGGAACGCGGAAAGTGAAGTATACCCGGGCCTTTATTGGCTCACTGACGCTGATGAGATTAACCCCTTAGGTATCGGCAATTCGGTGGGTGCCTAAAAAGTATCGAACTTGATACCCAGCCCTATTCACAACTGTACTTGTATTGCATGTTGCACTGTAGCGCACTGGGTTACACTTTATTTTAAGGTGTATTTGTTACAGTGTAATTATATATTTAAGTACGGCGTAATATTAATTAACTACATGTACTTACTATATGGTTAGGGTTAGGATTAGGGTCTGGCTTAGGGTTGCTTGCATGTAATTATGCTTAATTTATTGTTATTATAATAGTAAGTACATGTAACATGGGACAAGGACACCTTAAAATAAAGTGTTACCGCATTTAAGACACTCTGTTATTGTAGTTGTTTTTATACCAAATTCTCTCAATTGCATGTAATGCAAATAATGACCACCGATTCTCTCTCGCTTACAGGATCTCGGCCGAGGTTGGAAGATGCTGCGCCACGGGTTGTCGAACACCCCTCAGACCTCATTGTTTCCAAGGGTGAGCCCGCCACGTTGAACTGTAAGGCCGAAGGTCGGCCGACCCCTATGGTGGAGTGGTACAAAGATGGTGAGAAAGTCGAAACGGACCGCGAGGATCCACGCTCGCACCGCATGCTCCTCCCTAGCGGTTCCCTCTTCTTCCTCCGAATCGTTCACGGAAGACGCAGCAAGCCTGACGAAGGAGTGTACGTGTGCGTAGCGAGGAATTACTTGGGCGAAGCCGTCAGCCGTAATGCCTCTTTGGAGGTCGCAAGTAAGTCGGCTCATTTGTACTCTGATCCTTGCCTCGCGCTCTCTTCCTCAATCTCTCCGACTGCAAATTTCTGCAGTGCTCATTTTTTTTCCACCACTTCTATAAAGCTTTCCCATTTTGTCCTGCTCTCCTCATCTTTTTCTCTTCTCCTCCATCTCCTCTCGATCTTGTTTAGTCTTCCACTCGCTGTGGCGGCCCATAACCATCGTCCCTGGTGGAGTGAAGCACTGAGGTCATTGTTAGTTTTAGAGGAGGTAATCTGATTTGTGGTATTAATGTAGATGGATGATAGCTGGTATTCGAGATAAATTCAACCCCCAGAAATAGCCAAGAGAGGAGCGTAATGCTGGCGGCTTCCAGGTGACAGATGTTAGCTTAAAAAAATCCACTAGCATCTCAGTGTTTCTCATGGAATGGCTCCAGGTTTTAACAGCAGGGCTTCCCATATCCAATACGCGCTAATTAAATGCTGATGACACTATTTGATTTCGGTCATTAGATTATTGCCAATTTCATTATGCTTCCGTAACATTATGTTTTTGTCACGCGACCTCAGAGCTTTCTGATACAGAATTATTTCTAGGTGGCCTGCAGACCTTAAATGGTTTTGTCAAAGGACAGATCCCTCACCTGCTTGAGTATTTCACCATCTGCTCCGAGATATCAGCGAGACGTAATGGTCCCCATGTTCTGGCACCGCTTGGAAAGAATAGCACCATTCTCACACAATTCAAAGCCAGAACGCAGATTCAGTCTCCAGCTACTCATAAATCCTGTCTATTAAATTCCTCTTCCATGCATTCTTATTGCAAAACGCTTCAAAACCCAAAGCATTTACAATTCACTCACACTCTGCTATCTAATTAGGATCTGAACCTCCCCGTTGAGCTGCAATATCTTTATTTAAAAGGGAAAGCAAAGAAACTGTAATACTTTTGATGTCTTCAGGATTAATTGAAGTTGGTGCAGCTCTCCAAAGCTGGAAATAACGGTTATTTGCTGCATGATGATATTTACTCTCATTCTCGAGGAGTGTTTTCAGATTGGATTTCTTTTCAGTTTGATTTTTATTTCTTCTTTCTAATCAGCAGTGAAAGTTATATTTCTCTCATATTTCCGTATCAAATATTTTTGAGTTTTCAGATTGAATTTGAACAATAACTCCATTCAATTATAGGACTGACTGTTGGATGCTGTTACCAAAACCATTAACCTACATTTCAGATTAATTTATTAGTGATATCCCATGCCTAAAAGACACTGTGCTGTTTCAAAACTCCAAGTTCATTGTAAGTTCGTGATCCATGAGGGTTACAGAACAGATGGTCTGTTGAATAAAACATTTTTTATTGTTGCTGAGAAAATTAGTTTTCCAAAGTTGCATTAAAGATGGTGTTTTTCATCCAGAATACGATAGTGACTCTCAATTTAATGCTTGGAAATTTGTCTTGGTAACTCCTTTTACTGCAGCATCTAAAAAATATGTTTTTACCTCAGTGAACCGAAAACAAGCTAAACACATAATCAAGCATCTGAAATTCCCAAGCTTACCCCTACAAATGAAAGATGATTTTTGGATGAGTTCTTCTCACACTGAGCAGAAACGTTTGCAGTCTATGTTCCTCAAACGAGACTGTCATTATCATTAACTGTAGACTGAATGTGCGCAGTGGAAAGAATTCTGGTACACAAATAGTTCTAGAACCCCACAGGAGTTGATTCTAGGTCTAGATTCCTAAACCGCACATCCTTGCCAACTGTCTGTCCTGTCCTTTATCCATGCCCCCATCATCCAGGTGGCCTATATCATTAGTTATGATATGTTTGGCTCTCCTGTGAGATGACAGTGCAGCATTTCCTCTCTAGGGAATGGTGGCCAAAAACAAGAAAAAATCACATAGATAAAAATATACATTGATAGTATAGCTTAGTCAGTTGTCAGTCTAAAATATGATATATATTCATTATATACTTCCTTTTACAATGCAAATTTCCCTAATTAGTTCATTGAGGCTATTTATACAAGACTAAATTGATTGTGAAATCATAGCGGGTATATTAACATATGAAAGCCCACATTTACACCCCAACTCGTTGTTTCAATCCTGACTTCTGTGGAACAAAAAAGAATATAGTTTGACAAATGTTTTAACTGTTTTTGTCCATTTAATGCAAGTCAGTGGGGTTCAAAACTACAGTGATTTTCAGAATAGCTTCTTTGGTGTTCCACAGTAGAAAAAAAATCCATACTGGTTGGAACAACATGAGGGTGAATAAATGTTGACAGAATTTCCATTTTTGGTTGATCTATTCCTTTAATATCCCTTTAATGCAATAAAAGTTCAGAATAGCTGTATTTTGATGGAATAAGCTCTGTGGGCATTGTGGTGATGAGATTTGGGCACATAGTGCCAGCTCTCTGCATGGAGATCATCTTTCTCCATCGTGGCATGGATCCATCAGCCAGGTGGTGGGCGGGAGACGGGGCTGAGGGGTCTGCTGCCAGCCATAGAGCTTGTCTGGTTCACAGGTTTTGGGGGTTTGGCAGAGAGAGGTATATATATAGCAAGAAAGGGAGGTAGAAAGATAAATAGAAAAGAGAAGGAGGGAACCCATATGCCAGGCATGTTGATCTGCCACCAGCAGGCAGCATGTCGTACATTAGGAGGGCATAGATCTTCGGTCAAACGCGAGATGTTCTGGTGAGAATAAACAGGCTCTTGGCCCGGTATGCGTGGGAGGGACCGAATTCCCAGAGAGTGTTTTAACAGCATGTTTATATACGCTGCTTTTGAAGGCGGTATTTATGGTCGAGGAGATGAGTTATGTCAGTACAGTTACATTACTCAGATGATGAAGCCGGAGCTGGGATGATTTACACTGACAGAACTCTCACACGTTAAATGATAGATAAAAGGGAATGGATCTGTGATAGTTCATCTGTGGTTTGTGGTTTATTACTTTTTAAATGATGCACAGCATTTGGTGTCGCCCCTCTTTATACTTTTGCATGGCTTATGGGTAAACATCAGCCATTTGGAGCTTCTAATGAAAGTTGTTTTGGGGGGTCAGGACTGTTTCCAGGAGAACAGGTGAAGACGGAAAAGCAGCTGTTCTATGGAATGTTGGTGAAAGGAAGATATGATACTCTTGTTTTTGATTAGCTGTGTAAATGTAATATTAAAATAAAAAAAATACCAGTAAGGTCTGCAGAAAGCCTGAATTGGGCCATTCTGCTGGTGATAGTAGGGTTAAGCTGGAGACATCCTGACAGATAAGCCTATTTATGTGAAGCCCCTCAGTCCAGGACAAAACTAAAGTAATAGTGGCTTATGTTCAGCAGGGCATGCTGTCCCCCTCTGGGCCGCCTGCCCTCTGTGCTATTAACCTTATTGCCTTGGATCTAGACTCGTGTGGGTGCTGAAGGGTGGCCTGGAGCAGTTAAGACTTTGAAACTCCTCAGTATAAATTGATTATGAAACCAGCAGAAAAGAGCATTGTAAAAAACATTATAAAGGTTTTTAATTAGATTTGAGCAGTCTTTTACTGCAGCTCTGATGCATCGACACACCCTACATAAATCAGATTTCTGTGATCCGACTTCCCGTTTCGTCTTGACACAGAAGACAATTTCAGTCCCGCAAAGCTGCTAAAACTTCATTCAGACGTAGATTTATTATTCCAGAACCTTCTTTGTGAATATGTGAGCTATTAATCTTCCTGAATTTGCCAAAGAGGTGCCAAGTTGCAAATGCATTTTTCTAGCAAATGCATATTAACCAGCAAAGCCGACCTAGGTCTGTCCAGACGGGCATGTGGCTGCGTGTGTGTCCGTGCAGTAATAATGAGATCACTTAGCCCGTCGAACTCCAGGGGTCAGGGAGACTGCTGACAGGATGGGGTCATTTGGACACGGGGCGACACAGGCCTTCTGTCCCCTGGCTATTTAACTCTCTCACTACCTAATGAATGTTTTAAAGCCAGCCACGAGTAACACAGATCAGACATATGAACACAAGGCCACCTCGGAGGGAGAGGAGAGATATGCAGTGAAGATATCAAAGACACGTGTGGGGTGGGCGGGGGGGGGGGGGGGTTTTACTTGAAATGAGAGAAAGAGAGAGTGCTTAGCTGAATGAGCAAAAGTGTGGTGGCAAGGAGGAGTTTTTAGACTCAACCCCCACTCAACTTGATAACTCATGGTGCTCTGTGAGCTTTTGTATAGTCAGGGTTATGACCAGAGCAGACAGGACCCTAGGGACAATGCAGCCCACCCCTGACACCCTAGGGACCACCATCCACTTTCAGTCATTGCCCCAACTCTGAGACATCACAACTCTCATTTGTCTCTCTGTAGTTACGCCTCCGTTTAATTGGTTTGAATGTAGAATTAGTAGTTACATTTATTATTAGTATGTTTAATCATCATCATCTAAATAATTCTAAATGTACTGTAATAATAAACACAGCCATATAATATTATCCCTGTCTTACATTAATAATAATATAATAATAATAAATAATAAATAAGTAATTCTTCTGCCAAGTAATATAGTTTATAATGATAATAATAGTTGCATATACATTGCGGCTCATCCAATTAGATTTTAGAGTCTGAAGAGCCTTTAGAGTCTCTTTTAGAGAACTTTCTGGTTTATAACATTTAATTTGCACTTTTTGCTCAGTCGTTTCACTCTGTGGTTGTGGTTAAATGAATGTGTAATCATTGTTGTTGACTTAGGGAGAGCCTGACCACCATAGGGACTGTTTAATTGCATCTATTCATTGTCTTAACAGAGATCATAAAATTGTAATTGTCCATTTTAATGGCATACTAAATTGCAAGGTGAGTTTAAGAGCTTCCTGTAGGTTGGCATGTTTTTTTTTTTAAATGCCCTTGATCCAGATCTGAACTTTAGCCTAGCATTTTTAAAACACCTCAGATCTTTAGAGTGGGGAAACAACATTTAACCTTAAAATGAAGTTAGTAAGCCTGTTTAAGTGCTGTGATTGATGGGAACCGGTCGTCAGTATGCTAAATTATTTTCCTTCCAATGCATATGTGGCTGTGCAATCCATATACCCTGAGAGTTTGTGCAGGCACCAGCCCTGGAATGATTGATTGCCTCTCTCTCGTTGGCATTGCCAGCTGGCATCGGAGAGATGGGAGAGAGCAATGAGCCAGGATATTGGTCTGTGTTTAGAATGTAGGAGAGCATAGAAACACACACTTCCAGCAAAAGCAATACTTGCTTAAGCTGTTGCATTTCTGTTGGCCTTTACTTCCTTTTACCGGTTTTGGCCCCTTAGAGTAGTGGTTCTCAAACCTCTCCATGAAGTACCCCCAGCACTGCACATTTTGTATTTCTCCCTATATCTGACACACCCACTTCAGGTCTTGCAGTCTCCACTAATGAGCTGATGAGTTGAATCAGGTGTGATAGATGAGGGAGACACAAAATGTGCAGGGCTGGGGGTACAGGTTTGAGAACCACTGCCTTAGAGTATCACAAATCCAAGCCAGGTCTTTTCCTGTACATTTTTTAATTCAAGGTCTTTTGAACAAAAACTGATTCCGGAACAAATGATGACAGTTACATTTCATCAAGCAATGTCAACCAATCTAATCAAAAAAGCCTGCGCATGTTTGTGACGTCTGTTTCAAAAGCGTATAATGTTCTTCCTAGCTCCTTTTAGCAGACGGGCTCACCTTGAAGGGTCAGAGGATTTCGGCTGAACAAGAATCCTTGCCCAAACCCCTGCGAGGAAAAGCTTCAACGTCAAGCCTTATCCCGAGACCTGTCCCGCTGATACGCACTGTCGCATCATGCAGAGCGCGCTCAGAATTTGACTGCTCCGCTGAGTTTGAGCCCTGTCTCCTCTTATGATTTCAGTACCACGTGTGGAGTGGTAAAAGAGCACTGTACTTGCCTCGTAGGCTCATACTCCATTCGATTTCTGCAGTCTATTGAGAATCCATTAAAGAAGTAACTGGTGTGCTGGTGGCACATTGATTATTTCAGACATTGTTCTCATGATTGTTGAATTCCATTTACAAGCTCTCTACTTGTTTTTGTACAACAGCTTGAAAGCTTTTGACAGTATATTTGATGCAGTTTCATGCCGTTTAACTCCTCCAAAAGCAGCGTCAAGTACAAATTTGTGTTTCTCTGTGTATTACGTTGGTTAATCTTTTGTTTTATGCGCATTCCTGTTGGAAGTACCTCTGCTAAAATCAATAAATTTAGTTGGCATCAGCTTTCCTACCTCAAGCCATCCTCAGGCAAGAACTGGCTGTGTTTAACAAATAAAATTATATTTTTTTCCAGAGCTCCCAGCAACAGCGCAACAGCTGCAGTCTTGCAAAAGAAAGAAAGAAAATATATATGTATATATATATATCCCAAATAGATACATGGGGTGAAAGTGTTGGCCCCCCTCTGAATTCTTGTTTTTTTTTGCATGTTTTGTCACACTTTAATGTTTCAGATCAATAAATATTATAGTCAAAGATAACACAAGTAAACACAACATACAGTTTTTAAATAAAGGTATTTATTATTATTATTATTAACAAAATCCAAAACTACATGGCCCTAGTTGAAGAAGTGTTTGCCCCCTAAACCTAATCACTGGTTGGGCCACCCTTAGCAGCAAACAACTGCAATCAAGCGTTTGCGATAACTTGCAATGAGTCTGTTACAGCGCTGTGGAGGAATTTTGGTCCACTCATCTATGCAGAATTGTTGTAATTCAGCCACATTGGAGGGTTTTCGAGCATGAAACGCCTTTTTAAGGTCATGCCACAGCATCTCAATAGGATTTAAGTCTGGACTTTGACTTGGCCACTCAAAAACCTTAATTTTGTTTTTCTTGAGGCATTCAGAGGTGGACTTGCTGGTGTGTTTTGGATCATTGTCCTGCTGCAGAACTCAAGTTCGTTTCAGCTTGAGGTCACGAACAGATTGGCTGGACATTCTCCTTCAGGATTTCTTGGTAAACAGCAGAATTCATGGTTCCATTTATCACAGCAAGTCTTCCAGGTCCTGAAGCAGCAAAACAGCCCCAGACCATCACACTACCACCACCATATTTTACTGTTGGTATGATGTTCTTTTTCTGAAATGCAGTGTTACTTTTACGCCAGACGTACAAGTACCTTCCAAAAAGTTCAACTTTTGTCTCGTCCGTCCACAGAGTATTTTCCCCAAAGTCTTGGGGATCATCAAGATGTTTTCTGGCCAAACTGAGACGAGCCTTTATGTTTCTTTTTGCTCAGCAGCGGTTTTCATCTTGGAACTCTGCCATGCAGACCATTTTTGCCCAGTCTCTTTCTTATGGTGGAGTCATGAACACTGACCTTAACTGAGGCAAGTGAGGCCTGCAGTTCTTTGGATGTTGTTGTGAGGTCTTTTGTGACCTCTTGGATGAGTTGTCGCTGTGCTCTTGGGGTAATTTTGGTCGGCCGGCCACTCCTGGGAAGGTTCTCCACTGTTCCATGTTTTTGCCATTTGTGAATATGGCTCTCACTGTGGTTCGCTGGAGTCCCTAAGCTTTAGAAATGGCTTTATAACCTTTTTTTCCAGACTGATAGATCTCAATTACTGTCTTTCTCATTTGTTTCTGAATTTCTTTGGATCTCGGCATGATGTCTAGTTTTGAGGATCTTTTGGTCTACTTCACTTTGTCAGGCAGGTCTTATTTAAGAGATTTCTTGATTGCGAACAGGTGTGGCAGTAATCAGGCCTGGGTGTGGCTAGAGAAATTGAACTCAGGTGTGATAAACCACAGTTTTAACAGGGGGGCAAACACTTTTTCACACAGGGCCATGTAGTTTTGGATTTTGTTTTCTCTTAATAATAAAAAAACCTTCATTTAAAAACTGTATGTTGTGTTTACTTGTTATCTTTGACTAATTTTTAAATTTGTTTGATGATCTGAAACCTTAAAGTGTGACAAACATGCAAAAAATAAGAAATCATGAAGGGGGCCAACACTTTTTCACACCACTGTATATATATATATTATATATATATATATTATATATATATATATATTAATATATATAATCCATACAGCCCAAAAATGCTAAAAAGTTAAGTCCCAGATCGCCTGCTGGTTCATTTTGGACAGTTGGACATTTCAGTTTCCCCAGATGGTTGTGGATCACTATTGGGGGACATTTCATTAGCGAAAGTGTGTAGAGGGGCGTTGATGGACAAAGACAAAGTTTGGTTCCTCCTCTCATTAAGCTCGAGAAGTGCAGACCATCGCTAGATTAAAGTAATCCTCTTTCTTTCCAAAGACCATGTCTCTATTAGCCTCCACCGTGGTCGGCCACACGCGCCGGATTAGACCACATCACTAATGGACTTATTGTTGTCGGTATCTGCATACAAAAAGACCAGCTATGGGGGGGCCTGGGGCTCTCCTCCTGGATATGCCATCAATACAGAGATCCTCCCATCCCTCATCCCCTTATCTCCTCTACTTTTGTTCTCCAGTCAGGCGTTTTGTGGGCCAGCGTTGTGTCCAGCAGTGCAGGGGCTGGTAACGGTTTACACACGCAACACACCCAAGCACTGAATAATGATGAGTTTACAGTAGGGCGAACGTGTTAGACAGTCAGCCACCCACCAAGCAGCTGTTTTCCCTACAAAACACTTGATTGAAGTGGTTTTGTAGCTTCAGTTGTTGCGAAACGCTTCATAATACTATGAAATTGGGACGTGAGGGAGGTTATGTAAATAGTTTGGATTAATTAGGCATCAAAGATGAGAAAATTCAAGGCTTGTCTGATTTCGTTTAGATGATTTATTCTGATTAAAAGTCAAAGCTAACAAATGTTTTGTTGAAAAGCTGAAACGGATGAGATGAAGTGTTGTTGAAGTATAGATTCCATCACAAAAACATAGTGATGTAAGCAACTGAAACTTACCCATAATGCATTTCAAATGTGATTGGCAGGCAAATTGATTTCTGTCCTTCCATAAAAAGGAAGTTCTGTCCTTCTATTTTATACTATTGTAGTATTTTAAATTTTAAGTTTTGACCTTTATATTTTTATCCAATATTTTTTATCTAATATTTAAACTTTTTTAGGTTTAGCTTTGGTTAACAACGACACTGGAACACTTAGTGTTTTTTGTCCAAAAACTTAAGTATTGGTGTCCAAAAAAGCACTGACTATATATATATATAGATATATCTATATATTATCGTATATATCTATATATACTATATGTATGTATGTCATGTGTGTGTGTGTATGTATGTA
Source organism: Sinocyclocheilus anophthalmus (assembly GCA_018155175.1). Taxonomy (NCBI): domain Eukaryota; kingdom Metazoa; phylum Chordata; class Actinopteri; order Cypriniformes; family Cyprinidae; genus Sinocyclocheilus; species Sinocyclocheilus anophthalmus. The sequence continues at coordinate 182,605 of JADLZN010006694.1, read as the reverse complement.
TATATGTATATATATATTAGGGCTGCACGATATATCGAAATTATCGAGATATCGCAAATGTAAATATCGCAATAAGCATAGCAAGGGCGTGCGATATCTGAATCATTTTAATAATAGGCTACTTAAATCAAAACGTTGCAAAAGGTCAACGTTTTAGTTCGATGCATATAGCAGAGAATTGCTTGACGTTAAAAAGAGTTAAGTGCAATAAGTTGCAGAAAACAACTCTTTGCCGTCTCGTCTTGCTCGTCTTTGCGTCTCCTCTAGTCTGACTCACACCTGAAGCGCGCGCACAAGCCGCATCTCGCGCAGCGTATCTTCAGTTCTGCCGCACACAAAGTGTGTGCACACACAGAGACGGCGCTCGAACACCGAGTTGATTCGTCTTTTGCATCTCCTCATGTTTGAACAGACACATACACACACAATCATGTCAATAGTACCCGTCTCGACGATCACGCTCGTAAACGCAGTCGGTTATGTTTTAAATGAATGTAAACAGCTGAGAAAGAAATCGGATGTGTATCATTATACTGGATCCGTGCAGTCGGTTTTAAAGGGACAGCAGCCTATAAAAATACGTGCTGCTGAATATGTCACTAATGTTAACAAAACAACTATAAATCTAAATTTAATTCATGCAGTGAACACTATGCAGTGTTATTTTACACTTAATTATTACATTTCTGTACTTGAATACTACTGTTTATTTTATCTTTGCTTGTAAATTGTGTATTTCTTTTTTTCCTTTTTCTTTCTTTTTTTTTTTACTACTGTTACTTGCCTTCAATCATGTTTGAACTTTCTCAGACTATAGTTTTTGCTGTGGTATATGAAGAAGTACTTAAAGTGTATGGAAAGCAAAGTCACAATGATATAAAATTAGTGTCATTAATTTTTTTTTTGTATGTTCACACTGATGTTAAAATGAAATTTTCTGATTTGTGACATTACTTTTTTATGTAATGCTAAAACACTGCTGGTCACTTTCAGAAGTTGTAGTGATTTTTTCTTTTCCAAGAAAGAATGTGAAACAATGGTTTATATAATTGTTCATTTGGTAAATATTTTAAAATAAATTATGAAATTGAGATTTTACACTCTTTAAGCACTATCGGAATCGCCTATCGAATCTAGCATTTTTAACAAGGTATCACCTATCGCATTGTTTCTTTCAATATCGCCCAGCCTACTTATATGTATATATATATATGTTATTATGTATATATGTATATGTATGTACAGTATATATACATACATATACATATGACATATCTACTGTTCCACCAAATAAAGAAAGTTGTATAGGTTTGGAATGACATGAGGGTGAATACATTTTTATTTTTTATCGAAGTACCCCTTTAACGATCTCATCTACTATCAGACGAGAGAGTCTGCGATTAACTTATAGATAGAGCTGAATCTTGTGAACTTCCTATAGAGAGCTCTGAAGGGCTTTGACATGAACACATCTCTAAACATTTTTCAGAAGAAAGATTATGTGATACACGTAACGCATTGAAATATTCTCATAAAACCATTTACTGAATCTTTATGCAGTCTGAGTGCACATTTGAAATGACTAGATTTTTTCCCTCCCTGATGACCATCTCTTCATTAGTCTCCTCTGTATAAAACATCACCTCTCTGTCATTTAAATGAGGCTGATGTACCCTGATGTAGCTAGCATGGGCTGCTTCAGGCAGCTGCTGGTGGGACAGTGATTAACAGTGAATGGGGGGGAGGTTAGAGTCGATTCCTCTGGCTCTTTGCCTCTGGATCCCACCGTCGGTCAAACGCCCTTCCTCCTTTTTTTTCTGGATAATGACACCCACCTCTAGCACTGCACATGCGGCCTTGCCCATAAAGAATACTCATTTATAACTTAAATTTGTCGTCCTGACATGGCAAGGGCTAAAAGGTTTTGGGGAAGACCAGACGGGCCTGTTTATGGGCAGTTAAGAGCCTTGAAATTATGTACCTTGGCAGCTCATACATCTCTCCGTCTCTCATTCTTCCCGTGCCTCATATAGAATGCATATCATTTCATCAGGCTGGATAGGGGTGCTGGGGAGCACTTTTGGGTGGTAAAAAGATGAAATATCACAGTTTTTTCTTGACACGGTGTCTGCCGCCGCAAACTAAGGGTTTATGAGCATTGTAAAGCTGACTTGTGTCCCAGAACATGCAACCCAAAGATTGCAGCCTTACAAACATTTATTTATTTAGAAAGTTTTTTTCTTTCTTGCGTATTTACTTACAAGTTACTTATTTATTATTTACTTGTTTTTGTATCTTTTTATAGCAGATATTTATATATATATAATTATATCATATATATAATAGATATATACACAACAAATAAGTGCTTTTCTTTTTTTGGTTGTTTAGTTCAGTATTTTGTCATTTTATTATTTTGCTAATTATATTTATTAAGTTGCTTGTTTGTTTGCTTATACAGCAGATACTATTTATGTCGAAAATTTTTCAACTGCTTATTTGTGTTTAGCTTTACGTCAATTTTTTCAATTTATACTAAAATTCTCAGAAATTGTTCATCTTTTTGGGCTGATCAATGAAGCCGCACAAAATTGGTAATTTAGCTTTAAACCTTTTCACTTGGGTTGTTTGTCCTGTTTAATATACTTTTAGCCATTAAGCTGTGACGGTACCTGAATAGCCTGGTGGGTCAGAGCGTTACTCACACATGGAGGAAATTATTTTTCGTACATAGTCACCACATCAGTGCTTCCAGATGCTTTTCATCAATCAGCTGTGAAAGAGAGAGACGGAGAGAGTGAGGGATCCCAGCTGTTGTGTTCTAACAGGACTCAGGTGATGGCTAAGCAGCAGAGACAGCATCTAAATGAACGTCAAGATGATGACAAACACGCACATGCTAATGCCACTGCAAACAAAAGCCGAAAGAGACTGAAAAAAGTGAGTATGGTGTACAAGCAGCGTTGATTTCCCACTGTCCCCAAGGCAATATCAGTCTGGGCTTCTCCCCTATGCTCGCACCGGACTCATTATATCTGGAGAGGCCTTTTTGATCCTATCGGGGTTTGGGATGATGAAACGTCGAAGGCAGCAGTTCGCTGTGTGTGTGTGCGCGCACACTACAGTGTGTATTTTTGGGGATGTTAGCTGGTGGGGGTAGGAGAGAGGGACAGATGTCCAAGCTGCACGTGCCTCGAGCATCAGATCCAACCCCCAACTCCCCTGTTACCTCTCCACCCCTCTTCGCGCCCCCCCCGTCACGAGCCGGTCCAGCCCGTGGGTCCATCGACCGCAACAGATGTGTTCGGCAACGGGCCATACTGATGCTAACGTGACTGCAGAAGACCTCTGAAATCCAACCTCTTCCAAGCTGCCATGGCATCTCATAGCCAGAAGATGTGAAACCTGATCTAGATCCTCTTATCCTCTGAAGTGTCATTGATGGCAGAAAAGATTAGAGTTTAAATTCCTCAAAATGTCACAAGTTCTTCGGGTTCTTTTGCTTGCAGTTTTGGGCCGGTCTGATATATTGTTTCCTGCCATAACTGACTGCAGGGCAGAGGCTTAGCCGCATCTATCCAGAGATTTGGAGGAAGGTATTGAGATGTCCTTTCATGTGGGCCAGAGACAGGTGTATTCAAGAGAAGTACTCTTTCTCAAAGCTGCTGTGATTGTGTTGACTCCACAAGGGAACTCTTAGTGGCGTCCACAAATCACTACAGAGAACAGAAGGAAATCACTCATACACTCATACATGAGAAACTTACAGCTTAAATATCTCACTATAATATTTTCAGCCAATACTTGGCTGCCCTTGAGAACCCATCTTTTTCCCAGGACATATTTTTATGAATATGTTTGCATGTTTCTTCAGTTTCCTTGTAAAAAAGTCTGTACAATTTTATGCACCAAATGCAGCATTTCAAACTCTTAGTCTATCTATAACTGCATCCCAACTTACACACTAAAAAGTATTCTCGTAGCTTTGTAAAATTACGGTTGAACCCCTGATGTCACATGGACTATTTTACCGATGTCCTTGCTACGTTTCTGTGCGTTGATCGTGGTACATTGCTGTCTATGCAGTGTCAGAGAGCTCTCAGATTCCATCAAAAATATCTTAATTTGTGTTCCAAAGTTGAACAGAGGTCTTACGGGTTTGGAACGACATAAGGGTGAGTAATTAATGACAGAATTTTAAAGCGGTAAATTTTAAACCTTTAAAGCTGCGATAGTTGAGTGCACGAATAACATTCCACACTTAATTTTTTTGGTTATTTAATGGCGCTTTTCCACTGCATGGTATGGCACGGTACGGTTTGGTACAGTTCACTTTTGGGGGGTTTTCCACTGGGTACAGTACCTGGTACCTGGTACTTTTTTTAGTACCACCTCGGTTGAGGTTCCCAGTGAACCGTCAGTACCAAAACGTGACTTGTAAACTCTGCTGATCACGGATTGGCCTGAGAAAATCGTCACTACCTGCGTCACTGAACTTGTGACACAAACACAACAGAACCGCTAGATTTAAATTAGCACAGCCAGCGAAAGATCGAAACGCAACTGTTTTGAACGAGTGCACCCTTTTTTAACAACCAAACTGGCTGTTTCGTGGTCTGTTAGGACGTCACAGACGTTCCTCATCGGTGTAGCAGAGAGTTATCCAGCCAGAGCTATGATGGGGGCAACGTGAAATTAATTTTTTTCTCAGGAGTAGCGGACAGTATACTAGAACGACATGTGAATAACCCATACACCTAAAGAGTACTAAACTGCAGGGAAACGCCACTGAGTCCAAGCCTGCGTACTGAGCCGTGCCTGCAGCCTAGTCATACCACTAGTTGAAAAGCGCCATAATTCTCAGCCGGGTATCTTTAAGTACCTTTTTCTTTTTGGATGTTCAGTGTTACTCACAACTCACTATTGTATACCTACAAAGGTCATAGAATAGTGCATTAGTAGCGTGTGGACGCACCTTATTGATCTAGACATACACTACAGATTCAAATTTGCATCAGTAAGATTATGAATGGGCAAATATAACTTTTTTTTTGGCCCAAGAAGCGGTACATTTATCAATGTACATTAAATTATTTATTTAGGCCCTTTCTGCACGCTTTAGTTCCAGAACTAATGTACGTACCTAAAAGTACTGGGACGATTGCGTGAACTATTTCCCGTACCATTTAAAGGTTTTCAGGCGCACTCGAGAGTTTGTATAAGAAGTGACGTAAGCCGGTCGACAGCGACGTCTTTTGTGCGCGGCGTTCAACAACAGAAACAGAACTACGTTAGCAACAGGAGGATGGAGGACGCTGTGTTTGGAGCTGTGTTTTTGTTGTGTCTCGTGGGTTTCACAATAATGGACATGGAAAGTCGACGTATACGTAAAGCGATTGAAAGAACGGAAAGGAGGACTAAGAATCTCCAACGACAACTGGCAGTGCTACATTTGCTACAAGTGCCTGCACTTCAGCGTCCGTCCCTCTATCGCTGTTCTCCATACTTGAGAAATAAGTTGACAATGTTTACAGTATGTTTACACGGCGTTTTAAATCATGGTGGGTGAGGGTGTTTTCATACACGTTTGGCCAATCAATGTCTACTTACGTCACGATTAGTACCAGTTGTGCACTTGTAAAACTGATATTGACACGATTCGTGATTTCCTGACCCGAATTTAATAAGATTAATGCCTCGCAACGATCACGCGCTGAGATTACAGCCCATGTCTGCTTCGATGAAGCCATCTTCAGCATGCACTTGTCTATGTGTATGTCTGAGCATGTGACGGATCGCTTCATGCGGACAGGACAGATTGACAGATGACCAACTCAAATGCTGAAAGCGCCCCTGCGAACATAAACCTTTCATCACTGAGAGAGAGCCATTTGTCATTTCTCCTCGTACATTTGAATATTAGATTTTATTCATGAGGGCTCGTAAAACACACGCTTTCAGGCAACAAAGTAACATGCTTTTGAGTGCCTGATCACGCTTGACGGTAAACCGTTTCATTAGGTGTGAATGATTGCTAATTGGATGCATTCGTGCGTTTAGTCTAAACTTCTGCTTTTTTAAAGCTAAAAAAGGTCTCGGAAAAACATAAAAACAACCTGTGGTCATATTGGATTGCACATTTCAGCAATCCAAACTGGTTGTAATGCTGAAAAAGACCTCAAACAAACCAGTCTCTGCTTTTGAATTGATTTCGTAAAGCCTTTCACTTGCCGCTTAGTGACTCAAACAAACAGACTCATTACTGTATAGACAGCTGCACTGGATGCAAGTGAAAGCCCCCAGCAGAGTCGTATGCTGGCGGTTTTAAGGGATACATTACAGTGTCAGAGATCCGACTTTAAAATTAATGAAGGACCGGGGATGAAGAATTGATTTTTGAGAGGGGAAAGGTTGCAAGTCGGGGGATTCATTAGCCATGCCCCACAGAATGCAACTATAGTGGCAGCCGAGGGAGGTAATTGAAGTGGACTGCAGTGCTCACGGGTAGGATTACACTGACTTTGTTTTCAGAGAAGACAGAAAGATGGAGAGAAGAAGGAGAGGGGGGTTTCCCCCTGAGGCCGACGTAAGAGGTCGAAGGTCATAGTCCTAATCCCTTATCCCTAGGGTTTATGGGTAATTGGCAGTCTAATCAGGGTTTATAGAAGATCTCTTGGTCAGATATGGCCTAGGACTAGTTTGAAATTATACCCTTTCCCACCTGTTAGAATCATTTGTACCTTATCGTAAGGTCATGATTGTCAAGATGGGAACAAGAGAAGATGATACTCACATTCTATTGACTTAGCAAGCCCCTCTAATAATTATAGTGAGTTTGCTTGTCTACTAGAAGCTGTATTTGCGGCAACAATGGGAAAGTTCACAAGAACTTAATTTTCCCTCAGATCTGAGGGCGCCTCTCTCAAGGGAACTGGATCTGTTGTTGGCTTGACAGGGTAACATTAGATTTCCATAAGCCCACGAGACTCTCCTCTTTAATGCTGTTTATATGCATGTGAGTGCGTGTGTGTGGAAATTAATTCGTTGAAAGCTCACATACAGTGTGCTTTGGGACCGGTTCACGGGGGTTAATTAAAGCCGCAGGTAGGGCCAGGGATTCAAACTTGCTCAAATAGATTCGACAAACGCTCAGCGCCCTGCTGACTAAAATTTGTCAAGATATTTAAGACTAGCTTTGAAACATTACTAATGTTGTTTTGGTGTTTAATAAAGCAATAAGCCATGAAAGGACGCACAGAACAGTTATTTTACCTCAATATGTATATATATGTGTATCAATTTTCATATCATCCTATTATCAGCCTGTGAGATCGCCGATACACGATATTATCGTGCTAATTTATTTAATTATTTATTTATCTAGGTTCATTGCCGTAAAGTGAACCAACTCCAGTGTAAGGCTAAAAGCAGCCTAATGTTTTTAATATGATTGAATTTGTATTTAACATGATAACAATTTTATAGAAACATTGTAAGTTACTAACTATTTTGCTTATATTTCCTCAGTTATTCAAAAATCGGCTACAGAGAATGAGCAAAGAACATTTACATTACCAAAGGACATCATCACAAGCTCAGTCTAGCGCGTTATGCACTTTAAAAACACTCCCTTTAAAATCAGTGAATCTACACTGTAGGATGAATAAATCTCTTATACTTGCATACATTGCACGTACTTCTGCACTTTGTTGTTTATGATGAGAGAATTCGCAAGAGTCCGGAATTCAGTCAGCGACCACAGCTGAACCACAGAACTCCGCTGGTGTTTCAGCGATGACTCATCTGAATGCTTCTGATTGGCCACTGCATTCATAAGCTCAGCATAATTGTGTGTGATTGGTTATAACGCGAAACGTTCTGGGCTTCATTTATTTATTTATTTTTAGTTAGTTAGTTGTTATTCTTGGCTGGATAACTCTAGCAGGTTTTAAAAGCTTATTTTAAAATTAAATACGTTTGGATTACAAACACAGTTTGGATTAAATAAAAGTACAGTCAAATTGTATCTCCTGTATAGACTTTACAATGACTTCATGTTATTATCTAACATCAACTTACAGTGAGTGAACAATATATATTTTTACAATATTAATTAATGTTTCCGAATGTTATTTAATACAAACACTTGAACATTCATGTTTGTTCATTGCTATTTACAGCATTTTAACCAGATTGAGAATAGAGAATAATTGCTATATACCTATTGTTTAGTGTTTAGTTCATGTTTATCTAACAATGGAACTTTATTTTTAAATGTTTTTAATACTACAGTTTACTCTATTTGGATCAGCACTTACTGCATTGTAATCTTATCTAAATTTATTATAAAAGCTGAGGTTTGTTATTCACTGAAAAGTTATATTTTAGCTGGTGTCAATGATCTATTGATATTGCTTTACTTGAGTATATTATATTTTCCTTTTACAGCTGCAGACTGAGGAAGATCCTGAAACACAGCAGCAAACTCTAAAACAGACAACAGTTGTTTTTCAGCAGCAGCAGAAATATGACAAAAACTTTTGGATGAAACTTGTTTACTTTTTTCATACTTTTATTATTTGTGGAAAAACTTGAAACACAATTTTAAATAAGTATAAAGAATGGCATTGATTTTGTGCATTTTTTTGTTTAACGTTATTAATAAAAAATAATGTTGTTTCAATTAGCATGTTTTTGTGTTTAGCTTTGGTACCGAAATTGGTACAGAGAACCGTGGATTTTCACTGATATTGGTTACCTAAAACTGCATTGTGGGTACCGTACACACTATATATACATGTATATATTAATATATATATATATCTATATATATATATATTACTCATGTCATTAATTACTCACCCTCAAGTCGTTCCAAACACTTAAGACCTTCGTTCATCTTCGTATGAAATCCGAGACTTTCTGACCCTGCATAGACAGCAACGCAACTGACACGTTCAAGGCCCAGAAAGGTAATAAGAATTGTTAAAATAGGAATCTGCATTCTGACGTAGAACCCGGATGCGCTGCGCCTTGTTTACAAGCAGAAGACGATGCACACTGAACATAAAACAGTCTTCGTAAACATGTCTGAAGATTTTGACATGTGGAAGTGGAAGACTTGCAACTTTTTGAAGTTTTACTTTCATGAACACGTGTCGAAGACTGACGTGGGAGAGAATAAATTGTTGAATAAAGTCATTATTTTTGTTTTCTTTGCATACAAAAATTATTCTCTTAGCTTCAGAAAATTACAGTTGAACCACTGATGTCACATGGACTATTTTAATGATGTCCTTACTACCTTTCTGGGCCTTGAACGTGGTGGTTGCGTTGCTGTTTATGCAGAGTCAGAAAGCTCTCAGATTTTATCAAAAATATCCTAATTTGTGTTCCAAAGATGAACAAAGGTCTTACGGGTTTGGAACAACAAGAGGGTGGGGAATTAATGACAGAATTATTATTTTTATGTGAACTATCCCTTTAATGAAATGTGATTGCCACAACTGGCTTTGGTTTTTCCTATTTTAAAATGCGACATCAGTAGACATCCAATTACACTCATGTTTGTCAAGCAGGAATGCCGCCATCATTCACCATGACATCCTCATGAAGTGTAATGTATATTCAAGCCTGACGCCACTCCATCGCATACATTTGAAGGGAAGGAAATTAAAACAGCAGCAGCTGACAGACATCCATTAGAGGTGCAAAGAGGGGCACCCCAATAGCTAACACTAATATCTGCCTGTTCTGTTGTCCTGCTTTGGATTCATCAACAATATATATTCACTAGCACACACTCGGAGAGCTTCATTCATCAAACCCAACTCTCCCGCCCGCCGCGATGACATTGTAGTGACATTAACGCAGTAATTTAGACGTAATGGCCGTACATTATCCATCCTAAAGTAAAAGCGTACACGCTGATTCATTTACACCCACGTAAACACATCCTATGCACCAATTAATTCTCACCCATAATTAATAGTCAGAAACAAATTTGATTCCAGCTGGTGCCCGGCTGTTTTTTTGTCCATCCGGGGCTTTTCAGTCTGTTTGGCTATAATAAATCTCGCATTATATCGATCCATAGCGCCTCTAAAGATTTGTGACTCTAATCTCGAGGACCCACCGCAGAAACACTCCGGTTCCTCTGCTCATCGAGAGGGATTAGGGACCTTGAGATAGCATCAAACTCGCACTAACCGCTCGTGGTGCTGAAGGACAGCCAGTGTCCCCAAGCCGCAAACCTTGACTGTGGTGCCGTCAATCTATTATGTGCATGACAATGATAGATTTTGTACTTTGTACTCATAACACTCATACGCGTTTATCTTAAAATGCTAAGGTGTAATGGGATCATTTTAAGGACAGTGGGATTGTGAAAGTGTAATTTATTATATACAATATATATGGACCTGAATCACTTGTGGATATTTTCGTTAATTTTCAAAAATTAAAAACATTTAATAAAATTTAAATATTTATAATATCAATAAATAATTCATAATATTAATATTTGTAAGATAGTATTATTTATGTTGACTTTAGATACAAACTGCTTCTAAATGAATTTAATATACTGGAACTAAACCCACAAGTGCTTTCTAGAATGTTTTGAGAACATTTTTGAAAGAATCATTGATACCACCACTTGGACTATTTTAATATGCTAAATTTTTACCCCATCATCTCTCTATAATTAATGAATCATCTTTAGGGCTTGATGTGCAAATTATGGCGTAAAGCTCAACCTCCGCAGCTTCTGAAATCTTGTCTTTATGCTCTGAATGTTTATGTAACACTTCTGATATGTCAGTTTCAACTAAAACAAAAAAGTTCTCTAAGTCTTCAAATTTTTCATATTGTGTGATTTTGAGGAGACGTGTGAAGTGGTCTGGTCGAGAGAGAGTGTGAAAAAGCTGGATGGGAAGAGAGATAAATTACTGCCTTCGGACTGTTATCAGACCTCTGTTCAGTTCGGTTGGATTACAGAATTTGGAGAGGTTCAGGTCAGTCAAGAGAAAAGGACAAAACCAGAAAGGGGGCAGATAGGAGAAACAGTGTCAAAAAGAGAGTGAATTAGGCAGTGAATAGAGATTCTTGTTTGTGAAGGTACATTAATTAAATATAAGAGAACTGTACTGCTGACCTGGGACCTGTATTGCCTGATCATAGAGCATAATGTGTAGAATTATTTGTTTATTTATTTATTTATCCCAGTGTTTGAGTCTGTTCTTTTTTCAATAAGAAATAATTTATACAGTATGTCTTTGTTAGCATATCTGAGTTAGATTCTGTGTGGATAGATTCTGCAACAAAATGTTCTGTATGAAAATGCTCTGTTGTTTTTCTATTGGCCTTGAGCATCCTTGGGCCTTGGATAAATTTGAAGAGTTATTGTACTTCAGAGGTTGTATGGTATACCCTGTATGGAATTGTGAGATGTAAACTCAGAATGAACTTAGAATTCTGACTTTTTTGTGAGGAAAAATTTTTTTTATTTTTTATTCTGAAACAGGCTTCTATTAATTTCTCATTTTGTGAAACTGACTGAAATTGAAATGGAAACTATTTTTATGTGAATAAGCAGTGAGCAATTATTAGTGAATGAAAAGGAGAAATTGCTGATTTATCAAGATAAGAAAAAAATACAAAATGATTTTGCAAGCAGAATTTCTTCAGGCACTATTTAGTGTCTGCTGCCTGTTTTAGTGTTCGAGTTCAGTCTGTTCCCTCTGGCTATAAAGGGAACTTTTAAATTTCCTTCTCTCATGGCTTGCCGACTAAAACAGGGTCCTATTTAAGTGGATTTATTTGCTGTCTGTTGAGAGTCGTAGTTTGGTTCACTTTTGGATCTGATCCAGCGCAATATCGAAAGCCTTCCACTTCATGCGCTCTATATCTGAATGCAAACCTTTCGCTCTGGGCCACAAACACCAATTGGAAACGTGCAGCTGCAGAACGATTTAGAGGGGTTGATAGAGCACTGGTCAGATTAAAGTATTGGCTTTACACTAAGGAATCTGATAAATGGCAATAAAATGGAAATTCAGATTGAGAGGGGAACTGATTTCATCAGCCCCAAAGGTGCAGGAAGGTTGATTGAAGGATATTTGTGTTGCTGGTTATTGCCTATGTTGCCGTTTTTGCGTTTGCATGTGCTGTAGTCTGTGTTTTGGCGCACACTGTCATTTTTGTGTTCTGTTTGCGAAATTTTTTGCCAGTATCAGTAACAAAAGAAGGGTGATTTTTGCCAGTGTCTAACTGATTTAATTATTCATAGTCATGTGTTAGAGGAAACAATGCATTATTTATTAGGCCGACATGGACAGTGAGCAAATTAAGACCAGGGGGAGAACAGGACAACATTGCAGTTGTTTCAAACAACACTGGGGGGCGGTAACGAGACCACCAGAAAGGCTAGAAAAACAGAGATTAACTAAAGGAGGAAATAGAATGCATGGCACTAAATAAGATCCAAAATGCTTCGGATAGTGTGCATGAGCACTGCAAAGTGTAGCTGTTTGTGGAGTTATGTTCATACTGATCACCAGTCCCAGTTGCTGCTAATTATTTATGTATTAGTCGCCAGTTTCTTCGCCGTTGGAGAAATCCGTGATGATTTACGACAGACACCCAGTGATGTGGTGGTAGCAGCAGGGGAGCCGGCAGTGAGGAGTGCCATCCATCCACGGGGCACCCCGAAACCACTATCCCTGGAAGCGGAACAATGGAAAGTGATGACAGGACGAGAGGATAACACAGGTGAATTCTGGTCCAAGTTTCCGTTTCCTCCTTTCTTCCTATCCTCTCCTCTCCTCCGCCGGTCCGAGACTAAGCTCCTACCAGGTAGAATCTGAGGAATGCTGTCCTTCCTCTCCTCTCCTTAGTACTACAGAAGAGTCAAGTTTTAAATAGGAAAAATATAGAAACTCTTTGGTCATTTTTGAACGAAATGGTAACGGTCTAATCAGATTCAATGATCAATGCTAAGCTAAACTAAAAGTGCTACGCCAGACCCGGAGATCAGCTGAATGAATTCGAAAACGGTAAAACTCAACTGTCTAACTGTTAAGCAAATCTAGGGGAGTTGGAAAATTAGCCTATTTTTAAAAATAGTGGAGTGTTCCTTTAATAACTTGCACAAACATGCACAAACTAGCAAATAGGAATATATATTTATATATCTCTCTGTTCTCTCAACATAACAACTCTGTCCCTTTGTTTGTGTCTCTCTCTCTCTCATTGTCTGTCTAGGACTCTCTTATCAGCCACTCAACTAAATGGGCTATTAAAGCACTTTTACTAAATGTATCAGTTTGGCCGTGCTCTTTGTGTCAAGTGTTTCATAAACTACCAAACTGGCTTTTGCTTTAGTATTTATGTTTTTCTGGAGCCCAGAAACCATGTTCATAAAACATCACAACATATTTGGCTTCCTGTGGGGACCAACTCAGATTTTAGTGTCTTTTTCTCTTAGGTGTTTTATAAATGCATACTCCTGACAGATCATCGTGTGCTTTTCCTTACAGATCCGTGGAGGGAAGCTGATGATCTCAAACACAAGGAAGAGCGATGCAGGAATGTATGTGTGTGTCGGCACTAATATGGTTGGAGAGAAGGACAGTGACCCTGCTGAGCTTGTAGTGTTTGGTAGGTTTGTAATTCTACTTTATCCTATAGATTTTTTTTCTCTCAATTCAATTCAATTCAATTCAATTCAATTAAGCTTTATTAGCATGACTGTGTAACACAATGTTGCCAAAGCATTAACATATATATAACAACAACATTAATAACAACATAAATAATAATAAATAAAATCCATCTAAATAAATGAAAAGATAAAGTAAGTCAGTATCGAGTTAATCATGTTTAACACCTAACATTGTGAATGGTTAATACATATTTAGCAGCTAGTGCAGCTGTGTTGTCATCTTCTCCAAGTAAAAAGGGCATTTTCTCAGTATCACTAAGTTCAGTAAATGATGGGATCAGGGCTTCAAATCTGGGGAGAAATGTTCCCCTCACAGTGTGATATTTAGGACAGATCAGCAGAAAGTGTTTCTCGTTCTCTATTTGCTGTAGATCACAGTGTCTACAGATCCTCTGCTCTTGCTCTGTCCATGTTTGTCTATGTCTTCCTCTCTCTATTTCTAAATCATGGTTACTTCATCTGTATTTGGAGAGGATTTGTCTTTCTTTAAATGGTTTAATCAATAAATAATTGGCAAATTTAGTGGTTCTGTTTAGGGTTGAGTAGCATTGGAGTTTAATTTGGAGGTCAAAGTGTATTTTTAGAGATTCATCATGAGTGTCTTTTAGATTTTTGTCAATTTCTTTAATAATGACTTTGGGGTTGAAGCTGTAGTCAGTAAGGAGCTGGGTTTTCTGGACTAGCTGAAGAGCGAGCGTGTTTAGAGGATGAGATTCTGCTGTGGTTTCATTGGCGAGGAGGGCTTTATATCGGATTGAATCAGGATCAGATTGATGGAGATGATGCCAGAACTGAACACATCTCTTCTGGATCTCAATCTTCAGTGGGTAGAAGCCTAATTCAGCTCTGCAGGCATCATTGGACGTACCTCGATGGACCCCTAAAACGTTTTTGATAATTTCTAGTTGTAGTTTTTCTGTTGAAGTTTTATCCCAATTTTTAAAACGTATTACTGGTCCCCAGATTTCACTCCCGTACAGTAGAATTGGTTTAATGATTGCGTGATATAATTTGATCCATGTTTTAATTGGTCATTTTAATTGGCCAAATCGTGATTTGATGGCATAAAATGCCCTCCGGGCCTTCTCATTCAAGGCATTCACAGCCATACTGAAGGCCCCTGATGCTGAGATCTCGATGCCCAGGTAAGTGTAGCTGGTGCTGTGCTCTAGGACTTCTCCTCTTTGTTTCCCTGAGACTTGGCCTGTTTCTGGAATACCATGACTCTGGTTTTGTCCAGGTTGACCGTCAGTGCCCATTCCTCACAGTACTGTTCCAGCAGGGCCAGGCTGTGCTGGAGACCCTCAGCTGTGGTGGACAGCAGAACCAGGTCATCTGCATACAGCAGGCATTTGACTTCAGAGTCGTGCAGAGTGAGGCCCGGGATGCTGCCGGAGCGGTCCAGAGCTTCTGCCAGCTCGTTGATGTAGATGTTAAACAGTGTTGGGCTCAGACTGCATCCCTGCCTCACTCCACGGCCCTGCTGGAAGAACACAGTCCTGAGTCCCCAGTTTGACCGCACATTTACTGTTTTTATACATGGATTGTATAACATCGAATGTTTTTCCACCAATGCCAATTTGTAATAATTTGTATAGTAAACCATCATGCCAAATAGAGTCGAAAGCTTTTTTTAAATCAATAAAACATGTAAATATTTTTCTTTGTTTGCCCTTTAGATTTTTGTTGATTAGAGTGTGGAGAGAATAGATGTGGTCGGATGTACGTTGTTTTGGTAAAAAGCCAATTTGTGATTTATTTAGGATGTTGTGTCTTGTGAGGAATGTCACTATGCGGCTGTTTATTATATTGCAGAAAAGCTTTGCTAGGCTACTGCCCACACTAATGTCGCGGTAATTACTGGGATCGAATTTATCTCCTTTTTTGTATATAGGTGTGATCAGTCCTTCAGACCAGGCCTCAGGGAAGTCACCAGAGGATAAGATCAGATTGAATAATTTTGCCAGAGCTTGAATTATGTAAGGGCTGCTGATTTTGAGCATTTCATTGCTGATGTTGTCTTGTCCACATGCCTTCTTTAATTTGAGATTTTTAATGTGCTCTGTTATTTCTGATGTTGTTATAAATGTGTCCAATGGGTTTTGGTAATTTTTTATTGTTTTCTTCAAACCTTCTAGTTTTCCCTTTGTATTTGTTTGGGGCTGGTTGAGGTCTGGTTCAAGTTTTTGGTAAAGAGTTTTAAAGTAAGACCTCCAGACTGTGCCGCTCTGGAGGAATGTGTCTGATTTGGGGCTTTCAATTTTTTTAAATAGATTCCAGAAATTGTTTTGGTCTCTTCCTCTCTCACATTGATCTCTCTGGGAATATTTCTGGGAATTCTTTCTCCTGTAGAGCGGCCCATGTTTGTACGCAGACCTGTGAATCAGGTGGTCCTAGCTGATGACGCAGTGGATTTTCAGTGTGAGGTTCAGGGAGACCCCACTCCCACCATACGCTGGAGGAAAGAGGAAGGAGAACTGCCTCGGGGAAGGTGAGACTCAGTCACAAGCAATAAAATGGTGGCTTCAGCAAAGACAAAAAGTAATTGAATTAACAATTTAAAACAAAATTAATAATTTTATATGAAAGTATGAATAAGACTCCTGTGAGTAGTTAATAGATAATAATAATAATTATTATTATATGTAATAATAAGTATTAATATATTGTAATTATATAAGACAAGCAATTAAAGTAAATAAAATGCATATAAATTATACAATTTTATAATAACTATGGTATTAGATAATAAATATTAATTTTAATAAAATAATCCATTTAAATTTCAATATGTTTATAGTAGTATACATTATGGGTGTGTGTGTGTAAACAGTATATATATAAATATATATATATAAGGACTGTCAGTTTAACGCGTTAACTTAATTAATTAGTTATGAAAAATAATGCAATTAAAATATTTTAATGCAGTTAGTGCACTGGCCCCGCCCCCAGACCTGTACGTCATCTTATATTTTATATAGTTGACTGTTGACAAATATGATGCAGGGCAAAAACTCCATAAATGCAGTTATGCCTTAAAATTCAAGATATTGGTGCAAAAATATGCCCCTGTATAAGTTTGGTCTCATATTTATATATATATATATCACATATCACATGATATCACATGAGCAGCGAGAGCAATATCACAGGAGTGCTGATTTTGTCCTGAATATCACGAGCTTAAATGTGATTTTATACATTTCAGTTCAGTAAATAAGAAGTTAATATAGTTATATTTTAAACACAATATATTATGTGTTTTTGCTCAATTTTGCAGAGAACATATTATCTTTAAAGCCACGTCTCCAAGCAGCATAGTGTTTAGTTATGAAGAATGGCGTGGTTGAAAGAATCGTTGTGAATCAATGATTAAAGGCACATTTAAAGAGAAGCCGTTTAATTCATCTTGAATGAATCAGCCGGTTTGAACGAATCGAATGAAAAAGCTATAAAGACAGACCATTTTGAGTCACCGCCACCTGCTGGCAGATTTAGTTTGTTATTTAGTGAAATTTCATTAAAAAGTTTTTTTAATATAATAACAAAGATAAAGAAACTTTTTTTTTTTATTCTGTATAGTTTACCACCCAACCTTATGTTGTTTCAAACCTTTCTTTTGTGGTACATAAAATAAGGTATTTTGAAGGCTGTTGGTACAAAGCTGTTTTGGTTACCAATGTAATATTAACTTCTTTTATGTTCCATAGGTTTGGTTAGGCGTTGCACTCCATAATGTTTATGTGTGTATAACCTTATGGTGACTCAAGTTTAAAATATTCTTTCTAAGCTAAAATTTGTAAATGTCTACTTGATACTTTCTCATTTAACACAAAAATAGCTTTAAATAAACTTTTGTGGGTATTTTCACAGTCAAATTCATTTTGCGATTAATTAGATCGAAGACATTCATGTAATGTACAGTAGAGTAAAACATTTTTCGACTGACAGCCTTATATATATATATATATATAATATTAGATACTATCAAGATTTTAAATAATTAATAATTATCACACATTTTTAATCGAAATTAATTAAGTAATTAATCAAACTTGTAATTTAATTCACTAAGTTAAGTGAACTTAAAACAATCTTCACAAAAACCCATTATAATAAATATCATATTTACATGTGCCCTTCAGCAAGTAGGAAATATACAGAAATTGAATCAAGTTATCAAACACTAATGCTCTTTACTAAGAACTGACGGTTGATCAAGGGGAATGAGGGAGAACCAAAGGCGGGGTGCTCCAGGAATACCTGTTGGACCGAGAACGACATGTTCTTTGTAAATATACAAATATATAACAAATATAAATATTAAATGCGTGCACAGTTGTATAAAAAGATTAAAGCAGGCGGGCACCGACAGCATGCTCATAGGTTATTTCTGCTTGATATGAAAGATACAGGCAGGGCTACAGCGGCGCCGGGCCTTTTGCTGCATGCAAATGAAGACGCCGAGCTGAAGCCATGCGCGTACTGTTAGGCGAAGTGAAGTGGAGTGCGCGTCTGAAAAGTCCTCTGTTTGATGTGGTCGTAAAGATGTTCTGCATTTAAATAAACGCAATTCTTGTCAAGAATAAAGTGACAGAAGCAGCAGTTGTGAGAGGGGTGGCCAACCCTAGCTCCGCCCCTGCGTTAATTGCATTAAATATTTGTAATGCATTAAACTGAAAAAAAGAGAAGAATTTTAGAATTAAAAATAAATTTTAATGTACTATATTAGAATAAAATTTAGTTTAAATGATAAAGAATTACATGTTAATTTGAAATATTGTGTATATGTATCAAAAACAGTAGTAGAGATTTTGCAAGATTAATTTTTTTTTAAATTTTACTATATATTTTAAATTATTTAGGTAAATAGATCTACTGCAGTTAAAAATATGTCTGATCAAGAGTTAAAAAACGTCATTGACACTGAGGGCAAGCATGGCAGAATGTTAATCACACTGAAGCATTAGACAGATGTTAAAAGATCCAATGTAGCGAAACTTTGATGATACAGCTGGCCAGAGAACATGGGGACTCTGTTTATAGGCAAATAGAGCGTAACTTTCATTGCTGTGTGTGTTTCATGGGCAGGTTGAGATCCGTGCCGACAAAAGCCTGCGTCGTTACTCAGTGAAGGTATGGAAGGATGAAGGCTAATAAAACTGGTTTATCTGCGAACAGGTGGGCAAAGCCGAGCACCGTGAAACACTTCAGGTCCACGGGAGTTCCAAACAACTCTGCAGACGCAAGAGGATGCTTAGCTCAGTAACTCTCTCAACACAAACACCACATACGATACAGTACACACAGCAGCACATTGACAGATTTGACAATAATTCTATTAGATTCTTCTACTATGACTTTAGCATATGATCACACCACATCAACCGAGTCTGAATTGTATTAGCGTAGCCCACACACAACACACACACAACACAAAAAAAAATACACGGGCTGGCCTTGCATTTGATGATTACAAGGAGGTGAAAGTGCAATGGCAACAGCCATATTTTAAAACTGCCAGCATGCAATTAACCATACTTCATCTGGTTAAGGCACATCTTGCTTCATAAAACATGACTGTGGGCTTGAGAACATGCACGCATTAAGAATATTCGACACACTTAATAGATGTTTATAGCAGCACACTTGCTGTGAATGATTTCACCTGACAGCTGATGGACGATGATTCAACGTGTGAGTGAAACTGAAATATTATTAGTAGAGCTTTGTAGAAACATTGTAGGCTTCTCTGTCAGGCCTAAGGAATCTATAACATGAGTTTATTCCTGTTCATGTCATGTTGGAATTAGCATAGTTATGAGTTTTCCAACTTGACTCTGTTGATGTTTTTTCGAAACCTGAAATTGCTAGTTGTTATCTTGTTTTGAAAGCACTGACTTCTACAATGAGTTTATTCTAATATCATGTAGAAACAACTAAAATAGCTGTATCATCACTTGAAAGTGCTTGCACATATCTGTATTTTTTAAATCAAAACCAGCTGCTTAGTATAGGTGTAGCTTGACGTTTGAGTTTGGGGGGACCAAACCAAACCGGTGGATTTGGTCAGACATACTTTTAAACACATTTTAGTTTTGCTATAGTAAATATACATATCATATTCACATAGAGCAGTGGCAAGTGCGTGAGTTTTCATGGTAACCACATACATTGCCCACGAATTACATCTGCGCTTCTATTTTGCCACACTAAATTTAGCAATAAACACGTTGAAAATAATAGACAATTAACATGTCTGTCAAAATGATCTCAAAGGAGGCTTTTTTTAAGCAAATCAAGGAGTGAATTACTCAGCCAGCTGTTTTTAAAACAGACATTTGTTGGGATTGATTCAAGATAATGCACAATGAGGCGCACACTTTATATTTAGTCTTATTGAATAGAATCTATTTAAATGTGGTTCTGGAACAATTAAATGAACATTTGGATGTACATGGTGGCATAAAAGTAGTGTGCGGCTAGACCGGCTGCGTCCTGTGGATCACCTTTATCTGATTGTCCGGGTCCAGAATCATTAAGCACGGCATTAATATCTTCATCTGAGTTTTTCTTTGTCTCCAGATTTCTCTGCAGTTCGTGTATGTTCGTAACGTGGAACATCATTTTATTCCACACAACTGGCAAGCATTACCGTTAAGTCTATTATTCACCAAAATGCAGATTCGTCACGTGACAGTTCTTACGCAAATGAGATTGAGGGAGACGTTAAATTTGTTTTGATTTATTAATTTACTTACAACAACAATTTAAAATATATTAACTTTTACGTATTCACTTTTACATGTAATATTAACTGCATTATATACATTTTTACTTCATAGAAAAAACTTTATAAATAAATAGTAAAATTCTTAAATCGCTATGGGGAACCAGGCCCCCCTGGCCCCCCCACAAGCTACACCCAGGTTGCTTAGTGTTGCTTTGATGGTCAATAGATAAAAAGACTAGTATGGTGGTGTGTGTTATATATATATGAGGAGCTCAAAGGATTGGTAGTAAGTATATATTAATATATTACAGATTTAAGTATTATGATATACTATGAACAAAAAAGGCTATGGGGCATCTTTTTTTGGTGTATGCGGTGTTGTCATAGAACAAGATTGTTGCAGTCCAATGGAGGTCAACACGATCAGAGGCATCTTGTAACTTAGGGTTAATTCGAACTGACAGAACAACATAATAGAGTTTATCTCATGAACTTACTCATCATTCTTTTCCTGTCACCGGACGTCCGTGTTGTTTCAGCCACTTGTGTTTCATTAATCAATGCAGATATTTTTTTTCATTCACTGTTCTAAATACAAAATCCACTTTCCAGTTCCATAATCTCATTTTTTAAATTTTTTTTTGTCTTATCGTCTCGCCAGAACGAGAATATGGACAGAGAACATAGATTATAGTGGGCCCACCCGGAAGTGCCTTCCATTTCATGTCTCGCAGTGCGTGGTGGTTTGCTTCACATTTTGGAAGGCTGGGATTGGTTGTGACACAGGTAAGACTCATGCGATGGCCATTCACATTCTTGTTAGGTTGCCTGTCATTTTTGGCACTTAAAGTGACAGTTCAAAAAATATGAAAATGATTTATTCACCCGTCTGGCCTGTTGTATATGTCTCTGCAAAACACGAAGAAGGTATTGGAAGAAAGAAATGATTTGTCCCTTCAGTGAAAATAAATGAAACCCACTGACTCTAATTTATGGACAAAAAAAGCACAGAGAAGAAATTTTGTGACAATATCTTCGTCTGTGTTTTTTGCAAACAATAGAAGAAAGCCTACCGGGTTTGGACTGCTGACAGATCGTATTTTGGTTTGACTATCCCCTTCTTACATTAGAGTAATGAGCCTCTATTTAGTAACGGCTCATTAATTTGGTAGCCTGCGTGGTTTTTCACTGTAAAAGCAGAACAGGAAAACGCAGGTCTTTGAATCAGAGGCTTTGGAAAATCTGACGGACCGTTTTGACTGCTGTTGATGTTCTTTACTGAGGAGAGTTACAAAAGGTCATTATCCAGCGCTGTGCAGGAGTGACCTCTGTCCTTTCACTCCAGACTATGAGAAAAACGTGATCAAATTACAGAGACACTGAAAGAGAGCTCCTCTGCTCCAAAGCTTGACCAGTACCTCTGCAGTGCCCATAATGCCTCAGTGGATGTGAGTTCTAGAAGATCAGAGGGATCTGGANTCCGCCCCCAATACGGCCCCCCCCCCCCCCCCCAGAACACGCCATCGCTGGGATATTTTCTCTGATCTGTCCCTCAACCTAAAATGAGTTTGACACCTCTTGCTCAAATTTGTGATTTTTCTTTCCTATATGACCGCAACTAAAAAATGAGTAAGTCATTACTGGACATAGTCTGTATAAGCAACAGCACAGAAAATAAAGCTATACAGCTAAATGACTAGCCACCTGTGAAGTAGGGTTTTCTGTGCAGGATTTAACATCAGTGTGTGTTGTGTCGAAGGAACCCGTCCCATGCTGGTTTGCTAGAGGCTGCACAGAAGTTATGACCCATAAATGGCCCCAACGAGCGATGATTTATAGAAATAAAAGTGTGTTGACAGACTAACCTCCTCAGAGCTGCTGGGTGACTAGCTCTGTTTGCACTGTGGGTGGCACATCCTCACCCTGATATTCACAGAGATAAGACTGATCTGAGAACAGTTAGTTTTTCTTTAAAATGCCAAAATGAAAGGATTGAACAGGGGAAGTTGGCCGTAAATGACCAGAAACAGACACATGCAACACATGGGAGACTTTACAGTGACTAACTTGTAGTGTTTGTCTATTATTATAGGTCTTATGTGTCACCCCTTTGTGATATGAGTCATTCCACAATCCAGGGGTCACTTTAAATAACTTTACTTGCCTTCAGATGCAAATAGATGGGGTAATTATTGAAATCATATATGAAATTAAAATGTAAAGCCTTGTCAAAACTAAGATGTGGGATATGATCAAGTTCCATGAAAGCTGAAGCCAAATCTTGATTAACAATTTGTCTAAGCTAGGCTAAACCTTTGTGACTAGCTGTTCACCATGTGTCAAACACTGAGCGAACTAAATGAATGCATTTTTGTGAGTGCTGCTTAATGCTCTTAATGCTAAGCTGTTCGGAGTAGTTATAATTGCTAGGCTGTTCTGAGTGTTTCTTGTGTTTCTATGCAGTTCCAATAATGTGGCTGGGTAGAAAGATGGCTGCAGGGCAGATAAAACCAGCAGATTAGCATCCATCACGAACAACCATTGATCAAACTCACACTAAGGTCAAGAACCAAGTAGCCGCGGCAGAAAGGAAGCCAAAAAGGTCTCATCAAAGAGATTGAGAGAGAGAAAGTGAACGAGATGTAAGAATGGATCCGCAGAGAGATAGATGACATGAACCCAGTGGCCGCCCAATGATGCTCTTGGGAGTTTGAGAGGTCCTCATTTATATCCAGACACTCATTAGTGGACAGAAAATGTACATTAGGCGAAAGAGGCCAGATTACTGATATATAAATGTATATTTGCTCTCGATACGCCCACATATCCCCGACAAGATAAGGGCTCTTCAGCACTGCATCATGTGCTTTAAAGTATCTCTACAGGCGCAGAGAAGAAAAGGTTTCCATAATAATTAAGCTCTTTATATCCATCTCTCTCTGCTCAGAAAGACCAGCACTGAAACCTCTGCCTTCAGTAATTATGTGTATTTGGCTATAACCCTACTTGAGTTTTCAAAAGCCCTGCTTTGTGTCAAAACAGTCCTGAAATATGATGTGGATTAGTTTTGGTCGTGATTTTCAGAGCAAATCCTAACTGTTTATGGGTAAAAGTGTCAGTGTTGGTTTTGTTACATATATACAGCTAGGGTTACTGTATGACCTTTGACTCAGTTTAAATAGAATTCATAGCTCAGAGTGCTGTTTGCATAGTAATGACACTCTACACTAACCTTATCTTCTTGTGCAGAACTGGTACCAGAATGTGGCACCATGTACAATATCAGCTATGACAGCTTTACTACATGCCACCAACAGTACTAACACACACACACAGTTCATCTCTTTGGGAGACTCAAGTTTAGACTAAACAAAACTGGCACTGTGTAACTGTATATAAATTGCAGAACATTCCAGAAGCTCATATAGACTCTATAGGGGCCTTGATTTGTTGTGTGTGGATCTGCAGCTTCATAAGTTTCTTTTCTTCTCTTCAGTTCCTCCTCAGATCGTGGTGCGTCCGCGGGATCAGATCTCTGCCCAAGGCCGTACTGTCACCTTTCTTTGTGGAACGAAGGGAAATCCCCCTCCTGCTGTGTTCTGGCAGAAAGAAGGCAGTCAGGTAAGAGAAAACAGCACACAGATGCACGCCAGGGAACCCTTACAGTGTCAGTGTCAAAACACATCAAGGTATGTGGCGAATACTTTCATTGTGCTTGCTTAAAGAAAGGGTCGAACTGTAGGGCAGTGACCGAGTATATTAGTAAAAAGCAAAGCACAGTTTTGAAAGGATTTCAACTAAATCTAAAAGACTAAAAGATTAAACTGAATTTCTTATTTCTTATAGAGATAGTATAAAGAAAAATAATCATCTTGACACCAGTTGGTTATGCAAAATAAATTTTCATGCTTCATTTTTTAAAGTATATAATGCTAGTACATTTTTAAAGTGTGACCAGAGTGACCAAATTCTTTTTGAGGTCACTCGATATGTATATCATGCAAGATGTTAGCACACTGTGGATCTATGAGTGACACTTCTAAGATTGTGAGTGGGAAGGCAAGTCTAGTGCCCATATAGGCTGGGAATCCGATGGATTTATTTTTCATTATCTAGCTGATCTCAGGATGGAGGATGAGTTTCTCTAGAAGCACTTTTGCTTTGAAAACAAATTGTGTGGCTGTCAGTTTTTGAATCATATGTGTTGTCACTTGTAATCATGTATTTGCTGACATAACAGCAAACATATGATTACATGGGACAATACATGTAATGTATTTGACAGCTGATCATGCATAACTGGCACTCTGAAATCAAATCAGTGTTGTGTGTGTTTATGAAATCTGTAAAATCATAAACAAATAAGTGCGTTATATATATATATATAAATAGAAATGAATTATATTTCTTAAGTAATAATAATGACTTTAACAGTGCTAAAAATAGTATTAAAAATAATTGATTGTTTAATAAATATGAGCTGAGCATTTTATGTTTGGTTTTCATGATTATAAGAAGCAAGAAGAATTACAAAGGTTTTTTTATCAGTCCAAGGAGTTTCAGAGTCAAAGAGACAAAGAGAATAAAATAGAGAGAGGATGCCTTGCAGCCAGTTTGGATGCTGGTGACAGGCCATTCACCGGGGTAGAAGGAACTCTGGGATTTCTGCAGGAGCTTGTTCACGTTCATGTCTCCTCATTGGGTCAGAGGAGGATAGAACATGTCCCTGGGCCCAGCTAGATAACACGCTCATGTCTCTATTAATAAAGCACAGCAGAAGAAATGAAGCTGTAAGCCTCTGGTTGTTCTAAAGCACTTGGAGGAAGGAAGCCAGTTCCCATATATCTCCCTCCATTCTTTCTTAGATCCCTTCATCCTTCTTTTTTTGTCAAGCAGAGTGTGTCATAGGCCAGAGGTGATCAAATATCCGCTGTACGTCGGGCCATGAACTCTTCTCCGGTTAATCTCTCATCTATTCTTGGTTTTTCTGTGTGTGTATGTGTGGCCGATCTTTGAGGTCAGTAGATATAGAACAGAACTGAGGATGAGGGTGAGTCCGGTCTGAGCCAGAGGGCTGGGGTGAGCGGGTCACTGGATTATCCCCAAAAATGAAACAGTGACACACACACACGGCCAAGTAGGAACAATAGGGCAGCTGTCAGTGTTGCAGCCTCATGCTAAAGGAGGAAGACTCCTTAAAATCCTTTGGCCTTGTCTTTTGTGTATCTGGCATTTTTCCTAACCCCCCTCTCTAAAACACCAGCTGAGATAACGCAGCTATTGTTCGGCAGTGAATCTCAGCGGTCAACTAAATTTATACCTGAGTATCACATTGAATGCACAGTGATGTTCTATTAATGTAAATGCAAATCAGCCATTTCATCCAAGCTCTTAAATCTAAGTGATTGGGATGAGTCATAAATTATATCAGCGGACCGATTATCCCATATCCTTTTTTAATATATTTGTAATTTGTATTAGTCACAAACAGTAATGCAACATGCATTAACTTATAAAGCAATATGCCACAAGAGGCTGCATGTTAAAATGATTTTACTGTGATTAAGGGTGTTGAACATGGTAAAAACCTGTTTGCACATAGTCTATAATGTGCTATTGTTTTTATAAGATAACGGCAATATAATGTTTATTTGATAAGTGAATGCATATTGGTTTACAATATTTTATATGATGATAAATTTAACACATTTTAATAAATTGTATTATTAATATACACTAATATCAATTAACTGTACTGTATTGTAATTATAATAATTATTATTGTAATTATGTGCAGTGTTGGGGGTGACACAAGTTATGCAACGCGAGTTGCGTAATCAGATTACTTTAAGTCACTAGTAAAGTAAAGCATTACTTTTTAAATTTACAAGAAAATAATTACTTTTTCAAATAAATAACGCCAGTTACTTTTTTTCCAAGTCTTGACTGACAAGCTCTCGTGTGTGCCATGTTGAGGAGAAACATAGGGAGTCTAGGCAGAGGCGTGTGTGTGAAACATGCAGGATACTGTAGTTCTGACTAAATAGAACATGTATTTACTATCTCACTGCACAAAAAACAGATTCGGTATTCCTCAATGAATAAAAAAACAGTCGAATGAAACAACAGAATATTATATACCAACCTGCAAATAATTCAAGGTTAAATAAGACAAAATATAATTTAGGTCTTCGTAATACCATTTTATGCAAACCAATGTCTTTGCTATGACCTTCGTGATCCAATTCAAACCATACTAAACATTAAAATTAACATTGTGTTTCATTTTGGTTATTGCTGATAGTGTTGAATTTCTTTCATCTGCATCACAATTCTTCATGCAATTTGTTTGAAGCTGTGACCTTATGTACAGTAGGGAATTTCATTTCCTTCAGCCTGAGGCCGTATTCAATTCACTTTTGGTGTGTGTGAAAGAGGCTTTTTAATTGTTTGTTAAATTTTTGACCAAAAAAGAAAAACTTTTTTATATTAAAAACAAACAATCAAGCCCAGCCCAGGATTTATAAAGTAACTCAAAAGTAACGTAACGCATTACTTCCATAAAAAGTAACTAAGTAACGTAAAAGTAATTAGTTACTTTTTTAGGGAGTAACACAATATTGTAATGCATTACTTTTAAAAGTAACTTTGCCCAACACTGCTGATGTGTGCTGGTGATTCATCTGCTATTCAAATCACTTTAGATTTAGGTGGAACTGTGATTATGTTCTTTGAGAATAAAAAAAAAAAAAAAAAAAGACAGCAATTAATAAGTTTTATAATGGTCATTTGTGAGTTAAGCTATTCCTGAGTTATCTGAGCTAGAAAAGCATCAACTGAAAATGTGATTTATCATGCTTAGTCTTTTAATAGCGTTTAACAGTGTTTCTGTGGTTTGAACAGGTCCTGCTGTTTCCCAGTCAGCCACCTTCACAGTCAGGCCGTTTTTCCGTGTCGTTAAGCGGAGAGCTGACCATTACAGATGTGCACAGCGAGGATTCTGGGTACTACATCTGCCAGGCCATCAGTGTGGCAGGCAGCATCTTGACCAAAGCCCTGCTTGAGGTGGAAAGCAGTGAGTAAATTCTTTAAACTAGCTTTGGACACACACACATACAGTTGCTCTTTCATATACCCCCACCAGCTACATCAAACACCGGCGGTTGGCGTTTATTGATATTTTAATATCAATCTAACTACATTAAAGGTCCGGAACTGTACATGTAATTGAATTGCTTGTGTGAGGCCTTATCACAAAGATTTGAGTAATATTTTTGTTTGCGTTTGAACAAATTGCCGCTTCGCCTCACCATAGCCGTTTTGCTCTAAACCAAAATAAATAAAAAAGTCTTCAAAGCCGCCCCAAATTAAAATTTCTGCTTCTGCAAACGAGAGAACAGCAGGAAGCTCTGGAGACGTAATCAGAAAGGACAGGGCACAATCGAGCTATGCAAATAACCCCAGGAACATATGCCGCCTCCGTCATGCTCCCCGGTAACAGGATAAACTGTGTGTACTCCACGTGTGTGCGCGTGTACCAAACTGAGTCTAGGCACATCACATGAAAAATCTTCACCAAGAGTCCAGTATCTGCACAGTCTGCTGTAGGTTTGCTAAAAAATCAGGCTTATAAAATATAATTGCATTTCCCAGAAACCCCTGTGCCTGCTGTGGCAGATAAAGACGAAGTCCATGGGCAGGTGGCACTCATCTGGACCCTGATGTTTGCTGTAATGTACCTAACATGACTAATGATGAAATTGACTAGGAAGCATATATACAGTGGGGAAAAAAAGTATTGAGTCAGCCACCAATTGTGCAAGTTCTCCCACTTAAAAAGAGAAGAGAGGCCTGTAATTTTCATCATAAATATACCTCAACTATGAGAGACAAAACAAGAAAAAAAAATCCAGAAAATCACATAATAAGTATTTGGTCAATAACAAAATACTTATTTGCAAATTATGGTGGAAAATAAATATTTAGTCAATAACAAAATTTCATCTCAATACTTTGTATATACCCTTTGTTGGCAATGACAGAGGTCAAACGTTTTTCTGTAAGTCTTCACAAGGTTTTTAACACACTGTTGCTGGTATTTTGGCCCCTTCCTCCATGCAGATCTCCTCTAGAGAAGCAATGTTTTGGGGCTGTCGCTGGGCAAAACGGATTTTCAACTCCCTCCAAAGATTCTATGGGGTGAGAGCTGGAGTGGCCTAGCCAGTCTCCAGGACCTTGAAATGCTTCTTACTAAGCCACTCCTTCGTTGCCCGGGCGGGGTGTTTGGGATCATTGTCATGCTGAAAGGACCCAGCCACGTTTCATCTTCAATGCGCTTGCTGATGGAAGGAGGTTTTCATTCAAAATCTCACGATACATGGCCCCATCCGTCCTCCCCTCAATACGGTGCTGTCGTCCTGTCCCCTTTGCAGAAAAGCATCCCCAAAGCATGATGTTTCCACCCCCTTGCTTCACAGTAGGTATGGTGTTCTTGGATGCAACTCAGCATTCTTTCTCCTTCAAACACGACAAGTTGAGTTTTTACCAAAAAAGTTCTATTTTGGTTTCATCTGAACATATGACATTCTCCCAATCCTCTTCTGGATCATCCAAAATGCTCTCTAGCAAACTTCAGACAGGCTTGGACATGTACTGGCTTAAGCAGGGTTACACGTCTGGCACTGCAGGATTTGAGGCCCTGGCGGCGCAGTGTGTTACTGATAGTAGCCTTTGTTACTTTGGTCCCAGCTCTCTGCAGGTCATTCACTAGGTCCCACTGTGTGGTTCTGGGATTTTTGCTCCCAGTTCTTGTGCTCATTTTGACCCCACGGGGTGAGATCATGCGTGGAGCCCCAGATCGAGGGAGAATATCAGTGGTCTTGTATGTCTTCCATTTTCTAATAATGGCTCCCACAGTTGATTTCTTCACACCAAGCTGCTTACCAATTGCAGATTCAGCCTTCCCAGCCTGGTGCAGGTCTACAAATTTGTTTCTGGTGTCCTTTGACAGCTCTTTGTTCTTGGACATGGTGGAGTTTGGAGTGTGACTGTTTGAGGTTGTGGAAAGGTGTCTTTTATACTGATAACGAGTTTAAACAGATGCCATTAATACACAGGGAACGAGTGGAGGACAGAGGAGCCTCTTAAAGAAGAAGTTAAAGGTCTGTGAGAGCCAGAAATCTTGCATGTTTGTAGGTGACCAAATACTTATTTACCGAGGAATTTACCAATTAATTATTAAAAAATCCTACAATGTGATTTTCTAGATTTTTTTCTCTCCTTTTGTCTCTCATAGTTGAGGTATACCTAATATGAAAATTCATAGGCCTCTCTCATCTTTTTAAGTGGGAAAACTTGCACAATTGGTAGCTGACTAAATACTTTTTTGCCCCACTGTTTGTGCAGCGCAGGGTCACTGCACCCAAGGATGGTTCTCGTGCCTATGAATTTCACATCATGTAGAAGCACAACTCGGTTTTGTTTGAGCGATACAGTCCTCGTCTTCTTTCTGACCTTATGGTCTTTTCTTTTTCTTACCGCTGTGGAGGGAAAATGTCAGAGATGCAGGCTGCCTTTCCCAGGTCCTTGTTTTTTCAAATGAGAATGCTAAAGTAACCGAATTGTCAATTATTTATCTATGGACTTTTCTCCTCGCTTAGGTCAATAGACAGTAGGTTTTACAGCTCTAGTCAAACAAATAATAAATTATTCATGGAAACACGGCCGTGTTAAGCCATCACATTGGTCTATAGAAAGAGATGCAGCTGAACGAGAGGAAATGGAAGAATAAATTGTAGAAGAACACAGGTACTGTAATTATTCTAGAGAGTGCCGTGTTGAAATGTATCATCATGCATTTTACATGCTATATTGCTGCATACCTTTCAACTTGGAAAAAATTCACCTGTGTGGAAATTCACCTGTGTAGAAAAGTGCAGTAAAATGCCTTTTTTCACTCAGTGCTGTAAGAGGTATATGTACATGGCCACATAAATATGCTAAGAGAGTGGAAATAATCTTACATAAATGTTTGTAGGTCTGAGATCTCAAGTAGCAATTTGTAATCCCACATCATCATCTTTGAATTGAGCACAAATTACTGACGAATTACTGATCGTTTTTGTTTGGCAGGCTGTAAGAGTACAAAACAAATGGCCAGCTAAATTCAGTGATTTTTCCCCCCCTTTACTTTTACGTTTTGCTGAATGTTTCAGTGCACATATGAATTTAGCACTGGACATTTGATACTTTTTTAGTAATTGTATTTGTTTTTGTCATTATATGTCATATTGCATGATAATATTGTATTTTACCTTCATGTTACTCTCAAAATCTCAATTAGCATAATTCACAGTGTGTGTTTTTCAACAATCTCTTGTGTATAATTTGAACGAGGTGGATGATATGGTGGTATTACATGTAAATATAGTTCTTGTAGCCCACGCCTCTCTCATTCTCTTCACCCTTAGCCCCATCCGACCGGATCCCTCCCATCATCCGCCAAGGACCAGCCAACCAGACACTCACTCCGGGGACCACGGCCCAATTGCAGTGCCACGTGATGGGCAACCCTCTTCCGAGCATCCAGTGGGAACGCGACGGCCAGAGAATCCTGGGCAACGACGAGCACATTAGCCTAATGGAAAACGGCACTTTACAAATCACAGCCCTGCAGGTACTTCAGTCAAGATAGTGTTTAAGTGTGCTCACAAGGGTCTGTTTTTCAGCATCTATGGCATCTATGGCTTTTATTTTAAAAAATGCTAATCCCCAAATCGAGCCCTCTTCAGTGCATGTCCCGTCACAGGCGGCTCTTTTCATTGACAGACACCATATGCTATCATGGAATATTCCATATGAATAGTTTTCACTTGCCATGCATTTTCAGACACGCTGATGTAACGTTTAGACACAGACGATTTCTGTAAAATGTCATTACCTCTGTCCGATCAATGGCGGGGGCATAAAACGCGCAATCGAGTTTACAGCAAACAGGCAGTCTTAATTAGCAGATCGATTTTAATACTTGCTCCGTGGACAGTTTCGGGGTGACCCAGCCACTCATGCGAGAGATGTGCACAGCGATAAAACTGGTAATTATGATTGTAATGGGAGTGTGTGCCATCGTTAGTATTAGCGCATGCTAGCCTAATGAAATCCATTCCTCAAGGCCTCAGGGGTGTGTGCGATTGCAGGTTTCACCTGAGGTCGCTGCACTGCCGTGAACAGACCTGATGTGTTAATTGATTGTTCCTGGGAATGATTAACAGACACTCATGCCTTAATTAAATGCTCATTCTGGGATATAGAAAGGTGGGGAGGCTAGCAATCTTTATGTGCTACTCTCAGCAACCTTGTACTCTCTGCAATGTTTGCATCACATTAAACATGCCCTTGATATTCAGTGCAGTGACTTTACGGACAGCTCACGCCAAAAATTTGTGTGAATTTAAGTAGCAGCCTCATTTATCAGTGAGAATTTAAGCTTTTGTGTTGAGTTGTGTTTATTTGGCTTGTTAAATGTTGCATGCTTTGTTCAGATGGGCATCTTTGGCTCTGGTGTTGGCCCTGTCCTCTCTGGTCTGGTGCCTCTGTTGGCCCCCTTTAGTCCACGATTACCCCGGCATGATGGGAGAGCACAAGGGGGCACGGAGAGTGGGGTTTGCACAGATGGTAGCATGCGAGTGTGTGAGGGAAGGGAGAAAGTAAGGGAGAGCGCTGTGAAAAGGTGCCATTATACCGGGAGAATGGCCAGAAACTGCCTGCTCTCGACTGTGCCAGGGGAGTGAGGAAAAAGAATGAGTGTGTGTCTGTTGGACAGAGAAAAACTAATAGCTTGGAATAGTTCACCCCAAAATTCGGTCATTATTTCTTCTCCTGCACATTGTTCCAAACCTCTGTTTTTTATTGTAAAGGGAGATTTTTTTGAAAAATATCCTGGGCCAGTATTTTTAGTATAATGAAAAGTCAATGAGGATGGGACTGTCAAACTCTAAAATGACAAAAGCAAAAGCATATCATATGACTTTTGCACAATATTTCAAGACTTCTGAAGCCATATGATAACATTGTCTGAGGAACAGGCCAGTGTTTTTATATATATTATTTATATGCTATTTAGTATTTATTCATATTTTATATGAGCTTTTATTTGTTGTTTTTCCAGTTTTTATTTTAATTATAGTTTAGTAATTTTGTTAATGTGCTTTTGTCAATTTTGTTCATTTTTAAAATTTTTTTACTAAATTTCCTAAAACATTTTAATACATTTGGTTTTAGTTAACAATAGCAACAGTTGCTCTTGTCACCTTTATAGGAGTTCATGAAAGTAGTGGTGCCTGATACATGACAAATCTTTTCAATTAATCAGTTGATTCAGTTCACAATTCACAAAATGTTTAATTGAATGAACTAATATTGAATCATCCAATTCATTCAAAGATCTGACTCAAAAGAATCTTTCACAAATCTGGTTCTCAAGTTAAACTGACTCAAAGAACTTATTGAAGTGCCCACTTCAGGGAAAAATTATCAGGCGACTTATATTTCAGTCTGTTGTGTGACTTCAAAAGGCTTGAAATATAACACAAGTCCTGGTGCTTTTAAGTTCTTTTTGAACTTGAAAGCCTCAGTTCCCATTTATAGTAATTGCACAGAAAAGAGTGACCAGCACATTCTTCAAAATATCATCTTTTGTGTTCCACAGAAGAAAGAGAGTCATACAGGTTTGGAATGACATGGGGGTGAGTAAATGATGCCTGAAGTTTTATTCATAGTTGAGCTATCCCTTTAAATAAGTATAGGAAGCGAATACATATTATCAAAATATTTATCTCCCTATTTCCTTTTCCACTCATGCATTTTTAAGTGTGTGTTTAGCACTGAACCCAGAGCTGCCATCTATGATTATTCAGTCGATGCCCAGTTGCTTACCTCTCTGAGCTCTTCCAGCTTTCCACCAATGACTAACCAGCACAGCAGAGGTCTAACCAATGAGGTTATCCACTAAAAGAGGAAGAGGTCACAGAGAAAACTGTTTCTACACCTTGTGTTTCCTCTTCTCCTCCTCCCAAGAGAGATTCATAAGTGACCAAAATAACACTCTCAACAACACACTCCTGTACTGCCTGAGGATATAAAGCTACTCTTCAGTACATGGGTTCAGTTTCAGACGAGACTTTTTCTGGCTTTTCTACTAATATCTGTTGTTTACTGCTGTTTAATTCATGCTAACATGCATTATGCTACACACAAATGAGATTAAGATGAAACAGACACATCACAAGTAAGCAGACAGCAATTCGAGGTCATGGTGTGTGGATGTATGTGTGCATCACAGATACAAGGTGTCATTGGTGCCCCTGAGCTGTCAGCACTATTAGATCGCTGTCAGAGAAAGAGAAAAGCTTTACTACATCTCTCACTGTCGTAAGCTATTTCTGCCTGACTTCTCCCCTCGGCCCTGTGGTAAAAATTTAATGCCCCTCGCCCTCCCCACTGCTCACCAGTTTGTCTTTGTATTTCCTTTTTCTTCCTGCACATTCAGTTCACCCATGCTAACTCAGATGATAGATAAAAAATATGTTAAATCAAACGGACAGATGAAAATTCACTTGGGTTCCCACAATGGAAAGATTTTTATAGACTTACGGAGACACTAGTATGAAATCAATCTCAAACTCTGATGGATTCATCTGATTAAGCTGTTCAGCGTGATTTGCTATTTTAAAGTGTTTAATGGGTTAGACAGTTGCATATTGATTTCTATCTAAAGTTATTTGCATACACTACCATTCAAAAGCTTGAAGTCAGTAAGATTTATTTATTGATTTAATTATAATGCATCACATTGATAAAATGTCACAATAAAGACATTTATAAATTTTTATATTTCAAATAAATGCTGTTCTTTTGAACTGTCTATTCATCAAAGAATCCAGAAAAAAATCATGAACTATAAACATTTCCACAAAACACAACTGTCTTCAACATTGATAATAAGAAATGTTTCTTGAGCACCAGATCAGCATATTAGTATTATTTCTGAAGTCAAATCGCGTGACACTGAAGACTGGAGTAATGAAGACTGGAGTGATGGTGAAAATTTAGCTTCGCTATCACAAAAATAAATTACATTAAGATATAGTAAAACATATAACAATATATTGAAAAAACATTTCACTAATATATTATATTATATATATATATATATAATATAAAAAAAAACACACACGTGTATGGAAACGATTTTATTCGGCTATTTTCAAAAGAATTGTAACATGGTTGTTTTCAATTGCAATTGGAGCGTTCAGTAGTCAAATCGGAAATTCAAATGCAAAAGGAATTGCGTTTCCATTTGAGTTTTGGCAGGTTACATGGATGATGCAGAGAGAGTGAAAAAGCAAATGTGGTAATGAATATTGCTATTTAAATATGACAGGCACGTAACTCCTAAGACATGGGAAATACAATTGCAAATGAACTTTGCTTTTTCATTTGAAATTTGGAAGTCACTGTGCGTTCGCGAAAGCGAAAAAGCAAACGCTAATGCAGGATTTGCAATCGCATTTGGATTGTCACAATTTATGCATCCACATATTGAAAACGCAATTGAAAATACAATTTGCAATTCCTTTTGAAAATAGTACGGAATATCATTCCATATAAAGTGTCCATCATAACCTTATGTTTTTATCCTTATATATATATAATATATATATATATATATACATATATTAATATATATATAATAAAAAAGCAGACTTTAAATGGTGAGTGTATATTAGTGTTAGTAATGGGGTTCGACTATTAAAATGACAATTGATTCATGGAATTGGCTGTTACATTGTTGCTAAACTAATTATGTCATACTCTAATAAGCATAGAAATACATTATGCACACAAATATTGAATAAAACACTACTATAATTAGATTTAACTATTTCTTTCATACTTTTCAGCATTGAATGAATTACACATATTTGTATTAGAAATAAGGAGATTTTCTCAACTCGTCCACAGTTTTGAATGTATTTTTTATGCATGTGTCGCAGTGCACTGCGGGTCTTCATTCTTTGTGAAAGATACAGTTTATAGTTTGCCTGTTATAGAAGTAATTATTTTGTCTCTGCATTTGGGTACATACCTATGATGCTGTAAAAAATATGCCAACATACAAGCTCGCTTGGTTTCACAATAGCACATTATTTTCTTCCTGTCTCTAACTTCAATAGTAATAGGAAAAAATAACTGTTGATCCTGTATTACTGCGAAATAATAGGCAATTTTGAGGAATTTTTGTCAAGATTTCCACGCTGCTCCAAGCGGAGTGAGGCAGTGCATTGTGCTCGAGTTTATCCATACAAATGCTGACCCTGAGCCTGCTGTTGCTAGGAAACGGACTC
Organism: Sinocyclocheilus anophthalmus; assembly: GCA_018155175.1. NCBI lineage: Eukaryota > Metazoa > Chordata > Actinopteri > Cypriniformes > Cyprinidae > Sinocyclocheilus > Sinocyclocheilus anophthalmus. The sequence goes on along the minus strand of JADLZN010006694.1, from coordinate 146,742 downwards.
CGGGGCCTACACCTGTGTTGCCTCCAGTTTGAGTGGAGAGACGAGCTGGAGTGGTGTACTCACAGTAAAAGGTAAAAAAGCACACACAAGTGCTCCATCATCACCTTTATGTGTCTTTATCCTTGACAAACTGCATCATATCATCTTCAAACTGAGGGAGCCGCTTCCATTGCAAGTTTGCTCAGTAGATACATGAGTCCATTTACTAGAGTAGTGCTGACCTGAGATCAGATTTTTCCTGTTCAGTATTGATTTCTGTTATAATGTCCTATAAATCTAGACTAATATGGAAACAGCAAGAGTTTTCTGATATATTCTGCAAACAGAACCAAAGCTCACAGAATGATAAGTTGAACCATTGCTTATATTTCTAATCTTATCTTTACAGAGAGTGGCGGTCTCTCTGTATTCCCGGTTTCAGAGCCCTACCAACTGCCCGGTCCACCCCAGAAACCTGTAGTAACTGATGTGACCCGTAACAGCGTGACCCTGACCTGGCAACCGAACGCACATGAAGGCGGAGCGGCTGTCACCTCTTACATCATTGAGGCTTTCAGGTGAGCTGGCGCACTCTGTAAGCGTCTCCATTCTGCTCCCTTCCTGTTTGTTTTCCTTCCTAGCCAAGATAATATTGTTTCTTGCCAGAGGCTACTACAGGGGTCTATTCTTCATTTTTTATTAATTCACTGTCACTATCTTAGCATTGCTGGTCAGCCGTGACAGACGGGCTAATACCACCTCGTGGTTGCCCTGTCCCTGACCCCTTTCCCCCGCTCTACTGCTCCTCACAGTCATGCGAGGGCAGCTACATCCTGTGCTTACATATCACATCCTGCCTCCTACAAGAATCACTCCCCTCAGGCGGCAACCTACTGCCAGAAAGAGCTAAATTAATTGCAACTGTATTGGTGTTCTACAATTGAATTTCAGACATAGACTGGAGAACTCTGGCTTATTTAAAGGGGATATAGTTTATGAATTACTGAATTATTCTATACATTTAGGTTTCTTGTGGCAGTTTAGTAATCTAGCTTTATTTGAGCAGTTAGGGCAGAGGGCAGTTATGAGGACATAGTTTTGTATGGAAGCCCATTTCCGCACTGAATAAAAAAAAAAAAAAAGTTAATTGTTAGTTTTTATTTCACAATTCTGACTTTTTTTTCTTCTAAGAATTGCATGATATGAACTCGCATATGTGAGTTATAAAGTCAGAATTGTGAGATATAATTCCGAGTTTATATCTTGCAAATCAGATTTTTTTCTCTCGCAATTCTGACTTTGTGAGTTATAAAGTCCAATTCTGATGGGGGAAAAAAACTGATATGTTGCAATTCTGTAGAAATAAAACCTCAAGAATGTGAGGCCCCCCCCCCCCAGCTTCAAATCACCAATTCTGAGTGTATTTCAGAATTGCAACTTTATATCATGCAATTCTGACCTGACTGTAAGACATTTCGGTTAAATCTGCATTTCTTACGTTGTCTCAAATTGCCAGTTTATATCTTGCAATTCTGAATTATGCTCGCAGTTGCATGTTTATATCTCAAAATTCTGAGAAAAAAGTCAGAATTTTTAGATGTAAACTCACAATTGCTGGGAAAAAAAGTCCAGAATTAGAGTAAAAAAGTCACAATTCCTTTTTATTTAATGGTTTTTATAAGTTGCGGAAACGGGCGTCCTTATTTTGGGCATAATAACAATTTCGGAATATTTATTTCAAACATAGTTTATAATATATATATATATAAATATCGACTGATAACTAACTAAATAAATAAATAAATGTGCTTGGTGAACCCGGTAGCACAAATAATGGGCTTCAATGTGTGTGACAGTCATGGCAAAATAATTAACATGTTGTCAGAATAATTGGATCAGTGTGCGGATATTAAAAAACGCATTTGCTTGGAAAAAACTGAAAATAAAATAATATATCTATATAAAAAACTATCAATGCTGAAAGATAATATAATTAAAATTATGTTACTCAGCTCATTTTAACAAATTTCTAATTAGATTTTGCTTTCTAGATTAATCGTGCTTATTTTATTCTCTTGGCTGTTCTAATAGGATACATATATAAAAAAAATCTTCTGTTTTTACTTTCATACAATGAGTAAAAAAATATATGCTTTCAACTTTAAAATATTTGTCAGTAAAACATGGAAACTATTTATTTTGTAATGATTTGCTTTAATATTATCAAAAAAACAATTATATAATTAGTAATTAGTTTAATCTCACACATTATAAATGGGTTTGTAATGCATAAAAAACAAGCTTTTTTATTTTCTAAAAGAGTCCCTCATACAGGGATCATCATATTTGGGTGTTCAGGGCATCAAAAAATAAATTAAAAAATAAAATAAATCCTTGCACTTGCTGTTTTAGGTTTTGTTCAGTCTGCCAGAGGTTTGTTCATAGAAGCATAGCTTAAGAAATATTCTCACTCTGATAGCTGAGGGTCTCAGTATGACATGCTAATGAATTCAAATGTAGTCCAAACAGACACTTCTTTAAGCTATTGTAGGCTGGCTGAAATGGGGCTACCTCTAATTACAGAACCAAGGTCCTGCAGTCCTTAGAGGGAGGGCAGACAGCAAACGGGATATTCAGCAACGGAGATGTAGAGAGCCACACACATACACATTTTCATTATTTCTCCACTTCACATACACACACTATGTCTCTGTCCTCTCCCTTGCCCCCCTGGGTAACAGTTAGCATGGCCCCACATCCTTAAAATTGATTCTTTATCGAGTGCTGTGGCGCTGAAAGGGGTGTTTGCTATCAAATTTCCTTCCCTGAGGTGCTGTGGAACACGGAGCGCAGGGAAAGGGAGGTGGAGAACAAGTGAGGGATGGAAAAGAACTGAGATTGAGGATGAGGAGGATTTAGGCTGTTGACACCTCAATACAGGGATAAAAAGGTTTATGTTGCGGCCCACTTTTGGAATATATGCATGCACATTTATGCAGGTGTTTATAAGGGTCCAATCACGGTCTTGCTGGAGAAAAGGGAATTGTCTGTGCCTCAGCCTTTCCCTATTTCTTCCATCCCAGCTGATAGCAAAGTGACCTTGGATTTACCGCTCCTATAGGTGGGCTGCTGAAGGAATATTTACGAGGTTCCCAGCATTTATGGCTTGGCCTAATTGTGCAGGTCGGGCTTTTATTGGCTTTGTGTCTGTGGCAGGAGTTGCCACTGGGGAAAAATAAACCTTGAACACACCGCACATGACCGCTGCTCTAAACAAGGATGATGGTTAACCACAGACAAGTGAAGAGGAATATCCCAAAGCCTTCTGGCACAGACAGATGTCTGTGCTTAATGTTCGTTGTTTATTAGATGGGGATGCATGTTGTTGAATGAATCTTGCCCACCTGTATGCCACATCTAAGTAGCTCTCTTGGTTCTCATTAAGTCAAGTTCATATTCCTGTATGCTTAGGTGTGATCTGGATGTTAATAAAAAGCTGTGTTCCTAAATTGACAGAATCCGTCAATGTTTTCAGTTTGTTTAATAAAATCTCATTTAAGTATCCAAGGTGTTATTTATTACATGCACTGCATTATGACAAGCCTAGTCTGTGCCATAAATAAATCTATCACTGCAGAGATCTTTTTCTAGTCATGCCACGCACTGTCAAGCCAAAGGCTACAAGAATAGCATCACAGAAGAGCTGGGTCATTAAACAGACACATGTAATGACAATCAAAAGAGTGCAGATAAACATCTATGACATTGACTTTGCTGTTAAACCCTCCTCTCTCTAATGCCGTGCAACAGCTTCAGGACAAATGTAGGACAAAACATTAGTGTATTGATGTTTTATTCAGATTGAGCTGTATGAATCTGCTGGTTTTGATATTGTAGAGCATAAATAAACACGTATGGAATTAATCTGGATGCAAATGTGATGAATAATTAATGTAGTAATATAATCTCTAAAATCTTTCTGTCTATTTTTTTCAGCCAATCAGCAGGCAGTACTTGGCAGACGGTTGCAGATTTTGTGAAACTGGAGAAGCACACGGTCACTGGACTGTCGCCGAATACCATTTACCTGTTCATTGTGCGTGCGGTCAATGCTTACGGCCTGAGTGACCCCAGCCCCATCTCAGAGCCCGTACGCACACAAGGTCTGTACGCTGGAGACCAATCAATTTTATGAGATCTTTAAAAATGTGTGAACGTGTAATACAATTTATATGTTGTATAACTGTTATTTAAGTATAGAAACAAATTACATGAGAAGAGCAAAATAATAGTGCCTGTTATAATACAGATTATATATTAATCAATTCCATTCAATGTGGATTGGATCTAATCATGAAAGGCAGAAGAAAAATATTGTATATCTATTTTGTGTCTATATTTTAATTAAATTTTAATTAAAATCAACAAAAATGAAATCAAGTACCACAAAATACGCGGATATCTACGCATTTCAATACAAATAAAAAAAATCAAAAATATATATATATACTGGTATATATATATCATATATTATATATATATAGAATATATATAATAATAAATATATATTGCTTGATTGATTTACTGTTATTAATCCCAAAGGACCACAATACATAATTAATAAAATAAATACTGCATTTCATTAAAGCACCCCTTTGGTTCAAGCATCAAAGTAAACATACTCCATAATTAACATAATTACAATATACAATTAAAATTCAACATCAGTCATCTAATATGACATTGATTATACAATCTAATAGCTGTTGGTAAAAATAACTTTCTATATCGTTCCTTGTAACACAGAGGCTGAATTAATCTTGAGCTAAAAGAACTCACACAAGCTCGAATTTTATATATTATATAAATGTTTTTCCATATTACCTTAATTTTCACATAAAATAATGTCGCAAAAAGTGAACTTGGTTATCTTTAATTAAAATAAAATGCATTATTTTTCTTGTTTTTTTGGGGGGGGGTTGTTTTTTGGATAAAATATTACCGTTTTTTGACTTAATGATTTTGTCAGTTTTCTTCATTCATTCATTCACTTTATTTATAGAGCACTTTACAACTGCACCTGCAGACCAAAGTGCTGTATAATCAAAAAAAAAAAAAAACACTTCATTAAAACACACGACTTAAAACAACACAGATCCTACTAACAACAAAGACTGTTCTTGATGTATTCTATATTCATACAGACACAATTTAAAGATGTTAGTATTGGATGTTTCTTGTTGTCTTTTGCAGATGTCAGTCCTACAGGTCAAGGTGTGGACCATCGACAGGTGCAGAGGGAGCTGGGAGAGATGGCTGTGCAGCTTCATGAACCAGCGCTGTTGACGGCATCCAGCGCGAAGATCAGCTGGAACGTGAGTGCTGCTAATATTTGCCCTCCAAATCAGCCCCTCGCCGGCCTTATGATTCTCCTGCCGCCTCACTTTATCTCATTTTTCTGTCTCGGTCTCCCTCTTTCCATCTGTCAGGTCGATCGTCAGTCTCAGTACATCCAGGGTTATCGTTTGCTTTATCGTCCTGTCGGCGGCTCCTGGTCCCAGCAGGAAGTGAAAGCTGCAACAGAGCGTAGCGCTGTCGTCGCTAACCTGCTCAAAGGCACGGAGTACGAGATTAAAATACGACCCTACTTTAACGAGTTCCAGGGCATGGACAGCCGCCCGCTGACGTTTCGCACGCCAGAGGAGGGTGAGATATCTGCAGCTCTTTCAGTTTCCATTTGATGCACTTCAATTTAATTTCATTCTAATCAATTCAATTCGGGTTCATTCAGCCCAGCCCGACTCAATTCTGTTCTGTTGTACATAATATGAAGATGAAACGCTTCATTCAAGCAAATAAAATTATGGATTGTATAATGTAGATTTACTATTAAGGACACTCAGTTTTCAAAATGTAATTTTAATTGAATTCTCTTCCAGTTCCCAGTGCACCCCCTCGTGCTGTAACCGTGGCAACAGTCAAGCTCAACAACAGCTCAAGCCTCAGTGTATCATGGCAGCCTCCTCCCACTGAGATGCAAAATGGAGTCATTCAAGAGTATAAGGTATATTGTAGATTGCAAAAGTCATTCAACAAAACAAACTTAGTATATCCCAACCTGACATGTTGCAAAAAGTAACTTGTGAAAGTAAAAAATGCTGCATGATATGTCACAATACAGTCAGCAGATTATTTGATTTGATTATTAATGTTTTAATTATAAATTTATATATCTAAACAGTATATAATAGTTAAGTTTTGTTGATTATTTCATGTTTTCTATTTTCGAGTCCTCAACTTTTTTTTTAATCAAGTGTAAATTCATGTCCCACTCACATTTTCTTGATTAAATAAACATTAGTTACCTATCATAAAAGAAATATATATATATAGTTTTAACAATGTAATCAATATTCCTATTATAAAAGTATGAATCATCAATTTTGGATGTACTGTTTTTAAGCATTTTATATTTATTCCAAAATAATATCTGAAGGCAGTAACAATTTAAACAATATTTTTTATTTGTGAACTTATGTTCAGCTTTTCTTTTTAATAGTTAACTTTTAACTACTTTTGCATTTTTCGGATCATCAGTCATCAAAGCTTGGTAAATATTGGTCACAGACACAGAGATTTACTTTAAATTTCAACAAGCTGATTACTCACTAAAAACTCACACAGATCATGTTTTCAGACCATTTCGAGTCTTATTTTGATGTAACACAGTGGTTATATCTAAGTGTGTGAGTTGTTTGCTTACTTTTTTAATTAGCCTTCCAAGTAGCTATGTTTCCATCCACCTATTTATATGCACATTTTGGAATATCGCATTAAAAAAAAACGCTGGATGGAAACACCAAGACGTGCATAAATTCTAAAAATGCGCATTAAAAAAGCTTGTAGATCTATTTGTATCCAATAGAACTGCCCATAACTGATTGAAACACTTCACTGAATAATTTCCTTAATGCGCATCAAAAAGACGTGACTTTGCAATGGGACAGCATAAAACTGGACCAACCAATGGACCAATCTCCTTGCCACAGCAATCTGAAAATGCTAGTTTTGTTGTCATTCTAAAGGCCGGAGCAAAGTCGCGTCAAGTGCTTTGTTATAAATTACTCCCAAAAACTGCGTTCCTAAACAGCATGCTCAGAAATCAGATCACATACCGCATTTTGTTTGCAATGCTCTGAAGCTTGTAATGTATTATACAAAAAGGATTAGTAGAGTGCCTTCTCCTACTGCACAAATTAAATTGCTTCTTTCTTCATGATATTTAGCGAAAGTTGAATCATGAAATGACTATTTTGATATCTTCAACTCGACTTGTGTAAACGCGCTTTATTTCGCACAGTTTTATGGCCATAATTCCCATTTTTGCACACGAAGTGTATTTGTACGTATTGGGTGGAAAACTAGCTACTAACGCCGTTATATTGTCCATTCAGACTGATTCATGAACGTGGACTCGCACATACACACAAGAGGCGGGATTTATATGCACGAGAATGACATGTTTTGCCTCCTCTCATGTGACTTTCCCCCAGTCGTTCTCAATTACCCTCAGCAAACTCCCCTCCCACTTTAGGGGGTCTGTTAAAAGTCAGTGGGCTCAGGGGAGGCGAGAGAGATATAGACTCCTGCTCGAACTTTTCCAGCTAGTGTCTTTCTTGGTGTCTTCTGCAGATGTGAGTCTTACAGATCAAGGACCAGGTTAGGGCACTTAAGTGTTTTTAAGTTCAGATCTAAGTGTTATCTCTTTTCAGGTTTGGTGTCTGGGTAACGACTCTCAGACGCGCTACCACATCAATCAGACTGTGGACGGGAACGTGCTGACCACTTTATTAAAGGGGCTTCTACCCGGTGTGTTGTACCAGGTGGAGGTGGCGGCAGTGACCAGCGCAGGAGTGGGCACACACAGCCAACCTGTATCTGTGCTTATCAGTGAGTGCTTGCTAAAAAAACAGCCGTGACTATTAAACTAAAAGAATTAAAGAGTGGAGTGAAGAGCTTGTGGAGTAGAAGTACCAAGAATTGTGTAAATTCTCTTTGATTGCTTTTTAAAGTCCCGCTATGAGACTAAATTGCTTAATTCTTTCCAATAAGCTGAGTCCTATTAAGACATTCTGTCTGAGTAACACTTTGATCTGTCTTTGCACTCTTTTCGTTCTCTCTCTCCTTTTCAGAATTGCCCGCAGAGCAGCCTACAGTCACAGGTGGAGGCAGCGAATCTGACGAGAATGTAAGTCTGGCTGAGCAGATCACAGACGTAGTGAAGCAGCCTGCCTTCATCGCAGGCATTGGCGGGGCATGCTGGGTAATCCTTATGGGATTCAGCGTGTGGATCTACTGCAGACGGAAGAAGAGAAAAGAGCTCAGCCATTACACAGCATCATTTGCATACACACCTGCAGGTATGCATGCACATATCACACCAAATTACATTTGACATTAAATTATGATTTTACTATTTGATGTGTACAAAATGATGATGATACTATTTAGTTTTAGTAATTTTAGTACCAAAACTTGTTTTTTTTAGTAAGGTGCCAAGACATCTTTTATATTTTTTTTATAGTTTATTTTGTTTCAGCTTTATTTCAGTTAATGGAAATCATTTTTAATAGTCTGAGTTTTAGTTAACAATCACAACACTTTCTTTCATCTCTCTACAGTTGGTTTCCCACATGGTGAAAGTTCTGGACTTAATGGAAGGTAAATGGCACTTTTAGCTTCTTAAGCATCAATTCAGAGTGTAAATACAGTGACTTTAGTTCGTTCTATAGTTATTGATATTTTTGGATATGTCTGGATTTCTAGGCCTGGTATGCTGGGTGCTAACATGGGAAATTACCCGTGGCTGGCTGATTCTTGGCCAACTACCAATCTCGTGCACAACGGGAAAGACTCTGTGAACTGCTGTACGTCTAAACATGACACCCCGGAGAGATACTATAATGGTAAGACTCGCTTTTATAGAGCAACATCACCGGCTGTACTGTTAAATTAATTTAACACTAAGTTTCCACAGCACAGAGTCTCATTAATTAAACGCTAATTAATTTACTGTCGCTTCCTCAGAGGCGGGAATCTCTAATTACCTCAACCAAAATGAGAAGTACAGCACAGACTCCAACGAAGGCCCCATTTACAGCACCATTGATCCCACCAGCGAGGACCTGCGCAATTTCTCTGCTCAGTTCTCTCAACATACCACTCCCTACGCCAGCACTCCCATCATGCCTTTCACCATCCAGGCACCCTGCAGCCCTGAACAAGATGGCAGCCACTGGATGACTCAGCCTGGAACCTCCAATGTTCAGTATGCTCAGCCAGACCGCTCCAAGACTGATAACGGTATCTTTCCAGTTTTATCTGTTCCCTTCGGTGCTAATACGAATGTTGTGCTTGGCTGTGTTACTTTAGTATTTTTTATATACTATTATAGTGCTTTGATTTTTACATTTTCAGTTTTCATTTCAATTTTAGTTTTAGTCATTTTGTTATGTGCATTTGTAATTTTGTATTAGTTTTTTAATGTTTTAATTTAGCTTTAATTTATATTTTTAGTCATTTTAGTACTTAAACCTATTTCAGTTAGCTGCCATGTCAATGTTTCTATTTTTCTTAACATTTTATTTTCGGTTTATTTCAATTTCCTAAATTAGTTTTTTATTTATTTATTTTTATTTTATTTTAACATTAGTTAACAAAAAAAATGCTTAATATATCTGTTTTGTTATTCACAAAATTCGCTTTCCTACAGTAAAACAACCAAAGCAGAAGTTAATGGGGAAGCCAGTGAAAACGCCATCTCTCAACTGGATGGATGCGTTGCCACCACCACTTCTCTCTGGAGATCTGGACGAGTGTGAAGAGGAAGATGATAATGAACTAATCCAGGACATGGGGTAAAGTTCACTGGAAGGCTATAGATTTAGCTCAGCGCTGCGCCAGCTGAACCAGCCTGAAAAATAATGTTAGCATTTGATTTAAAGGTGACATATCATGAAAATATTTTCCAGGTTTTAAGTGCTATAATAATCAGGTCCCCGGTGCATCTACCAAAACGTGAAAAAGATTAACCCAGTAAATTTGTTTTGATAAGCCTTTTTCTGCAAGAGTCTGAGAAAACGAGCGCGTCTGATTTAGCTCCCCTAGTGACGTTGCAAAGGGAACTCATTATAATATTACCACCCCTTACTCTGTAAGTTTCCACCCACGGCGCAGTCATTTTGATTTAGCAAGCGACAACGTGTACCAGTTCTATGCCAGGGCGAAAGTTGAGCCCAACAGCTAACTGTTCTGTCTTGGCTGCCAGACAGCACAGCTGTTTACCTTCACATACATACCGACTGTTTTGTATCGTGTGTTTTTTAACTTAACTTAGTACTCACATGCTGTGACAGCAGCTTTCTGTCCATGTGCTTCGGATGTGTATGCTCAGAAAACCTTATATCTGAAGTTTAAACTCATATGGTTTATAACGCATGATTTCAGTGCGATAAACATGATAATCAGAACCAAAACAGATGTTTTTAGCAGATACAAGCTGTAAAGCGCAGCTCTATTCTGGAAAGGGGGTGGGGAGCAGCAGCTCATTTGCATTTAATGACACAGGCCCGAAAAACAGCTTGTTTCTGCTTCCACTCAAAATATGCATTTTCAAAATTATATAATAACTGATCTGTGGTGTATTTTTGAGCTGAAACTTCACAGACACATTCTGGGACACCAGAGACTTATATTACATAATGTAAAAATGGGCATAATATGTCACCTTTAAAAAAAAGCCAAAATTTTGATACGGATAGTGATTTGACATGTTATTTTTATCTTACAAAGGTCATATGATGCGATTTCCAGTTTTCCTTTCTCTTCGGAGTGTTACAAGCTCTTGGTACATAAAGAAGATCTGTAAATTTGCAAAGACTAAAGTCTCAAATACAACGAGATATTCTTTATAAAAGTTAAAGTCAGCCACGCCTACCTAAAACGACTCATTCTAACACGCCCCCACATCTCGTCACTATGTGGGATGATTTGCATAACGCCGCCTAAATGTTCACTCAAAGAAAAAAGGCGTAACTTTTATTCTTGCTGTAGTATTGTTGTTGCCGCCGCTATGTCGTGAAGGTGCTGTGTGTTTCGTTGTTAAAGTGAAACTACTTTGTTTGGCCTTGCAAAAATGGACAAGACTTGAAATCAGTGGTTAAGTTGTATTTACAACCAGAACAGTTTAACCCAAATATTCAGATGTTTCCAGCGCATTTTATGGAGGACTGTTTACTGGTCCTGGTAGAGTTGACTACAATGCTGGCTGTTCTGACTCCCAGACTGTAAGTAAGTTTTTTATATTTAAAGAGTTTTTATATTTTAAATATTTAAAGCAAGTTTTTTGGGCAGTTTAGAGTAGGACTTGTTGTTTGTCATTTCTCTGATCACAAATGCAGACATGATTTTGTTTACGTGGTGCGATGCAACGCAACGTGTGAAAATACAGTATAAGTCATTATAATCCAAATTTATGTCCCCACTGGATGCAACGAATGCCTTGTTTATAATGGGTTTTCATGTTTTTGAATCGTCGCTCCGGCCGGACAGGGTATCATAGTATGGTAGGGGCGTAACATTTCCGGTCACACGCTTGAGTATTCGGCCAATCATAATGCAGTGGATAGCTGGCCAATCACACCACACCTCGCTTTTCAGACCGATGAGCTTTGTAAAAATCGACGCGTTTCAGAAAGGCGGGGCATAGAGGAGAAACAATAATGTATAGTATGTGGAAAATAAAGTGTTTTTTAACCTTAAACCACATAAAAACATTCCATTACACCAAATAATGTTCTTTTTGAGCACCATCAGAGGACCCCTTAAGACACTTAATCTTAATAGGTCAGTTAATAGCTGCCCAGAAAGGGTCTCAATCAGGACTTTTGGCAGACAAAACAAACCTCAATTCTCTCCCAATTCACACCACAATTCAAGCGAATTCATTTTAGTTTTTAACTTAATTTCCATGTCTACAAGACGACACCTTTTACCAATTTGCAGCATGCTGGCTAGTTGGGAACATGGCCTTACTTAGCCTTCTGGACAAGGTTTTGCTGATTGTTCCAGGAACAGTCTCAGAAACCTCAGGGCCAGAGTGGTTTGATTGCTGTTGACAAGGCTGTATATAGAGGCTAACAAAGTTAGCGATATTCTACTCTTGAATCTGGCCTGTTTCCTCATGACGGCCTGAGTGAATTATGTTTTCTTTTCCTGGTCTGTATCGCATTAGTTCCTTGTTAGAGAAGCGCACGGTCAGCAGTAGCCGCAGAATGCCCCGGTCGCGGGCGCTGACGGGTAGAGACACTCTTATTGCTTTCTGCCGCCACTTCAGCCCAATGGCTGCCTGTGAGGGGCACTAACAAGGGCAAGTCACATTAGCCGCAGCGGTTAACCAGCCCTGGCTCACAGTGGAGATCTGTGAATCCGATAACCTTGACATAGCCTCCCGCAGTAACCACATTAGCCAGTGATAGGTACAACCCTTCTCAAGTTCCTTCCTCTGAGCGCAAGACGTTGTTCAGGGCACAAGCACGCAATGCCACACTCACAGCCAGACTGGATTTTCATGACTAGTCCTCAAAAGTGTGATGAGCTAATGAATCATAAGGTTAACCTTTGTGGCAGCCCAAAGGCAAGAGCATCAGCTCTGTTACTGCAATATGACTATAATTTTAATAACTCACACTTCAACTCAGCGAGGTCCAAGAACTCAACAAAAATATTGAGCAGCCACATAAACCAAGAGCGTAGGTGTCATTCAGCTCAGCGGTTTGCCCTCAAAGTGCCCAAGGCATAACATTGAGTCAGTGTCACTCCAAATGCCACTGCATTAAACTTCTTTTCCATCGCTCTTGCATGGATTGGTCCCGCGAGGGCTAAAAGATCACGCATATTGTTATCTGGAGGCCAGGCTGTCTCTGTTGACACAACAGCAGTAGGAATCGATATGCCACAGGTTGCATTGACCCGGTGATTACTGCAGCAGGCAATCATAATGAGTGTGCCATGATTGATTTAGCACAGAGGTGCTGGAGTTACTTAACCCTCTGCTAAAAATGAGGGAATTTAGTTATAGAGCAGAAATAAAGTCATTTACCCTCCCACTTTAAGTGTGAAGGGCAAGCGAGTGATAAGAAAAGTTAGTTATATTTATAATAATAGATAAGTGGTGGGTAGAATATGTGCTCTGGCAAATTTGACGTGTTTCAATATGTTTATCATTATTTAGAAAAATTCTAAAGTTATCGACCTGTAAATAATATTGTAACTTTTCTTCTCACTCAGATCCGATGAAGAAGAGTGGTGTCCTCCTCTCCCGGATAGGACTTACCTCATGGACGGTGTGATGGAGGACGGTCCCGCTCCTCCTCCTAGAGGAGAGGCTTCTTCCCCCACCACATCCTACAGCCACCAGTCCACCGCCACCTTAACCCCATCTCCCAGAGACGATGGCCACTGTCACGACATACCACGCTTGCACCAGCTCGAACAGCCACAGATAGCACGGTGAGACACGTAAAACTTCAAATAATATTTCACAATAATTTCATGCATTAGTGTTTTTTGTCAGGTCAGCATTTCAGAGTTTATTTCTCTTTTATTTTCAGCTTTTTTGACAGTTTGAGTTGGGCATTTGTCAACAAAATTTGCTTGCTGTAAACTTTATGATGCATTTCTATACATTAATTTGATAAGATGCAGCATAAACAACATTTGCTTTAATCTCGGGGCGACGTTCGCTTTAAAACACTTAATGTAAGCCATCCTTCATCTTTCAGGAAACTGCTCTCCTGCATTAATAGAATAGTTTATTTGTTTTCATTCTCTTAGGAGAATTTTAACGGTATTATTATTTGTTCCTGCGGAGAAAACTTGTTATATGAATAATGTATTCCTTTGCAGGTCCGTATTTGTAGATTATCATGGCACAGAGCAAATATTGAGACTCTCATTAAGCTTCCTGCTAGACTGCAGTTGTGCCAAGTTTAGAAAGATCATTTACTTTTACAAAGTGCTGATCTTGGCCTACTGGGTTTTAAATTTCACAACAATATATCAAAAAAGTTGTCTATCAATAGTGTTATCTCATCTATAAACACACTAAACAAAATACTCACTAAATCAGGATTCAAACAAAAACAATCTAGGTTAAAACAATGTGATCCATTGAATGGGGCGCATTTCAGTTACTATATATCTAGCAAATTCCATGCTGTCAAACTTTGTTTTAATTGACCAAACATTTTTTTGTGGACAGCCGGTTGCCATGCGGACCTGTGCTTGTGCCGCGAGCACCAAGCCCCCCTCTAACCCAGTCCAACCCAAACCTGGCAGCCAATCAGGAGTGCCCTGACAACAATGTGCCACACCGCTCAGCAAACAAACGGGATCTGAGCCAAGGAGCTGCCCAAAGTGTAGAGAACATCAGCAACACCACACCAGGTGTGTTTCTGTTTCTATATAAACGTGCCACAGAAGTTTTGCTGCTCAAGTAAAATACAACTTTCATGGTCACAACCAGTGTTGGGCTAGTTACTAAAAGAATGTAATATATTACTCATTACTAGTTACTCCTTTCAAAAGTAATATTATTACTCTACTTATTACTATCTGGCAACAATAATTGATTAGTTACACTACTAGTTACATTACTTTTTTTTCACGCCCGACAGAAGTAATCTCACATAAATCTAAAAGTAAAAATAATCCAGCCTAAAATTCTTCTAGAATGTTCCGACCACATATGCTATACGCCTCATCATTTATACCAACATCCCAGCTGGAAATCCTCCTTCGAAGTTCAAAACATCAAACCACTCATAGTGATGGTCCACTGTGAGCATTCAGTAACAGAAGTGGTAATTAAGTCTCATTATTGTCATGGTAGCTGGAAACAAAACACCAAACATACAGGTCAGTGCTCTGTTACCCATATACATATTTTATTAGGTATTTTATCAAATCACATCAGTTTGTAAGAACGTATAATTTTAATTATATTAATATAATGTACCACATGCTGATCAGAGGGATGTGGGTGGATGTGGGTGGGATGTAATCCCAGAGTAAAGTACAGCCACAATTTACACAACAGTGTTCAGATCATCTTTTTTCCTGACAAAATCAATATAATGCAATATAACCGACAAAAAAACAAAAAAAAACAACACAACATCGGCTGAATGTAAGCTTTCCATATTCCAAGCTTGCCTGCTGCACTGGGGACATCACATGCATGTGCAAGTCGGGAAAATTATGAAAATAAATCTAGGAATTATTTGATTGTTGGATTTGAAATCAGCGGGGTCGAGGCATCAAAAGTAACTAAGTAACTAAGCTGTTTTATGGATGGTAACTAATATTATTACTGAAATCTTATTAGTAATTAGCTACACTACTAGTTACTGCAAAAAGTAATATTATTACAGTAACTAAGTTACTAGTAACTAGTTACTGCCCAACACTGGTCACAGCAATATATAATTAGACATTTTCTACCTAAAGCAACTTTTACAATAGCTACAATTGTTTTAGCTGCTTCATTGTCATGTCTCATCCCCCCTTTTCAGGTCGAGCGAGGCCCTCTGCAGACCACACACCGCCTGGGCAGAAGTCCAAGGTGAAGAAGAAAACCTCCAAGAGCATTCAATACCGAAGAGATATACTGCAAGGCGGTGAGTTACTGACCAGGCCTTTTCTAGAATCAAGTTAGTTAATCATTTATCCTGCTCCCGCATACTTAACATGCTGCTCACATCTCTGCAGATCTGCCCCCTCCACCAGAGCCGCCTCCTGAAGATGAGGTCGACTGTGCTCAAGTAGTGGGATTCGAATGTGGGCAAACGTCCCTCGAGAGAGTGGGCAGCTCCCATTCCTCCATGGAGAGGAGAGAACAGAGCACTCCCAACCGGAAAAACTCCTCTCATAGACGAATAGACGGTTAGAGCTGACACCTGACAAAATAACTTAAATACTGTAAAAACATTTTGTCTCTTAAAGGCACAAGTGTATATATATATATTTTTATGTACGTGTGTATGTAAGTATATATGATTAAATAGACTGGCTTTTTATTTTAAAGTTAATGAAAGTTATAGTGTATCAATACACTTTACATTTTGGTATTGTTTATGTGGCTCACAGCAGAAGATGATTTAATTCCTTACAACAAGCCCAACTTCCTGTCTCGGGGTCAGTTGTCCAGCAATTGTTCCACAACAGGAAGTTCATCATCACGGGGGTCAACAGGATCACGGGGGCACGGAACGGGCAGGAAGAGAAATGATGTAAGACCAAGTAGCTTTTCTCACACTGTAGAAAATCATTTACTTAATCAGTATTTTTGTCTTTTTTAATCACTAAAAGAAACAACATACAAGAGTAATATTTACAATTAAATATGCATACAAATTATTTATTGTACTTAATTTATACAAAATATTAATTTATAAAAATGGCACATTACATTAAGACTTGTTTTCTTAACAGGCAAATTGTTCAGCTGTCTTTTTTATGCTTGAAACAAGAAAATGTCTAGCACAGTTTTGCTTCACAAATAAATCCATATCGTTTTTAGGATGCTTAGATGTTTTTATAGTAATTCAAGACAAAACTAATACTGATTAAGACAGTGGTTTTAAGTGTATGCTTTCAAGATTAATCCTCGTCCTCCCAAATCCTAACCCTAATCCTAAATCTCAAACATTAGCCAAGCTTAGTCAAACACAGCCTCACAAACACATACGTTAGTTTATCTTTTCTTAACACTCAATGAAAGGATCTTGGTGAGACCGACTACTCAAAAATACAATGAGAAGTGGTTGATGATTCTATACAAGTTCCATCAGCTGTTCGTCACATATTGATAAGTGTAAAATAACATGTAAGGCACACAAAGACTTTTAGCAATCAAAATAAACAACAACACTTCATCTTAACAAATACACCCCCACGCCTAAAGCTTTTGGACACACTCCCCAAACGTAACACAACATAACCGGAGAACAAAAACAATGCTACAACAGATGATCCGTCCGCTAAAACCATACGTTCACAATATCCTCATATCAAACAGGTGCACACAAAAAACGCCAATAATACCCATTATAACCAAGTTTTACAGCTCTCAAATACAAAAGTAGACAGACTTGGAAAATGTAGTCATATTCTTCCTTACTAAATCTGCTGTATTCACCAAAGAGTAAATGCCTGTACAAATCAGTAGGCTGTCGGGATCGTCGCTTTATTCGACTATCATTTTTTAAAAATGCGCCGACTCATTTTGCTCACGTTTTCCACCGACTAACCGGTAAAATACCGTAAGTGGTGCATTTCACGGACGAGAATCCATAAAAGACATTAGACTGTTTCCCAAGGCTGTATGATATATTAAACCCATTTAAAAATAATAATTGTGAATTCACAAACGCTACGTTTTAATTAAATAATTATGCGATGCAGTTCTAATACAGTATATGCGCTTTAATTATTTACATGCGTGTAGATTAAGTACATGCGTCACACAGCAGCTCCGTTCACAGTAGTTCCACGGGAACTGTTATCATTTACATGTGTGGAGCGGCTCAAACTCCATCTCTGCATGTTGTTGTGAGTTTGGGTTTATTATAACGTTCATCTGGAAACGCAACATGCGCCATTTCATCAAATTTGTAAGGTAAATCATTTATAAACCTACGCAAACACAGGAGAATACATCGCAGTTTTAAAATAAAAGCTCAAACCCTCACTCTGAATTTACACGTTTTGATGATCTACATATTCATTTATTACAGTGGCTATAGCATTTGTCATAAGAAATGTCCAAATATTAAAGATTAAGTGGACATTTGAATGAAATGATGCTTGGTCAATATTAAACAAGTATTAGATCGCACAGTAATGTGTAAAAATAATCATCAGGCCGTTGGCGCCCCCTGCAGGCCTTTGTTGTAATGCGTAATGTACATTAGCTCTATTGTTTATCATACTTTATGTATTTTAACAATTTTGTTCAATAAAACCATATTATTTCTTGCTTTTGATACTTTATTTGGACTTATTATTATTGTCTCATTGCTATTATATATGTATTTTTAAAGGCTATTGTTCACTTACATGTATTTTTATTACCACAAATTTTTTTTATTATAATTATAGGGCACTATGAAATACGTTTTTATTTCCAAATTCAGTTTTTTCCATTTAAATTTTTCTATACTCTGTTTTAATGGTTAAATTACATTGTATTAATCAAAAAGCATGTCTAATAAATTGAGTTTTACAGTTTTATCTTTCCCAAATTCTGTTTTCCATTATTTTCTGGATTCTATTTTAATGGTTCCATAACATTTTAATAATCAAAAGCATCTCCAAATAATTGATTGTGTTTTTTGTTAACGGTTTTCTTGCTTTCCAGACATACTGTACATTTACAGTGTTTCTGCGGGCTAAATAAATTCTTGTAAATAATTATTTCTTGTAAATTACTCCTTTAAAAACGTTTTTGATATAATTTTATTATTAAAGACTAGAACAGTGGATATGTTGTCAACTTAGATTTCAGTGATTTGGACTATGCACTCACACTTGCTCTTGCATTTATTTGCACTTTTTTACTTTGATTCTTTGGTTAATAAAATATTCTTAAGTAAAATTGTTGATTTTTTTTTTTGCGGGAAATTAATCATTTAGATCAATCGATTAATCGATAAATTAGTCAATAAATTAATCGAAATAAAAATAGTCGTTAGTGGCAGCCCTAAAAATAAGCAATGATCTTTGATTATTACACTGTAATCTTATACCTGTACAAATGATCAATCGATAGATAGGACGAATAAAACTAATAGTAGCAAATCAGAGAGATAGATAGATAGAAATAGATAAGTAAGAACCTCAGTTTGACACCACATGGGCTAAAGGGGCCATAACACTTTTTTTACAGTATCTCCCTATTGACATGAATAGTTGTGTGATGGGAACTGGTTCTGCACTCAATGTCACTCCATAAAAGGGAAAAACCAAAAAAGAGAAGAACTACATTCGATTTGTGAACCCCCTCAATCACGGGGACCACCCAAAAACAATCTGGAACATAAAAGACAGGCCAAATAAAAGAGGGCTATACGTCCCCCGGGGAGAGAGTTTTGGGTTACCCCGTACTGTCACGGTGGTTAACGTTATCTTTCCAGTCGGACAGAGAGCGTGAATAGGTGCTTGACGCAAAGAGGAGAGAAGGGATCTACCCCTGAGATTGCCTTTATTCTGCTCTCCTCAGATCTGGTCATGTCACATGATGGACAATCCCTGCTGCATTAAGTCATCTATAGACATACCAAACCAAAAAGTCTTTCTTTTGTCCTGAGAGAGGCCACAATTATGGGCTGAATAGACCAGCTAAGCTGGTTGACCAGTTTAAATGACCAGTTAAAACCATTAGTTACCAATGTAGGGTATATTTTGGCCACATTTGCAGTGGTAAAGCTGCGATAATGACCAGCATTTTCCATATAAAACCATCTATATGGTCCAAACTGGTCTAAGCTGCTTTCAAATGCCAGTATTTGCATCAAACATTATGTCAACTTTAAATAACAGGGTGTCCGTGGGGTCTTAAAAAGTATTAAAAGTTGATAAATCAATTTAGATTAAATGAAGGCCCTTAATAAGAATTAAAAAGTCTTAAATGCCATTTTCCAAGGTATTACATTTTGTATCATCTTTTCATTATGTATATTTGTCGAATAGTGGGGTTCTGTGTAGTTTATTTATGGAATCCCGCAAGATTTGACGTCATCTGTTACGGCGCTCACTGACTGACTGCGCCGCTGCGTTGATCCCACTCTCGATGAACTTCTGACCATTACCGCACGCTCCCATCCGCTCCCGCAATTTTTGTGTCCACTCCCGCAAACATTCTAATATTGTATATAATTTTCACGCATCAGGGCGCCGCTATCAATATGTGAATGAGCTCTTGCAGTCGCAGTTCACTTTCAATTTCGCGATCGCGTGCACACTGTGTAAATGGAGCACATATCACGATAAAATATATTTCTCAGTGAGCTCGGGATCAGTTGAGGAGCAAATCCTCCAACATCTTGTCAGTTATCTCTCCTTACTTTTGACCCGTGATCAGTCAAATCTGACTTCTACAGCTCGTGTTGGATGCAGGGTTGTTGTTTTTTCCCACGAAATTGGGCTGCTTTTAAACTGTTGCCATGGGTTGATTTTCCCCAGTGGGTTAAAGGTTTGAAATATTGCATAAATTACATTTGGTTGAAATGCTTGTATTGAAACATTTTGCATTCTACCTGTAATAAAACTGCTAAATGTTTTGGGCCACACTAGTAGGAAGCATTTGAGCTGTGTTTATGATAAATGTGCATAACATTGACTGTAAAATATGTATTTTAGGGATGGAAATGACATTTTTATATTTGGGACATGGTAATTGCGCTACTTTGGGCTGGTTTTTTTTACTGGCATGGGCTGGGGATGCACAATTAAAATGATGTAGTAGTTGTGATCATTATTTTACCTTCCATGATCATTCAGACACGATCAGGTGCAGTACTGACACTCTGTCAAGTCTGCATCAAATCAAGCACTCCGTAATCACTGGTAAACGGTCTGATCAGTCAGGTGTTTGTCATGAGAAGTGTTCCACAAAACAGCTATGGTCTGTTGATAGTTGATGTGACATACATCTTTTGAATATACTTTGTGAACTCATTGCCCCGTTAGCTCGTAGAGCTTTATTTTTATTTTCCCTCCTCAATAATTTTTGTCATTTTTTTTTTTTTTTTTTTTTTTGTTTTGTTTATTGGTCTAATTCTTGTTCTTCTGGTTGCATTGCTTAGTCACTCAATTAATTCTCTTGTGCTTCGTTCCCCACTTCTGAATTATGTTGCATTGATAAGGAGTTATCACAAAGTAAGACTGTTTAGTTGTGCTATCTTACAAACAGTGTATAGTAAATGTAAGTTAAAGTGTCGCAGATGTAACCGGTTAAAACTGGAGTGGCGATGAGGTCTTAAAATGTATGGAAAGAGTCTTAAAAAGGTCTTAAAAGGTATTAAATTTAACTCCATGATTCCTGTATATACCCTGAATAAAAGTTGATCTTTTCTAATTCAAATTTTTCTTCTTTGCTTCTCTTCCAGGAGATGAGATAAGTGAAGGCTGTGAGACGCAGGAAGTTTGACTTGGACATCCCTCCGTTTTTGTTCGGAAGCTGAAGAGAAGAACCGAAGAGAAGTGGAGGAGTGTACAGATTTCAGAGTGTGAATCTGGGACTTTTGATTATGTTATTAATTATTATTGTTATTGTTATTTATGACCTTCATGGGTGGCATTTTTCATCATGCTGTCACTGTAAATAATCATCCGTTGAAGCTTTTTACATGGGGTCCAGACGCCAGGAAATAAGAGTATATTGTATTTATACATGAAAGAAGAAATGAAATCATGTTAAAAGCTCCGATATTATAGATAAGTTAATGTCTGAATGTGCCAACCTCTTGTAGAAATGTATACAGCAGCATTTCAAAGCATAATAATATTGCACTCTCGTTGTGTTGGAGAACAACGAAAAAAATATAGAAAGCACAATATGTGTTGTTTGACCAGCCAGCTAGACAGCCAGCCTCACGACCTAACCGAGCCGAGGACGCTTCTGTCTGTCCGTCTCGTCGCCGTCTGTGGATCCCCGTCGTTGCGGTCACAAGAGAATGTGGTCTTTTTTCCCCTCTTTCTTTTCAAAGCCAAGAGAGTTTGTCATTTGACGACTGTTGTGAACGATTGTACTTGTCTTTTTTTAAGGAGTGTTTTGGAGATCGTGAGGAAATGTATTTCATTAAAAAAAAAAAAAATCATGTTCCTTTGACTAACTTTTTGGGTAGTCCTTGATGTTTTGTATAAATAAAATACATTTGCTGAACTATATGGGTTTGCCCTAGTATGAATCATTTGTGTGTGTGTGTGTGTGTATTTTACTAACTTTTATTTTAAGTAGCAACTTTTAATGGTTTTATTTAGTAGTATATTTAATAGAATTAGTATAATAATATAATTCATGGGATGAATGTTTTTAAAAGTTTTAAAGTAATTACTTAACTAGCTTGTTACGTCGTTACTTAGTTTATTCAGAAATCAGGCCTCAAGTTTTCTACACAAAAAGGACAAGGCGGGACTATTCCGTGACCGTTAATCTTTGCTAGCTTTCTACGGTTACAACAGGCGTGCAGGCAGCCAGCCACTTCCACCTGGCTGAACCGCCATTGAGGGGCATGAAATGACCTCTTCCAGGGCAACACTGGATGCTGAGGAGGAGAAAGGGGGGTGAAGGCGGAGTGGGGAAGAAGAATGAAGAAAACACAAGTGTGGAGAAAGGGACAGGGAGTTAGATAAAACAAGTAGAGGGTAAAGAATGAAAGAAGAAAAACAAAGAATGTGAATCACTGCCACCTGAGACTCGCTAGCCTGAGGTGAGAAAAACAAGGAAAAAACAAGTAGACATAAAAAGCAGCGTGTCCTTATATAGACAATGAGTGAAAAAGGAGAATATAAAACTAAACAACGGTTGTTACATCCGTTACACGTCCATCCATAATGTTTGGTCCTGGCTAGGAAAGAGAATCCCGGGTGTTCCGACTCTTTTATTTATTTTAATGAATAAACATTAGGAATATAACTGTAGTAAACCGCAAACATCTAGTAATATAGGCTATTTAGTACTGCTGCTTAAAATGCGCTGTCAAAACGGAGAATGTATATTTGACTAACAGTTAAAAAAATAAAATAACCAGCCAAGTGTTGGAGCAAGTTGGAACTAAAAACCCCATTTTAACAAGGCTGTTGATCCAATAACATGTTCCACTGTGTTCAACATAACCATGTAGGTACTAATTTGTGCTATTACATTTTCCAAGCCTCATAAACAATGGGATTTAAGTTTTGAGCAGCCAGTCAAAGTTCTTCTCATGATTATCATTTTCAATATGAATCAATCCTAGAGGTGGATCACACGGAGGGTGCAATTTCTTGAGAGAGGTAGAGGGTACATCTGAGCTTTCACCTTTGAAGGTCTCCTTAGAATTCAGACCAAGTAGTCAAGACACGCACTCTTCCTTAAGTGGAGACCCACTACCCATAAATCACTAGCTCATTCATTAGCTTTGTGTCAGTGAAGACACACCCAGGAGGGCCAGAGGGGAGCAAAGCACAGTCAAAATACCATTCTCCCATTTCCATGTTAATTACAGAACCCCAAGATGGATGCCTTCAACCTCATTGTTCATTTAATGTATGCAAAGCGCATGCAATTGCCACATTAAAACCAAGAGGACAATGTTCAAACAAACTAGTAAAACAGCGGCTTTGGCATTTGGCTTTGAAATCAATGTCAAGATGTTTTACGATGAACACCGGGTTAAAACGGCTGAATGCTCTTTAGAGATGAGAAGAGAATGATATTAGCGTTTAGAGCCACACAGCTGCCGGGCTGTTAGCTAGGTACTAGGACTCATTTATGTGGCAAGTGAGCAATGTTTGCGCCTCTGAGATAAACCGAACCATCGGCCCGTGAGAGGTTCTTGAATACGCAGTTGACTGTTTGGTGTAATCTCTGCAATTCTCGACCAATTGCACATAAATGCTTTTTCTTTTCTCTCAGCAGCTCCAGTCGAACTGGTTTGGATTTGCGTACCCTGCCTGTGGAGCGTAGGCTTTAGGGAACAGAAGGACCCTTGAGTTTAATCTTTCTCAGGGCAGATCTGGGTCAGTGAAGGCCAACAGAAGGCTGGATCCCATGGGGTCTGTGCAAAACACTCTGCCATTTCTCATCTCCACACACCCGCCTCTGAACCTCCGACTGGGCACGGGACCCTGGGTAAGCCCACTCGACTGGATGGCGCGCCACACAGGGGCTTTAATTTTCATTTAGTGCGTTGACGGATGCAGTCAAGAGAGATGATGACTCAGGTGTTGGACATTAATGTCAATTTAGCCGATAATTTAGTGCCGCAATGCATTACCTTGAAAATCTGTCCCATGTGCTAACTATTCCTGGAAACATTTGGGGCTGACAGAATTTAGAAATGGTCTGACAGAAATTTGGAAACAATGACGCTGGCATATTTTAGTGTTGCTTGCTAAAGTCATTACTATTGCTATCACTTATACTTAAGATTAGACATTTGAACAAACCCTTAACAGTAAGTATTAAACTTTGGAGCAGAACTAATCCAGTACCATTTTGTGGTACTGAATGATACCTCTAAATATGCAGATTGCTGAGCAAATGTATGTGATTACTTTTTGAAACGATCAGACTTGTACTTTTTATAGAAACCTTTTTCTACCTTACAAAATGACAATAGAAGTAATAATACGTTTTGCATCTTACAGTTTCTAGTTAAAGTTTTGCTTTTTTCTCATAACTGCAATTTTTAAATATCTAACAATTTAAACTTTATTTCTCAGTTGACATTTTCAGTTGTGTCCAATTATTTTTAGCATTTGCAACTTTAGATCCTAATACCAACTCTTTCTTTTTATCTCATAATTGTAACTTCATTTCTCACAATTCTGACTTTCTCATATTTGCAGTTTTCTGTCTCACAGTTGCACAGTTTCCCAGGTTTGTTAATATTTATTGTATTTGAAAATTTATATCCCACAACTTTATTTCTCACATTTGCCACTTTATATCTAAACAATTGTGACTTGATTTCCGGCTTTACATTATAATAACAACTATTTCTCAAAATTGCAACTTTATTTCTCATAATTGCAATTTTATATTGCACAATTGCAAATTTATGTCTCACAACTTGGACTTTGTCATGTTTGTTACTAGTTATAATATTAGCAACTTTATAACAGAATTGTTACTTTATTTCTCACAATTGTGACTAAATCTTGTATTTGAAGCATTATTTCTCATAATTTCAACTTCATATCTCACAGCTGTGACTTTATTTTTACCTTTTGGATAAGAAATGCAAAAATTTAGTTGAATATTTGAATATTTTATCTCAATGCTTATCAGCAAGCGTTTTCATCAGAAGTACTACAAAAAACCTTATCATTTTATAAGAGAGAATTATTTCATGCAAAATAATCCTTGCAGACAAATGTGGGGTGCTCTTCTGTAACAAATGAATGAAAGAAACTGAGCAAGAGAGGAGCAAAACTTGGTACCGTTTTAGTGTGCTCTTGCATGGCAAACTGAGTCAAAGGATTACCAGCAGGCTATAAAAAGATGCCTTTTTGGCCATAGACAAATTCAAGGCTGTAGATCCGAACAGTGTGTTTGTGCGCACACGCATAAAAGTGTGTAATGGGGGAGGTGTGTTTTTGTGCCAAGCATATGGCCGTAGGGAGAGAGAGAGAGAAAGGAACAAGCGATAATCCCTCTGCAGTCATGCCATGGTCACTTGTGTTTTCTGTGAGTGTGTGTGTGTGTGTGTGTGTGTGTGTGTGTGTCTGTCCAGCGGGTGTCTAGGGTTGTCTGATTTGGTTCTGCTGGCTTGCGGTGAGGATTAGCGCTCTGGACGGCCGTACATGTTCTCTTGACAGACCTCTTGTGCTCCCTTAACTACAAGACAGTTGGACACAAATGCAACAAACACAAACATATGTCATAGTGATCCAAGAGGCAGATACTTGCGATTAAAATGTTCATTTATAATCTTTTTATTAACTTTAAAAAGGCAGTTAGTAAAAATAGAAGTAATTAAACTGTGGCTTTTTAGTAGTGCAGCAATTCTGAGGAATATTTATAACGTACATAAAAAAAAAACTGACAGCTAAAACAGTATGTCTACTCAAACTACGTTCATACAAAAAAAACAATAATCAACAATAAAAATAAAAAATTGATCTAAAATTGCTAACATTTAGTTAACACAGTTATATTCCAATTCAAATGCAAAATGAACTAACATTTTTCAATGTAAAAAAAAAGAAAAAAAGAAGAGTATTTTTGAATTATAAAATAATAAGAAAGGACTCCTAAAATACAAAAAACGTCTTGAATAATATTTCCTCTGTATTTTAGATAACTCTGTCATATAAAAGCGTATATGATTTTACAAAATCGTGTGTGGAGGATTATTAAATAAAATTGGTTTATTTACATTTCTTTGAATGGCAACATGAGCGTCCTGTACAATAGTCTTTATTATGGTGTGGTACAACTCAACTGTCCATATGTAAAGTGGCATATAAACTGCACCTATTGTACCTTGCAGCAGTGTGTTCTTCTACTTAATTGACCTTGCTACATACCCAAGTCCTTCGAAACTACAAAGAAGGGGGGGTTGCCCTGAGGAACGCAGGGAAATGTAGTCCATAAACTACCTCTAGGCATGTGCAAGTCGATCATCGGTGCGAGGGGTTCTCCAGATGTCCTCTCCAGTGCTCAATGCCCGAGTGTAGGCTAGATGTGGGGGTTCTTCTGGCCTCTCTGGAGGCTTTAAACTGGGCCTCCAACTCCTCCACCCACGCGGTGCTCCAGTCCCACACGGGCAGCGGCTCCACCTCTCCAAAACACTCTCGAGGGGGGAACAGAACACTCAGGGGGGATGCAGGCGGGGAGAAATCTGCAGAAAATGCAGGATCACACACACATCACGAAGGAAATCAAGGGAGATGAATGCATGCCCATGCACATAGATACAAAATACACAAAGAAAAGCAATCTGTTAACACGTATAAAGATGTACAAGTCAATTTCAACATTATAACACTGAATGATAACGTACAACGTTGCTGGACTCATCAGTTACAGTGTACTAGTCATTTAACCTGAAGCATGCACGGAGATTGAAAGATAGAAAGGGGGAAACAATCAGCAAATGGAGAGAGGAAAGTCCCTGTAGGTTTCTCTTTTGAAAGCCGTGATTGATTTGCTGAAACTTCAGAGAGGATGGTGGGGGAGCTCAGACAATTTGCAGACAAGGCCCTCAAATCCCATTATTTTTCATTGTACCAAAGTAGCGCTGCTATTTTTCACTGTCTCATTGGGAAGCGTAATGCTGCAGTGCCTCGTGAATCTGATCTGACAATGAAAATTCTCATCTCAGATACAGTTCTCCCCTCTAGTTATGCAACGATCCCAAAAAGTACTGGAATAACACTTCAAACCGTCTGAATGTGATTAGATATCAAAATATCAAATCAGATAATGCTAGAGCTTTTCTCAGAACTAACCTCATTGTTATATGAGCCATTTTTGCTATTATTATGTACTGGTCTCAAGCTGAAGACAGGTGTATTTGATCAAGTTAACTATGAACATGTTCCATTAAAATTTGACAATCTGAGTGCCCAAAAGCATGGTCTTCAATTATCATTTAAAACTTAACAAACGTCTTTTGCAGAGGCCCAGATGTCTTTCTATAGAACACTGTCAAAGCCACTTGCGTTGATGCCTTGTTATTTAATGCAATGACATAAAAAAAAAAATTTGTGACACTAAAGTGCCAAAATACTTTGGTTGCACTGTATAGACTGTTTATGTCTTACATAATTATGAATCATTTCAAAAGAACTTAATTGCAGCAAATATTTACATAATGCTTTTTTGTTGACTATGCAAATGATGCAGAATAATTTTACAGCCCTGCAGAGCTGAAAAACTAGTGACTGACAATGATGAACTGAGAAAAGCTGGTGTCCAGCAAAGAAAAGTAAAATGTGATCACAGTTTTTGGCAACTCATGTGGTCAGATTTATAAATAACTTACAAGTTTGTAGAAATTTCAAGAACATTTAAACAAGGTGAAATATATCTTGAGATGTACTGTAAGAGTACTACAAACTTATTGGTACCTGAAAGCTTGATTAAAATTTGTCAAAATATTTAC
Organism: Sinocyclocheilus anophthalmus; assembly: GCA_018155175.1. Taxonomy (NCBI): domain Eukaryota; kingdom Metazoa; phylum Chordata; class Actinopteri; order Cypriniformes; family Cyprinidae; genus Sinocyclocheilus; species Sinocyclocheilus anophthalmus. The sequence continues at coordinate 118,828 of JADLZN010006694.1, read as the reverse complement.
ATGTATTCATTTAGCAGGCATTTTTATTTCACTTCATTTCTGTGGAAATTAGCAGAGCTTTCAGGGGTTGTGAATCTGTGTAGAGCTGCTGATAGAACATTGACTGCGTGAGCAGGTTGTTCCACCTAGTGGAAATTTCTGGCAACTACATCTGTTCTTGCTGTTAACCAACTTAGAACTTGAATCATGTGAAGACTATAAATTAAAACATCCTAATTCTACAGAAGCTAAAGAGAGTTTTAACTTGCCTGATAAAGTACCACTCATGGATTCGGCTGTCATAGCCAAGACGCGGGCAAAGTTCGCATCGTTTATGAACGAGCAGTCAGAAGAGCTGATGATACTGGTTCGAGCGCTTGTCACATTGCTTTCGGACACCGAACCCCAGCCGTTCCACAACGAACCCTCCCATTCGCTGCAACAAGATGAGGGCGTGCTCCTCAGTGTGGCTCTTCTGAGGCCGACTGCCCGAGACTCCTCCTCGTCATCCATCTCCCGGTCGGCAGGCCCACAGATGTAACCAAACGTGGGTGTGGGAGAGAATGGACGTGGCATTGAAGGAGAACTTTGATGGGACGCACTGTTGGGAGACATCACAATTAGCCCTTGTCTTGATACTCCCTTCACATATATGTTCTCTCAGGACTCAGGTGTTCTTTTACCTTTGCCCCTGTGGCTTGGGGCTGATCTCCATGTATTGAGTGTGGCCCTGAGTACTGAGCGTGGTGTCCTGGTAGTCGTCAGTGGAGAGACAGAAGGAGGCCGTGGACAGGTGGCTGTAGGACGGGCTTGGCTGGGCTGGGCTGTGGTGGGTTGGACAGCCTGTAGTAACCGTAGCGGGACCCTGGAGCCCAGAGGCCGCCACCCCAGATGTGGGCTCCGAGTCCTGTCACTTGTGGTTGGTAGATGGGGTATCTCCGTTCCAGACCCCTATTTTACCGCGGAGATTTTTTCACTAATTGTTCCTTTGAGTCAGAATATTATTCCTACTGCTTGCCACACTAACTCTATCTCCCTCTGTAACTTAATAATGTTCTTTTGGAAGGTGTTTGGGTCACTTCAGTCTCCACCCGTCTTTTCTCTTCCAGCTTGTCCACCCCTGCTTGTCCTTCCGCTCCTAGCGCCGTCTGCCCCCTGCGGCAGCGCTCTGTTGTGCCGCACCACAGATTCTCCCCTGTTTCCCCCTACCAGGCCCTTCAATACCAATAGTGTGGGACCCCCCACTCTTCCCTTCAGACTCTGTCCATTAACGTGAGTCCCCGTCCAGTGTTTCCCCGACTTTTCGTGAGAGCAGACCCGTCGTCGACATTCCTTTTCTCACGGTCCTTCTTGCATGGTCTTGTCCCCGCCCCGTATTCAGCCCAGGCACAGCCGCAAACCTCCACGGCCCCTACCTGTGTAGGACAGGACCCCCCAACTTCCTTGAGCTTTGCGCCCTCCGCCAGCCTGTCTTCCCCCATCGCATCACCCCAGGCCCTCTGACGAGCACATGGTGCCCACCTTTCACCCAAGTTTCCGGTTTCCGAGACTCGTGCGCCGAAAGACTTCTCGACCGGGTCTGTGCCTCGCGCGCGACCTTGACCTCCCCCCAGCGCTACGCTTACACAGCATTCTGCTGCCCTAAATAAACTGTTGCCAGGACCGCCCGCCAAATGAGCTTCAGTTCATATCCTTCATTGTTGTCTCGCTAGCTCCGAGACCTCCTGGCCTACAGCCCTCTCGATCCTCAGTATCGCTTCTCCGAAGGCCCTTTTGCTGTCCGGGAGCCCTTACCACGTGCTGCAGCACTCGCCCGTTTCTGATACGATGTCAACACATCCACAGGCTGCTCCCGGACGTGACCCTACGCCCCCCACCACCACAGTCTTCTAACAAAGTCCATTTCGCGTAGTCCCACACTTCCTATTTTGTTCTCCCTCCATTCCTTTTAACAATATGCTTAGCCATGTCCTTGAGTGTCTCATTTGTGCTTATTGCTTATTATCTCCTTTTTAGGTGGAAAACTGGCCCCAAGTTGATATCTTTACGCACATCACCGACTGCTGTACAGTCAACGCGCTCCCTTACTTTCGTGAACCCTCCTCCACCCGCCCCCCCCCCCCCTTTTGGTTTTCCTTTCCACCCCAACCCCAGGGGCCCGCCTTCCTTCCGCAGCCCTCTTTCGTACGGGATGTATACTATTTGAACTGTTTAGACCTGTACCCTTTGACGTCTCCTATCACTATAATTGACAGTTTGGGCATTTCCGTGAATAAACACAAAACGAGTACCAAAATCGCCCGCAGCAAATCTGAAGCTTGACCTGTCCACCAGTCTACTCCCCATGCATTGCACTGTCCTGCAACCAAAAACCCCGCGTATGAAAAGAGTCTTCGACAGCTATTCGCGGTGTGTCTCACGCCTCCCCAACATCACAGACCAACACAATGCCACAGTGGCATACTGGAGCCCACTGACCTATACGCAAAAAAAACAAAAAACAGACATTTCTCAAAATATCTTCTGCTGTGTTCCACCAGGAAGAAAGCACGGTCATGAGGTTTTGCAACGACTATGGGAGTAAGCGAAAGAGAACAGAAGGTTATTTGGCCAGACCATCCCCGCTCGTGACACACTGCCTTACTTAGATTAATAAATGCTGGAAAAAATATTGTCCTTTGTTACTTCAAGATATCTAATGCATTACCAAAAGTTAACCACACAAGTAATCCGCACCAATACTCCCTTATATACGCCTTTTTACCAACATGTTCTACTGAGCTATATATGAGCAATAAAATCTCTGCACATTTAAATTTTGCTTTGTGTATAGGTGTGATTCTCACTCGTCCTCTGAGCTGAGGCTGTGGTTGTCCTCCATAGGAAGAGGCGGAGGGCTGGGTAACATGTCCACCAGCTGCAGAGAGGCAGAGTAGTGCAGGATACGCGGAGAACCCAGTGGCTTCACAGGCTCTGATACACCACCTGAGGGAATGTAGACCAGCTTAGAAGAGTTCTAATAAATAGACTGCGTAATGAGAATAGCATTTTAAACACGAGACACGCTGATGTTCAAACCTGCAGGGTGCTGACTGAATCTTTGCTGATGGTTACTCGGTGCACTGCACACTGCCAGTGCTCGTTGACTCACGGGCATTAACGGAGCACTTTTTACCGCATGCAGCTCTGGAAGTAGATTACAACATGTGTTACTGCTGGACGAAATGAATGTGAATGACTCGCTGAATGAATGAATGTCTCACCACGCTTGTAATTTTTCTGCCACGATTCCTTCAGAACTCCCATGTTGGGCTGGGCAGGGAGGGCACGTTTCCATGGCAACGCCTGCACTTCCCTCACGACGGCAGTTTTGACGATGGGTTCGGTGATCCGAACGGTCTCGGAGTTATGCAGCTGAGATTTGCCGTGAGGCATTCTGGGACAGTGACCTGGACTATTAAACGTCTTCATTCCATTGCCGGTTAGATCCACATAAAAGGTGCCATAGACGCCGCAATTGTCTGGTACAATCGGGACGGCTGACCGGAGGGGGTTGGAGTCCTTTTTAGCCGTAATGGGCAGAGCTGTCAGTAGGGAGGTAAAAACAGACTGATTTACATAATGTGCCAAGATGTCAATGGTAATTAGAGTTGATGAGGACTCTGCAGAGTCGTGACTTCAGGGGTGACAAGCGTATTTTGAAGGATCTTATAAGGACGTATCTGTCATCCGGAGAGATGACGAGAGAAAAAAAAAGAGAAGTAGATGAGGGCTGAAACTCGAGGGGAGGTTATTACTATGTATTTTAACTAAAATTGTGACTTACTTGTCCTCCGGAAGCCAGAGTTCTCTTGACTCGGGGTCCAAAGGCCCTGCTTGGGCTCACTGCTGGAATCTGGCCTCCAGCCTCCAGAGATCCACGGAGAGTCTGGTGCCGCCATTCTAGAAAGGGAATTATAAGGATGTTGACTCAGTTACTCATGGAAGCCTATTTCATAAGTATAGTATTACTGTTACATAAGAAAAAAAATCATGCTTTGGTAAATTATGATTATGAGATAAACAGTTATTTTAGAGATAAAGTATATTGACAAATGAGATATTAAGCCATAATTATGAGATAAAAAATAACTTCTAAAATATAAGAAGACTATCTCATAATTGTAATTTAGTATGTCATAATTTAGATTTTTTAAAATCTCATAATTTTGATTTATCAAAACATGGCTTTTTTCTCACATGGAGTACAGAGATGAGCTTCTATAGAAATCATCACTGTACTATGCTTCCATTACTGTGTTTTTAAATCAAACATCTTTTTTTTTTTACCTGTGTTTGATGATGAGATCTTCACTTTCCAGTCTATACAAGCCTATAAATGAAAGAGACAATTATATTTGTATGACTATGTGTGTATAGAAAAAAGGAAGTAAATCGAGACTTTATTATAGATTACCTGAGTGTTTGCCTCCCAGGTTGGTGGGTCTGACATGTCTCCTGTACAAAAACACGGCAGTAATCATCAAAACACACCACAGGAGGGTGCCAACGCTGCCGATGAATACCGGCTCTTTAATCACAGCAAGGAAATGAGACATACTGAGTATGCCTGGCTGAAACGGTGTCGCCTCCTGCCTCAACTCTGTGAAAAAGAGAGCAACAGGTAACATATTGAGTAGATTATGCTTTAAAATGATTGTTTTATACCCGTTTTGTTCGCTTACCTATGAGCAGTTTGTATGGGTTGCTTTGGACCCCCACTCCTGCCCCATTAACGGCAGCCACCGTGACCCAGAACAGCTTTCCGGGCTGCAGTGTGCTGATCTCAATACTGTGTGTCCCACTGTCCACCGTCCAGTTAAAAGACTTCTGTTCCTCTGACTCCACACACCACACCTGTCAGAAACAACAGCATGGTAAAATCAAGCAGGCTGCTACATGTACTATATATTTATCTATTTTTTTATGTGATTTTAGGTCAACATGATATTGATAATATCACAATAATAGACTGTAATGGTGCAGCAGTCTCTGCTAATGCAAAGACATCAGTGGAAAATGTGCATCAATTTTGTGGTCAGAAACTGAATTTTGGACTAATAAAAACAAAGTGACTTTAATTACTCTCTGAAGTGTTGTAGCAGCCAGTCTGTCTGAAATGGTTGATTTTGGCAGGGTCATGTGATTTTTATGTGATCAGAGATTCTGAGGCTGAAAATATGAATTATTTAACTGCTTCTAGGCTTCCTTTGATCAAACATGAATTTGAATTAAATTACATTTTTGGAACTACAAAAAAAAAATCTATTGTCTCTTACGAGTTTCTCCATATCTGCTGGAGAGAAAGCCTCTCAGGGCATTATTAGCATTGTTTCACAATGTGTGTCTTTATGCTAGTAATACCTGATATCCCTGAATGATTCCATTGTGAGCGTCATGAGGTGGAGGCTCCCAGCTGAGGTGCACAGTGTCGTTACGGTCAGTGGGCATTGTTATGGACAGATCCTGAGGTGGTGCACTGGGGACTGAGAACAAGGGACATGGTTACAGTTAGCACATGGTGACAGCTTGGGTTTAATAGTCCAATGGTTTAGGGTTAGTACATTTTTTTATGTTTCTGTAAGAAGTCTCTTATGCGCACTAGGGCTGCATTTATTTGATAAAAAATACAATAAAAAAGATTAAATTGGAATATTGGTACAATTTTAAATAATTTTATTTTAATATATTTTAAAGTGTAATTATTTCTGTGATGGCAAAGCTGAGTTTTCAGCATCAATACTTCAGTCTTCAGTGTCACATGAACTTACTGACCTTTTGAATGGCAGTGCATAAGTACAAAAGAGTTAAAATATCGAAGTAACATGAATGAAGAACCAAACTAATATTAGGCCCCCCCCCCACCAAAATAATCAGCGTTATAATCGTATTTTTTCTATTATTTTGAATTTTATTTTATTTTAATATTTTCTGTTTTAATTTTTATAGGTATAGTTCATGGTTTTAGTCATTTAGTACATGTGTGTATTTTTTTTTCATTTTTCTTTTATCATTTTTTTAAATATGCCTATATGGTTTTGTTCATTTTTATTTATTAGTTTTAGTTTATTTAGTTTGAGTTACTTTAGCACTTCAAGTTAAACTAAAGGTTAGTTGCTAGTTTAAATATTTTTTATTTTATTTAACGTTTATTTTGTTTCAAGTAACAAAAATGTTCTTTATCTTTTTAGTTAATAATAATAACCCTTGACTAAAGTACTTTGGAGTACCATGCAAATACCATGGTATATGGTAATCATTAATAAAGAAGCATAGTATTACCATCTTTGAACATGATACCACTAGGGCCCCCCCCGATTAATCGGATAAAAAAAAAAATATTCTCTTTATTTTAATTTTATTGACAAAAACACACTATTCCACATTCTGCCCAATGTCCTTCAAACAAATGTGCCAACTGAATGCTATGAAAACATACAGTGCTTAACAATTTATTAGACCACCTGTCATAATAGAGAAAACTAATATTTCAGGAATCTGTCAAAAAATTGTTTAAATCTGAAAAATTGTTCTTTTATTGCCAATTTTGTGTTTTTTTTTTTTTTATTGGGCAAACACAACCCGTAAAAACTCAAAATAGTATTATTCAAGTTAATACCCAAAAATTTTATTTTTGCTAAATGCTAAATTGTATGTTCAACAACAGATATTTCAGCACAAGTAATGTTTTTGCGCTGAATATTGTCTCCCTCTCTACTGTGTTCCGTCTGTTTAACGCGCGTGCCCGCCGTGCCAGCGCTCTTTCAGTAATGCCGAGTTCACACTGCACGATTTTCAAAGACGTCGCATCACTGTTGGTTTCACACTGAACAACTATCTGGGGTAGCATTCAGTTGTTGCTGTGTTCACACTGCACGATGGAACGACGACAGGAGGTTACACACTGCATGACTTTACAATAGGAAGAATCGCCGACAGCTCTGTCTGTCTCTGTCGCGTGAATGAGCACCGATTTGCCTCGGATTTCGGGCATTTGTCGGCGATTTCGCAAAACCTGTCGGCGAGTGAAAAATCATGTTAAAATCATGCAGTGTGAACTCGGCATAAGGATTTCAACTTAACGCAGACCGTCAGTACGGGCCTTTATGCACAAATGGAAAGGCTCGCTTGAATTTGTGACATTTACAGATAAGGATATGACCGTTAACTGAAAGTTTTTCGCGCTGTGGACGCGCACACGTATCTGTCAAAGCGCCTGACAGGGCAAGCCATTACGCTGATGCATCAGCTTGATTGAAGCTTAAGATAAAGATTTTTCATGTTTTGGGCAGCTTGGATCACGTACTTTTCCTGCAAGAGCTGTTTCCTCTACTATTTTTAGATGCATTTTGTCCATAGAAATACGTTATTCAGTGCTGTAATTTGATGCGACCGGCTGAAGTTGGACGTGCACTGGGCAGACTCAACCAATCGATAATGAGAATCAATTGATTTTCATTATCGATAATAATCGATTTGATCAATTAGTTGTTGCAGCCCTAGATACCACCACAGTCCTTTTTTTGTAAAGAATGTTCTAGATTCTCACCTATCTCTGGCACTCGTAAGTGTCTGGTGTTGCTTTCCCTGCCATACAGGCTGCTGCCATAGGGTCGGACTTTGAACTCATATTTGTAGCCTCTCTTCAGAGGTCCCACATGTGTGTGAAGGCCAGGCTGAGGAACCCTTTGAGCTGTCCAGTCTGAGCTGGCCGGCAGGAGAGAGCGATACAGCACCTCAAAGCCTTCAAGATAATGAGGCTGTGACACTGCAGACGACTGCAACTACAAACAGAAGAGAAAACACTAATGACATGATGCTGTCTTAAAATGAAAATACAATTATTTAAAGAGCGGTGCGTGAACTGCATTACCTTCCACATGACTTGAGACATGTTGGAGGCGGTACTCATAACTGTGACGTTCTCCAGGCTCACGCGTAAGGCAGACAGCTCCTTGTGTAGGTCTCTCAGTCTGGTGCTTCCTACGTCTATAACATATATTAGCCAGACATCACTAATCTCAACAAATGGCATGCTGGGAAGAGGTTTAAGTGCTGTTACTTGACTGATTACATGCATTCTTACCCTCTACAAGAAGCTGTGCACTGGCCACAGACACCCCAAGCTTATTTTCCGCAGTGCAGGTGTACTTGCCCATGTCCTGAGCCGTCACATAGTGGATTTGCAGACTCTGGTCGGGGTTGATTAAATATCTGGCAAATGCGATTGTAATATAAGATTAGGAATGTGAATTGTAAGGAATTTCACAATCATTATGCATCTGGGGTTTTTAACTGGGGGACCCCTGAAGGTTCTTTCATGTACTGCAGGGGGACTATATTACAATATACTGAATGATTCTATATTATTAAATCATGATCTGACCTGCCATTGGGTAGAGGTCCTTTTTCTCGGCTCCACTCTACAGAAGGCATGGGGTCTCCATCGGCCTCACAGAAAAACTGTGCAGATGCTCCAAGCTGCACTGAAACATCCTCTGGTTTATGCAGTAACACTGGCTTAGCTGAGGAAGAAGGTCAGATGTATGAGTCTCCATGCTTTAATAGTTATTCATACTCTTTTAGAGCAAAGATAGAGTCTCACCTAATACAGAGAGCCGAGCCGCTCGGCTCTCTCTCACTCCAACTGTGTTTGAGGCTATACAGCTGTAAACTCCAGAGTCATTCTTCTGGGCCGGAGCAATGATCAGTTTACCATTCAGTTCCTATACACACAGATACGCAGAAATATACTGTCATCCAGACACACAAAACACTGTTCAGGATCCTAAGGCACAGGTCTATCTCTGTGATACACTTTCTGTGTCACGCTGCCCTCTACAGACATATACAGGGAAGAGTTCTCAAGACATTTTATTTTTTTTTAAGAAAACAATGTCAGATTAGAGTATGTTTTGCACTCACAGTGTAATGTTCATTGCTGCTGTTGATTAGGATCCCGTCTTTCCTCCAGGTTATATTGGGCTCAGGATGTCCAACTGGTGGGCTGCAGTTCATCACAGCCACCTCGCCAACCGCCACCTCCACGTCACTGGGCTGCACACGGAACTCTTCTCGCAGAGCTGAAAATCACACATGTGGTCAGAATGAGTGTATATATAATATAGTAACTACTGTTCAAAGGTTTGTGGTCAGTAAGATTTTTTAAAGAACTTAAACCTTTTATTCAGCAAGGGTGCAGTAAATAGATCAAAAGTGACAGTAAAGACATTTATATACACAAAATTAAGCAGCACAACTTTGTTCAACATTAATGATAATAAGAAACATTCTTGAGCACCAAATCAGTAGATTAGAATGATTTGACACTGACAACTGGAGTAATGACTCCTGAAAATTCAGCTTTGCCATCACAGGAATAAAATACATTTTAAAATATATTAAAAAAGAAAACGGTTATTTTGAATTGTATTACTATTTCACAATTGTACTGTTTGTACTGCATTTTTTTTTATCAAATACCTTATTTATCAAAAATGCCTTCATGAGCATAGGTCTTCAAAGCCATTAAATAAAACCATACCAACCCCTATTTTGAAGGTAGTTTAAATGCTAATGGTCAGTCGCTGATCAAAAATGTAGTATAAATGCTAACAATCAGTTGCTACATTTCAGAGAACAAATGTCTAAATTTTTCTCATGAACGCCCTTTTGCTTTAGTAATCAATGCCTATTGTCAATTCTCTTGACGTAGCTTGTTTGTGTCTCAAATTATCTAGCAGTGAATAGATGTAAACAAAACGCAAATTCATTGTGTGCAACAATTGATTTAATATCTCAATCTGGTCCTGCTCCAATCCAGTGGAATGCAGAGTAAATGAGCCAGCTGAGGAATCTGTTTGGGCTACAAACACAGCATGCTGTCAGAGCTCAATTAGTGCTCTGTTTGTTTCGGGCAGGAAGGCAAACTTTGACATCTGATCTCTAGTAATCTCATGAACTATCTTAATAAGCTTCCTCGCCCTCTTGTTCCTTCAGTAGGTCTTGATGGGTCACTCATTGTTATCAAGGTCTGTCAGCCTCAAACAGGTGAGTTCACGTGGGAACTGACCGTCAAGATTGTTTTGGACCCTATTGACTTTCATTGTATGGACAATGTTGTTCAAAATATGTTCTTTTATTATCCACAGAAGAAAGGTTCTGAACAGTATTAGGGTAAATATTGACCGAATGTTCATTTTCAGGTGAACTATCCCTTTAATATTAGAAAGCATCACACCTTTGTCATGATTCAAACCTGCTATATGAAGGGAGGCATTTCTGCTCGTTGCGACCCCAGCACTGTTGCGAGCCACACAGGCGTACACCGCTTCATGGGACTGACTCTTTCGACCAGGAATGACACTGAAGAAGAACAAACTTCCTTCTGGCAAAACGATAGGCTGTGACTGCGCATCCATCTTGTCCGTGTCAAGAGGTTGGCCATTTCTGAGCCACTGGATGGTGGGCTCAGGGTTGCCCTCTGCCCTGCAGGACAGTGTGGCTGGACTGCCCACCCGGACCACCACATCAGAGGGATGGTGGACGATACGTGGGAGGCCGCTATCTGAAACAGGCCTGGACCCTGGAGAACCGAAAAGGAAGAATCAAACAACAGTGACTTCCACTAAACAAATACATTTTCAAATTCCAATCCGGAGAGGTCATTGAATTCTTTTGTTTAGGATGGCTAGATGACCCTGCGATGAGTAAGGGAAACACATTTTCTGTACGGAAAGGAAACAGAGTCAGAGCAGGAGGCTGTTTTTCCCACTATGAGAGGAACAAAGGCCCAGCACTCACAAACAAAGTCATGGACCAACAGGACATCCGTCACCTGTGCACCAAGTGCAGGAATGGCCCTCTGCTATTATTGGCCAACTTACAATGTCCTACAATGTCTCTTTGTACTCTCACGCCAAAACATGCCAATCACATGAGCATGAGAGGGTGTCCTTGAAACAAAAAAAGCATTTGGTTTGGACTTACAACAACTCCTTGTTGTCTGTCGGATTTGGGGGCCCTTTAATTACTAATAAACATAGGCTAAATAATGTTGTTAAACATAAACTGAAATAAACTACGTCTTTTCCTCATACATGAAAAGAGGAGGCAATTCAGGGTGAAGTGCACAATAGAGAATCTGAGCGCTACATTCTTGGCAAAAATGTGTTCTACTATTAAAAGTTTCTATTGTCTCTGATTGGGCAGTTTCCTGAAAGAGAGGAAATGAAGAGTCTCACAGTCCTGCTATGTCATTTTCACTGTAGAGGAATTTGGGGGAAATGCTGGAAGTTTGCAAAAAAAAAGCAATGCTACACTTTCCACAGTATATTGTGACATTCTACAAGGGGGTTTTGAGAGGCTTGTTGTTTTAACGAAAATAATAATACTAGTTTTGTGCGTAAAGATGGATTCTGCATTAGATTATAAACAGGTCTATGTCAGTCTACAAGAGCTTCTGGAAACAGCTGAAAAGCGAGCATGTAAATAAAACTTAAAAATTTGATGCATCGTTTACTTTTTACATATGTAACAAAATGAAGAATTATAGACTGAAATGTTAACTTTCATATAAAATGACGGGGATTAAAGGTAAAGTAACATGTACTGTTTGCGTAATTGACATTTTACATCCATTTATTCTTAAGAGAACATTATACAGTATATCGTCATGAAAATACATTTGGAATCATTTAGATCACAAAACAAATTAAATATGCCCTTTTATTATTATCATCATAATCTCAATAATAATTCAATCAAATTCCTCATTTAGTTATTGTTTCAAAACCAGTAGCCTAAATAAAACTAATCGTTTCTAGATATTAATTATTGTACATTTATAAGAAAATGACATGTATCCGTATCTGTCGCAAAAAAAGCAAACAAACAACAATATAGTTTATCTCTAGAAATAACCTTTTGAAAAATTATTTCATGGATTGAAATAACTTTTTTGTTAAATTTAAAAAAATAATAAATAAATAGTCTGTCTGAATTACAGGATTTCTTCACCTCTTACTTGGCGACAGTTACACACTGGAACAAAACAGTTAATTAGGCTTTACTTTGTGCTTACCTTCAATATTATAAATAATCCCAAAAACCCAAAAGAGCTTGATAAAGTGTCTCGTCATTTTACGTGTCACGTCGAATTCAGTCTACGAAGATAAACAAACGCATCGTTGTTCTGTCAGACTATCTGCGTTATAAATCCGCGTCGAAAATGAATAGTTTTACAGGTTATATGACGGAATGGCATTTCAGTTGAGATCTACAGGTTTCACAGTCATGTCTCTGTCGTTTCAGTCAGTTTGAGTGTTGAACAGAGCGCCATCCGGATCGACACCCGCCCCGGTGACTGACTGGAGCAGCAGCAGGAGCTCAGCTCATGACCTCCGACGACTTGACGAGCCAGCGCTAACTAATTACTCCAACAATTGGTGAGGTAAACTACACATGTGGGACTTTGAAGTTGTGCTTTTGCCCTCCGTTTATGTTTTGGTTTGAATTCAAGACGACATAGTTTAAACAATGGGACATACTTTGGGCCAAATTGTGTTTGTTACACTTACACATAGGCTACTACTGTACGAGAATTGTTTCTTTTATAGCCTACTATATCCACTCTTTTGTTTTTTGTTTGTTTGTTTTTTTACAACTTTTATTGTCATTGCAGGACGATGGTGGGGGTCATGTATAATTTCACTTTTAGTTGAGTTAGTAATTTAATGTGTTATCTGAAGACCTCTATCAAATGTTTGTAATGACAGCATACAGAAACAGGAAAGCATTAGACCTCACAGCCAAGAAAAACTTCCTTTCTAAGCTGCACAAATTGCTTAATATGTGAATACAAACTGATGCTAACCATACGAGTCATTAAAAAAATCAGAATGAAATATTCCCACATAAATCAGAAAAGTTGATCAACTTTAAAGTGAATATTGGTACTGTTCAAGTGACAGACTTTTTCCATTCAACAAAAGGTGAAAGTTTAGCACAGCTGCTACTGTAGAGTTGAAACAACACGGAGGAGCAACACTTGCTAATTCCAGTTACTATTAAGTCTGTAAATACGGTCGCTGAGGGGCTGAGACGGAGAGAGGAGAAAACAGAAAGCGAAAAGAAAAGGATAGGAGAGAAAAGCAGAGGCAACGGCAGTTCATTTTCTCGAAAGGCACATATAAATAAAGTGCTGTTTAGAGAACTGTCCATTGTGTGGCCTAAAAGAGCAGGCCACACTGATGGACACGTATATTGATCCAGAGAGCAGTGCCTTGATGGCCTGTGGATCACCAGCTTTCAGCGACTAACAAAAGATGTTGAGGGACTATGGGGCTGCATACCACAACATAGAATTAAAGCAGCACCGCAAAAGAACTCCAGGCTGATTTAGCGCCCAGAGTAACTTCTCAGCACGTTTTACCCATAAATAAGTCTCTTTGAATTCCTTAACAATGTCTGAGTTTGAGTGTAACATTATTATTATTATTATTTTACCAAAACTGACTAAAGTAAGGCATAAAGCATGCTTTTAATATGTAACAAGTGGTCAAGAATGTTATGTTGGAAATAAAACTAGCTGAAACCCTGCTGAAACACAAAATGAAATACGTATTTTATATTTCATGTTATAAAAATATAGTTGAATCCAGTTGGGAGGATTTTTTATTGCAAACAAATAAAACATATGAATGAATAAATAAAAATTATACCAAGAATAGCAAAGGAAGATGAAATGGGTTTAACAGCATCTTTTTCCCTGTTAATCATTTCCCTACAGTTTCCAAAAGCCAATCACTAAAACGTCGAATACATCATAAACTACAGCAACAAAAGTTTTTTAAACAGTAAAACTTCTAATAGCCATGCAAACGGAATGCACTATGGTACCGTCACACTTACTTAATAAATTCTTCACATGTAAATTAAATCAAGAGTGTCCACAAGTGAAAATCATGAAGTGAGAAAGACTTTATCAAGTTATCACTGTCTTTCTAATTTCATGCTTTGGACCCCATGCTGATATGCCTGAAATCAGCTGCCGAAGCCATTAGGTTAATAAAAAAATCTGAATAAAATCACCATTCGGTCCTAGATAAAAATTTTAAAAAAAAATTCTCCAAGTTTATAGATTATTAATTTGAGTGCTTATTCTTTACCAAAACGTGAACTAAAAGGCAAATATAATTTACATTATAAATTTTCTTAAAAGTGCTACTGTATATTCCCCCAAAAATCCATTAGTTTTACCTTTCCTGCGATGGGCCCTGTCCCTGTGTGTCGCCTGCTGGTGTGCCAGGCGGTGACGAAGGTGCCCTCTCCCCTCCGACCTCTCTGATCTCTGCGCCACCTGCTCCTCAGGTGGGCATGCGCACTGGCATTGGCACTGGTGTGCCGCCTCGGTCCAGGTACACAGCCATGCCACCCACAGCAGCCATGCTGACACCTGCATCTTCAGCTTAAAGCTCCTCTCCTCTGGCTCTGCACCCTCCACTACACCATCCCAAAAGCGGTTCTGACCGATCCACCCTTCTCCCCACAGTCCTTGTGGTGCTAAATCATCAGGAGATTGTTATAAAGAATGTTTTTTCTTTATATTCCACAAATGCTTTGTATTTACTTTCCCTCCCTCTTTTATTTAGCGCTCCCTCCGCTCTCTCCCTCCTCTTTCTCGCCTCGCTTTTCTCTTTTGGGAAAGAAGTTGGCAGAAACAATGATTGAAAAACAAGTTTCAGGCCCCATGCTGGGAGCGCGGGAGAGGAGGAGAGGGACGGGGACTGTCTCCTCCAACAACATCTGTGTCATTCGTTCTGCACGTCCCAAAGACGGAAAACAAGGCCCGGGAGCGAACGGGGAGGGGACGGAAGGGGATCTCCCATACCGAAAGGGATCAGTTCCATTAATCAAGTGTCTGCTAGTCGACTGATCAAATCCTTCAGAATGACAAAATCTCTCGCTCTTTAAAACATCAAACGGCTGAAAACGCATTGCCTGACTGCTATTGGCCCGTACCACAAAAGAAGAAGTAGACACTCTTCATTTCTGCATCAAGCTACTCTCTCAAAAGCATGAGAGAGGGAGTGTTTTCAAACAAAACTGACCCTCTCCAATGGCTTTTGCTGCTTGTCGGCCATGAAAGGGACGGCTTTTGTCTGGGGGGGGATTTGCACTTTCTCAACACAATTTCTATTTTACGCAGAGAGGAGAGGTGAGCAGACCGAATCACTTATGCAACTGGAACGTTCTCATTTGTCGAAGTGAAGATGTTTTACTCGAAGTGGAGATCATTTCGATTTTCACACTTAAACATTTCAATTATCAGACAACAGAAACCTAGTTGAATTTGATTACTGAGCAGCAAAGAGGACGAGGAAAGACACGGGCCTTTTCTCTTCCTTTCTTCTTTTTTGGTTCACATACATTCACAGATTTATCACTGTTCACGAAGCAAAAAGCAAAAAGGGAGAAATTTGTACCTTTCTGCGTGCACAGTATGTGTCCCACTCATCACAGAGGTTGAATCAAATGGGACAGAGAAAGCAATTTGTCTCATGCTGTCCGGTCTTGTGTTCCACTCACTAGTCCTGCTGCTTCAGCACAGTAGAACAGAAGAAACATGCTGAGTTTACAGACCTGACCTGATCGGAATTTAATTCTACAAAACTCCCAATTCATTTAAGACTGTAAGCCACAGGCAGAGATGTGGGCAAAAGAAATATTACCACTGATGTACAATAGCATTATTTTTACACAAATACCATGGTGAACCCGTTTCTGCAAAATTTGTATCTTCAATCTCTCAAAAAGGTATCAAAAATGGTTCAGATGACTCATGCTCCTCTTTAATTTGTGAATGAATCATTCTGACCAGTTTTGTGAATCAGGTCAGTCAATTCATTTGAAATATCTGCTTCAAAAGAATGCGTAATTCACTAATTGGACATCACTACTAATCTCATGAATGTGCCAGGGAGAGTTATTAGTGAATAATGAATTTTAACTTTAATCTGTTCCTCTGACAAAGCTATCACATGACAGCAGAAGACTTGTAATACAGAGCACAAGTCTGTTTTATGCTACTTTTTATGATATTTTTGTCATCTTAGAGATTGACAGCCCCATTCACTTTTATTATATTGCAAAGAATAGCAATATAATAGATAGAATTGTAAAGAATAATATTATAAAATACAATATAGAATTGCAAAGAATAATATTCAAAAAAACTTACCTTTTGGCTTCTACATAAGAAAAAAGTGCCTAAAAACATACATAAAACATATTTACTTAATTGTGCGTTTTTCCCCATTGACTTCCATTGTAAGTACATAACAGTCATTCAGCTGTTTCCGAGAAATGAGCAATGTATTTTCAAGTTCCTAAAACAAATGTATTTTAGATTTCACTGACCACCCATATTGCAAGCCACGACCTTGCATTTCAAACACTAGTCACTTGTTAATTCAATGCTCTCTTTTCACTGTACCCCCTGCCAGGTAGCAGGTCATGTGGAGCGACCCTGGTGAGGACCCAAAAATAGCCACGCTTCAGCCCTCCATGGGGTGTCAGGGTGGACCTGCAAAGGGCTATTCCAGCTCACACTGACCCTTAAACTGTGCCTTAATTTTCAGCTCAGGAGGATGGAGAACACGCTAATCTTCCTAAAGAGAGAGCAAGAGAGAGACGGAGAGAAAAAAAGTAGATAGAGAAAAAAATTAGACTCTTATGCCATCATAAAGAAAGATAGGATAGTGGATATGTAGAGAATGACAACCCTTGAATCAAAGCAAAACAAAAGCTTATATCTTGGTCTGTGAGTTTCATTGGGCGAAAAGAAAACAAAAATGCACTACTTTCAAAAAACCTTGTTCTATTGTTGGATGAATGCAGTATTTCAAAAAAACCACACACACACACAAACTTTTTTGCTGCCAGTATTCCAAATACAAATACACAATAAGAAATACTCACTCTTGGTGTGAATAAAATAAAATAAAAAACTAAACTAAACAGGAAGTCAGGAAAATGTTAGCTGTCATTATTCACAAATTTGCCTAAAATAAAATATAGATAAAAATAATAAAAATGTTGTTGAGCGAATTTTCCCCCCTGGTGTGAATAGGTCCATCGAAATGCAGTGTTTCAAATCAAAAACTTGTTTGCTGCCAAAATTCCCAACAAATATTTGCGCTTGAAGTTAATAAAATTTTAAATATTATTAAATGATTTTAAAATATAAAACATATACTAATATTAAAAATATTAATGTCTTTATCTTTCAACTGCAAAATGTCTTTATTTTTCAGCCCCCTTTTTGCACATCCACAAAACACATTCCTAATATTTTAGTTTACTGTAAAATCATTTAATTTACTTTGACTTCCAGTTTAGCACCCACATTTGACCCTTACCTGACCCCACACCTATAACCGACCTCAGATATTTTGCATCCGACAACAACCAACAGGAGTTGATGCTTGCACCATTCTTTTTAGGAATCCTTTACAGATTCTAAAATGGAACAATTGATACGAGTAACATTTATCCAACACTAATTAGATTAAAAATTCTCAGGGATGGAGATGGGGGTGCGAGGGGTGAAGGGTGGGCATGCAGAGCTAAGAGCTGGAGAATAGAAGGCCAGGGGTGTGAGGGCAAAAGTTCTGCATGAGTGAATCACAAAGCAGGATCTAGTGTTCACGCTGTTCCCCTCCTCATCCCTTCCCCTCTCCCGCGAGCCTCGGCAGCACCCACACCCATATCCTGGGTCGCGCTTACACCTCCAGCTCTGCATCCCCCTTTTGCTTTCTTTCTCTCTCTCTCTCGTTCTTACTCTCTTTGTATGTCCAGCTGGCTGCCCTACAAAGCCTCCAGCTCAGACTCCCAATGAGCCCTGCTCCCTCCAACGCTTTGTTCTGCCGTTTTTCCCACTCCCTGGAGAGAGAGAGTCACTACCAGCACGGACAACAAGAAGGGATAAGGGAAAATGACAGAGAGGACAGGAAGAAATGGAAAGGGGAAAAAATAAGTCCAGTGTCTTTGCAGTCATGGATTACAGAGTGGTACATTAGCAAATTGCATTTCTCAGCTACTTTCAGCAGCTATGCAACTTCCTCTTTGCCGACAACTCTGAGAACTTCCTTATTTCTGATGTCCTTACTTTATATGATAACTAAAACATTGATTATGTGATAGTATTTACGTGACTTCTACCTGATTTTCTTTTGGAAACCGTCCATAAACATACTGGTTTTAGAAGTGCTCCTAAAAAATGGTGCCTTTAAAAAAAGATTTTTTCTAAAAAAAAAAAATCTATTTTTCAAGGTCACTGTCTTTTGTTTTTTTATTATATCGTACACATAGACAGCGTTCAATGTGTCTGTGATTCTTTGGGTTGATTACACAACCCATTTCATGTACCAGTCCATCCGTCCGGTACCCTGTTTCTCAAGCTCTGGTAGATCTTCGCCGATCAGCAAGCAGAAAGGCCTCAGTGTTGCGATGTGGGCTGGAACTAATAGGATTGGATTTGATTCATTAGATTCTCTTTCATCGCACTGGTTGGAATTTCACTGCACGTCCCGTAGGACTCCCCACTTTTAAATAAGGATTGCACGAAGACCTGAGGGGTGAGAGCTAGCGCAACTGAGACACGGCCTCGCCTCGCTTCTTGCTCACATTCCCACAATCTCCCTGTGTAAGAACTTCCGGATATGAGTATTTGGGATGAGCTCCCGGATATTCCAAGTTTTTCTGCATGACCAAAATTAATTAGGCTGCTTTGTAATGGACAAACATAGATACTTCTCTGGACTATTAATGTCGTGTTGGATTTGTCACACATGTTTGATCGGTTGCTTATGGCTTTTTAGCTGGTGAAACCACAGCTAACATGTTTTGTATCCAGTTTGGAGCTTTTATTGTCTTCATGCTGTAAGGATCACAGCACACATGTACAACATGCCTGTGAAAATAATAAGCAGTAACAACCTCCATCTTCCCCTGTGAAGTTTGCCTCCAAGAGAGATTTATGAAAATGAAAGTAAACGTCTGAGGCAAAAAAGACCCACACAGAGTATTCGCCTTGTTAAGAACAAAATAATCAACTTGCGCAGCTTGAAGCTTTGTTGGACCGCCCAACTTTGCTCCCTGCGTCTTTGTGGTATTGTGCGGAGAGTGAGACAGTGTCTTAAAGAATGCTTCCATAAGGCCAAAATTAGCATGTCAATATGGGACCAAGAAAATGAAATTTGTCTGGTTTTAGCTGTGAATGAGCGAAATTTGAGTTTGCAGATAACCAATTAATGGACTGGGGTATTAGAATGTGATTTCATGCAGCAAAGGCACTGAAAATATGCAGTGATTATGACTGAAGTGCCTTCTGCAGTGTAATGTTGATGGTGTGGTGAAGTACTTAGGTCATTTATATGTCAAAATCATTACCCCTTTTCTGCACATTTATATGCTAAATTTAATTAATGTTTTTAAAACATTAAATTGTTAATAAATTAAAGATCCATTTTTGATTGTTGAAGAATACCAGATTCCACTCTCAACCAACAAGATTTCACGTAGTATTTTCATTGATCTCTTGTGAAAAACTTTTCTAAGGTTTAATCCAGGAGCGAAAAGAATTTAATTCTATCGCTAAAGCACGGACAAATGCACAGGACGCAATTAGAGTACGCACATGCAATACCTAAGAAAGACAAGAGGCAAATCATAAGAGAGAACTGTATATTTGAGATTTTGTGTATTACGTTCTTAGAAATAAAGGCTCCAATAAGGGGGTTTTGCTATGATGCTATAGAAGAACAATTTTCAGTTCCCTTAAGAACCTCAGTAAACATTTCTTAAAATATTTCTTTTTTTTCTAGTGCGAAGAAAAATACCTTTGGTGTATGGAAAGATTGCATGGATTATGTTAAAGGTTCTTCATGAAACCATAAATGCCAATAAAGTACATTTATTTTTCAAGGGATAGTTCACCCAAAATTTTATGTTTATCTGCTTTCCCCCATTCATCCAAGATGTAGTTGACTTTGTTTCTTTAGTAGAACACAAACGAAGATTTTTAAGTGTAATTTTTGCAGTCTGTCAGTCTTATAATGGAATTGAATGGGAATCACGGCTTTGAGAGTTAAAAAAAAACATACACAAACAAAACTCAATTAAACCCTGCGGCTCGTGACGATACATTGTTGTGTAAAGACACAAAACGATCGGTCTGTGCCAGAAACTGAACAGTATTTATATCGTTTTTTACCTCTGATGCACTGCAATGTCTGAAATGTCCTGAACTGTCCTGAGCACATCCTCGACAGCCGGCGCATGACGTATCTTCTTCTTCTTCTTGCTTTATGGTGGATCTTATAAGTGCATTACCGCCACCTATCTCTCAAATGGACCATTGACACTCTTTCTACAATCTCAATTAGGAGTGTCAAAGATCCATTTGAGAGATAGGTGGCGGTAATGCACTTATAATCTGTGATCCGCCGTAAGCACCCTAAGCAAAGACGCGTACGCCGGCTGTGAGGACGAGCCCAGGACGCGCTCAGGACAGTTCAGACATTGCAGTGCATCAGAGGTAAAAAACGATATAAATACTGTTCAGTTTCTTGCACAGACCGATCATTTTGTGTCTTTACACATCAATGTATCGTCACGAGCCGCAGGGTTTAATTTGTTTTTTTTTGTGTATGTTTTTTTTTTACTCTCAAAGCCGTGATTCCCATTCACTTCCATTATATGATTGACAGACTCGGTTTGAGTTAAAAATCTTCGATTGTGTTCTACTGAAGAAACAAAGTCACCTACATCTTGGATGCCCTGGGGGTAAGCAGATAAACATCAAATTTTCATTTTTTGGTGAACTATCCCTTTAATCTACATCTAGTCACTTTGAAAAGTGAAACAGCACCACTCCTCAATGAACCACAATTTATGATGCCGGGTTATGGGTGAGTTATGGGTCCAAGTTGTAAAAAAAACCTATCTCCAAATATGAGCAATAATAAAAAAGTGATGCTTATGTTTTGCAAAAAAAAAGTTGTCACCCATGAATCAGATTAAACTGGTAATTGAGTTTGACTGACTCATTGACTTAATAATCATTCACTAAACCAGTCTAAAGGAATCATTCATGAATCAGACTGATCTGTTTCTTGTTTCTTACACACTGACTCAGTGATCTGGTCACAGTGAAAAAAAAAAACTAATCCTAATGCTCTCCTTAGCCAACACCACTAATTAAAGAAATGAACAAACAAGAAGTCTGACATAAAAATAATATGTATTCATTATTTTCAACAGTAAAAATGCACTACATTTAAAATGACAAAACTGCAAAACAGGAAAAAAAGGCTCAGAAAAACAAACTTAATTTCCAATTACATATCTAACATACAAAACTTTACCCAACCACACCCTTCTGAAAACATTAGCACTGCACATGCTGCATTCAGACCCCTCTGTGCTGCGCTCTCAGAGAGATGTGGACATCTCTGATTTGGACAGGAAGACAAAAGCCCTGGAACCTTCTGCTGTCCTCTCATCTCAAGCAGGGCTCGTTGATCGACAGCGCTGCCAGGTTGGCTGCCCCGCTTTGGGATATCTGTAGGAGTTTGGCACATGAAGCCTCGTGGTCTAGTGTGTTCTCAGGGGCTTGGCATAAACGGGCTCCAGGAAATGTAAGGGCAGCAACATGAACAGGGCTGCCAAGAACACCACGCTCACCAAGGACAGAAGCACGTAGCGGCCGATGAAGAACATATCCACTATCTGAAAAAAAAAAAATCACAGGCTTACGGCATGAATTATTTAACATATTATACAGTTACTGGAAAGTAATTAAAGCCATGAGTGCTTTGATGTTTCCATTAATATTTTTAATTAACATGAAATCCATTCAGCATGTTATGCTTTTCTCCACTAGAGGTCAGCAGGGTTCTTTTAAGAACTTCAAGAAATGCAAACCTCACTAGACCAGATAGACTAGACCTAATGAAGTGTGTGAATGTATGTATACATACAGTCCCTCAATAATTAAATTTTTTGGAAAAATTAATTTATTTCAGTAATTAAACTCAAATTGTGAAACTTGTGTTTTAAATAAATTCAATGCACACAGACTGAATTAGTTTAAGTCTTTGGTTCTTTTAATTTTGATTATTTTGGCTCACATTTAACAAAACCCCCACAAATTCACTATCTCAACAAATTAGAATACTTAAAAATAAAAATTTTTTTTAGTGAATTGTTGGCTTTCTGGAAAGTATGTTCATTTACTGTACATGTACTCAATACTTGGTAGGGGCGCCTTTTGCTTTAATTACTACCTCAATTCAGCGTGGCATGGAGGTGATCATTTTGTGGCACTGCTGAGATTGTATGAAGCCCAGGTTGCTTTGACAGTGTCTTCAGCTCATCTGCATTTTTTGGTCCCTTGTTTCTCATTTTCCTCTTGACAATACCCCATAAATTTTTCTATGGGGTTCAGGTCTGGTGAGTTGCTGGCCAGTCAAGCACACCAACAACAACCAACTTTTGGTGCTTTTGGCAGTGTGGGCAGCTGCCACAATCCTGCTGGAAAACTAAATCAGCATCTTCAAAAAGCTGGTCAGAAGGAAGCATGAAGTGCTCCAAAGTTTTTTGGTAAACGGGTGCAGTGACTTTGGTTATCAAAAAACATAGTGGACCAACACCAGCAGATGACATTTTACCCCAAATCATCACAGACTGTGGAACTTAACACTGGACTTCAAGCAACTTGTGCTATGAGCTTCTCCACCCTTCCTCCAGTTTCTAGGACCTTGGTTTCCAAATGAAATGTAAAACTTGCTCTCATCTGAAAAGAGGCTTTGGACCACTGGGCAACAGTCCAGTTATTCTCTCCTTAGCCCAGGTAAGACGGCTCTGACGTTGTCTGTGTTTCAGGAGTGGCTTAACAAGAGGAATACGACAACTGTATCCAAATTCCTTGACACGTCTGTGTGTGTGGCTCTTGATGCCTTGACCCCAGCTCAGTCCATTCCTTGTGAAGTTCACTCAAATCTTGAATCGATTTTGCTTGACAATCCTCATAAGTCTGCGGTTTTCTCGGTTGGTTGTGCATATTTTTCTTCTACACTTTTTCCTTCCACTCAATTTTCTATGAATATGCTTGGATACAGCACTTTGTGAACTGCCAGCTTCTTTGGCAATTAATTTTTGTGGCTTACCCTCCTTGTGAAGGTGTCCAATGATTGTCTCCTGGACAACTGTCAGATCAGCAGTATTCCACATGATTGTGTAGCCTAGTGAACCAAAAATGAGAGACCATTTTGAAGGCTCAGAAACCTTTGCAGGTGTTTTGAATTGATTAGCTGATTGGCATGTCCCATATTCTAATTTTTTGAGATAGTGAATTGGTGGGTTTTTTGTTAAATGTGAGCCAAAATCAGCACAATTAAAAGAACCAAAGACAAACTACTTCAGTCTGTGTGCACTGAATTTATTTAATACACGGTTTCACAATTTCATTGAATTACTGAAATAAATGAACTTTTCCACGACCTTTTAATTTATTGAGATGCACCTGTATCTATCAATATTAATATATTATGCATAACTCTTAAATTATACACATGCATGTGTTGTATGGTTATACATAATAGGATACACGTTACACACACAGATATATTTACAAACAAATACTTTTTTTTTGGAGCGATTAATCGTTGCCCATCAATAATTGTATTATATATATCTATATATATATAATTATATATAATACACATACACTAACAAATATAAATATTTAAGTAGTAAGCTAATTTTTATTGATTGATTTTGTTTTTATTTATATCGCAGGATTTACCTTTATTTTATCATACGTCAGAAAAACACACTTCTTTCTGCATTATTTTTATTCTGTGTAATTTTCTGCTGTCTGTTTTTCTTCCATGAATTACAGCTGAACAGGGTGATAGTGTTGAATACTAACAGCACCCTATGTCCCTACAGACCTCAACTAGAGTATGAGGCCTAAACCATGGGAGGCCACAACCTACATTAAACTTCAGACAGAGAGATGTCTTTGTGTGTGTCTGTGCATGTATGTGGGAGGGGGCTCTGTCTCAGGCGAATGCAGTGTTCTCTCGTTTAACGCATCTCACTTTCTAATTCGCCAATTAGCCGGCTAGCAAAGCACAGAGCAGAGGCCATGTTTTATTAATGTGGCTTCGAATGCACGGCAGTGAGCTCCTGTTTGGGGCCGGCCTAATTGGCACTGTGATATTATTCCTTTGTACAACAGCGAGGGGTTACCCATTTCTCATACAATACACTGTCGCCTATCAAGAAAAAAAACTTATCTAGTCATACCCGCTGCAAGCAAATCAGCAATGGGTGTAACATGGATTTGGCACTATGCACAAATGAGAGTCTATTGCACAATGTACGGTACTACATGCATGCTTATAGTAATGAGAGACTTGCATGCGGTTTTGTTTTTGCTATTTATCTTTCTGTTGTTCCACTATCAGATCTAATATTCATTCCTAAATTGTTTAAAGCTAACTTTCGTGCGCTACCCTACATGGTATCAATTTTTAAAGGTGTTTTAACATCAAAAACTTGCACGTCTTCCTAACACCTCTTGCTGATAACAAAAAATTGAGTTGTAAATCTGAGAACATCTGTTGCAAGATTTTAAAAGAACTACACTAGTCAACATTTGAAGTGGATCAAAACCTTTTATCAAAGTTGTCCTAAAACCAAAATGTGTTCTTGTCTTAGGACAACTTTGATGAACTTTTTTTGATCCACTTCAAATGTTGACTACTGTACACTATGCAATTTGTGAGATCTCAAGTCTGTATCAAACCAAATATACAGTGGGTAATCTAATCATTTAAGGTCGAAGGCAGGGGAACATTTGATTCAGTCAACATGTTTCTGTTGTGTTATTGAAGACTGAAAGGTAAATGGTTTGGGGTTTGTTTGTGCAGACAAGAGGGTGAGTTGGCAGCTCAGAGCGCTGGTTTTGGCAAAGACAGACTTTGGGAAAAAGCTGTTGTGTTTGTGCTCTCTGCTGTTGAGGAGAGATAAACCAGCACATGTCTTTGTCAAATAGAACTCACACACAGAGCTGTACAGTGGACCTAACTCTCTTTTCAAGCATGAATATCAGAATTGAGTAAAGCAAAACAATACTTATCAAATCACTTGTACATTAGCTTTTCATATGTTTGTCTGTCTGTAAATTTGGCACGGGTAGGACAATTCCTTTATATTTATAATAAAGCACATTATGCAAATATTACTGCACTCACCTGAACTGCTTTCTCAGGGGAAGGAACTTCAGGGGCGCGCGGGAAGAACACTAAAACCAGTGTGACGGTGAGCGCCAGAAGAAATAAAGGAATGATTCCTAACCTGGTGAGGCGATAACATCGTGATTATTCATGATACAACAGAGCATGTGTCGAAAACCTGAAAGTATGTTCTTACTTTGTTGGGCCGGTTGCGCGCGACAGAACGATAGTGAGCGCGAGAGTCACTATCCAGATTAAAGCGATGATAAACACACCTGTCCCAACCCCCAACACCACATCGGCCATCCTCGCCTCTCACACTGCCTGTAGCTGGACGAGAGAATGTCTTGTTTAGGAAGCGTGATATGATGGATGCATGCGCTAAATCCACTGTAAGTAACTTATATCAAGCTGATGTTATGAACGCAAACCATGTGGCGCGTGTATCTTCGTCGGGCTGCTATTCCTAGACATTTACTGTTTTTTTTTTTAACTCAATTCAACTGGCATAATTAGGAAGTAAACGATGGGAAGCGTGCAGTTCATCAAAAATGAATGCTTAAGCCAGCAAACTAATCCCTTGTAGACCTTTAACGGCTACTCTAAACACTGAACAGTTTGTACATTTACCTCATAAAACAACCGAATGCTGGAACCAACTGCGTAGTTGATACACGCTGCATAAAGTATGAAATATTTCCATGGAAACACCATCGCTTCTGTTTACCTCCACACTTCCTGTGTCGCGAATAGACCAATCAGGTTGCAGTATCTAGCGAACAGTGTGCTGGGAGTTGTAGTTTATGTGAACACTGAGCATACGTAGTGCGTATAAATCATTTACGATATATCTATTTATCTATCTGTCTATCTGTCTGTCTATCTATCTATCTATCTATCTATCTATCTATCTATCTATCTATCTATCTATCTATCTATCTATCTATCTGTCTATCTATCTATCTATTGTCTGTCTGTCTGTCTGTCTGTCTGTCTGTCTTCTGTCTTGTCCCTGTCCGGTGGTGCGCAAATGCAGGCCTACATCCATTATTATTACTATCTTCATTTGAATATATTTTTTCTAGTGCTGTCAAATAATTAATAGCGATTAATCGCATCAAATAAAAGTTTATTTTATATTTAATTTATGTGTATATAAATACACACATACAGCATATATTAAAAAAATATTGACATGTATATATTTATATTCATATAATTTATATTATAAATAAATATATTTAGTATATAAAAATAACATATTTTTCTTAAATATATACTGTATGTGTGTGTATTTTATATATACATAATAAATATACACAATACACACACATGTATTATGTAAACAATTTTTTTTATTTTGGATGCAATTAATCGTTTGACAGTACTAATTTTTTCATATCCTCCTGAGACCCAGCTATGGAATTTTTGTCTCTGTAGTGGACATTATATTTTAGTGAATTTATCTGACCTCACATGTCACAGTTTTAAGTCTAGATGTCCTGTACAGAGCACATTCAGGGCTTTCCACAGATACCAAATGATTGGATGTTTCACCATGACCACTCCCTCTCCTTGGTTTTTAAAATGGCTGACATTAATTTAGTGATAAAATTGTACATCCTTATGGAAATATGATAATATTTTGTAATAATCATTTAAATCTGATTAATTTTTGATTTGTTTGTCATAAATCAACATCTCAGTAAAATGTTATGGGGTTTCAAATCAAATATGACTTCCTGTTAGGAAACAGGTCATCATTTCATACACATCCTCTGTAGAGGACACCAGGACTAAAAGCATGTCTATTATACATTTTGGGAGACAAAATAATTGAATAGGAAAACAAATTATATATCAATATTCTTATGAAATATTAGATATTATTATGAAAATCTGGCCAATTACTACTCCCATTATTACACTTCTTTTTTCAACATGCTGTCCCAACAGCACTTTAATATGCAAATTAGATACAGTGTATAGATAACATTGTGCTTAATGGGAAAACCAGTTTATGGAATTTTTTACACACATATTGCATAAAGCAAAACGGTATATCAAATCATTTTGTTTTATGTTTTATAACATAGTTGAGAACCATCCTTAAACAAAGTTATTTAAAAAAAGCCTGAAACCTAAAAATTGATTGGTGATTTAAAAAAATTCCCATTGTTTTTGCCTTTTCATGTCTATTCTTGTCATTTTATTTTTAGAAAAACTGAGTCCTGGTGTCCTCTACAGAGGACATAGCATAACTTATGAATAAAATATAATTTTTCAAAAATTTTATTTTACCATTTTTTTCTTATGCTCTAAACAATGTAATGACATGAAAAAATACTAAATTCACAACGCTTTTTATTTCGGGTTCTCAGGAGGTTAAAGTATTTTGGTTATATTGGATTTGGCTACAGTACAATGACAGTATAAAAGACAATTCATATTAATAACCTGTTGTTTTAGTAATATTGCGTGGGCCTTATACAGGAAAATGTACAAGCCGTTTTAAATTTATACTGGGGTCCTAAAAAAAAAAAAAAATACCCCTAGCATATTTGATCTAGATTAGTCTTTCTCAGTCGTGACTCTGCTTGTAGCCTATGGGTTAAGTTTCTATATAACTAACTAAACATACATTTGGGATTTGACCAAGTGGCACATTTTCTCGTTTCTTGTGGCACAAATAAATAGGTTTCCTCTGCTTTCCGACCAGGCGAACAGCCAAGGCGACCTGCAGCCGAACGTAAGTCTCGTTTAATGCCGATAGGGGGCCAGCGCCCGGCACCGCCGCTAATGAACCGGAGATGCGCGTGCAGGGCCCGGGGTGCTCGGTACGGTCGGCACGGAATAACGCCAGTGGAAGAGGAACCGCGGAGGTGTACACTCGGCAGCGAGGGGTCGGGAGAGAGAGAGAGGAGGGGGAGATGTGGGAGGGGTCTGATATGGCAGACGTCACGGCTGGTGTAGGGGAGAATAGGCTGTGTTGTCAGCCTGGTGTCAGTCTGATGAAGATTGGCATTCAGGTAAGCTGTCATTCATTTTCAATGTCAAGGCGGCGGAGCCGGGCTAACTCCACGTGTTTTTCCCCCTCGGCCTCATTCAACAGGCCGGAACATTTATTCATACAGACTGGCCGAGGGCTGAGGGGAGAGAATGATAGACATGAAGTAAAGTGAGGGAGAGAGAGAGAGAGAGCGCGTGAGTGAGGGGGAGGGAGGAGGAGGAAGAGAACGAGTGCGATAGAAGGAGGGAGGAAGAGAGGAAAGACGGGAGAAGATGCCGTGCAGTTTGGGGAGCGCAGAAGAGTCTTTCTGGATGATTTTGTTTGGTGGATGATGCGTTTGGACTTGTGAAATGTGGTGGTAATTTTGAGTCGACATTCATGTTGGGTTTTAAAGGGCATTTTATTGTTGTTGTTGTTTTTTCCCCCGTAGGGATACATGACTGATTCGTCATATTCATAACGCGCAAAATATAGGCTGCGCATCTAAATTCACATTTTGAATTTTAATTGGGATGTGTTTTGAAATCGCCAGTGTTTTGTTTCGAGTTATACTTATGTCTTGTTGGCTTTTAGTAAGTTTAAATATTAGTATTTTACTGTTTCGTTTATGACTGGTCAGTTTTGAAACAAGATGTTGCTTAGTAAATGTTTATCTGGCATTCAGATCTTGTGCGAGTTTGACATGAGATTATCGCACATTATCAGAGTAGCGTTTAAGGAAATAAAAACACAGTTTGACTGCATTATGCAAATTAATGCTTGCCTTACAATGACTTTACGCGGAGTCGACTTTTTGAGAATGTAGGAAAATTTGGGGTCGCGAATTTTTTTGTCGCCAATGACAACATTTGAAACGGTATTTTTAAATAGTTTTTTTGGTATGTAAAACTATAATAAACTTTTAATGAACAATAATATGTTTTACGTTTTGTTTATGAACCGTACGATACTGGCACTAATAACTGTGTTTGAGCAGCGTACTGTTGTTATGGTTACCACTTCGCGATTCTTTTTGCGACAATGGACCTCTTTCACATTTCCGGGTTTCTCAGCAGCGGAAGTCGTCATAGCTGGGTTTAACTTGAAGAGCAGTGAATGGGAGAGTACCACAAATATATATTTTTTGCACTCCCATTTGCTCAAATAGCAATAGAAAAACTCCACGATAGTGCTTTCATGACTTTCAATAAAAGGGAAAAGAATTGAGAGAGACTGATAACGGCAGTCAGAAGAGAGAACGTTGTCAAGTGTACCATCCCTCCCATAGAAACACCCTCGCATTAGCGTTAACTGTTTTTTTTAATAATTTGATGCAAATGTGATTTGATGAAAAGGTCATTTGAATACAAAGAATAGTGTTATAAATGTACATACACTCTTAAAAATAAAGGTGCTTCACGATGCCATAGAAGAACCTTTTTGTCTAAATGGTTTCATAAAGAACCTTTAACATCTGAAGAACCTTTCTGTTTCACAAAAGGTTCTTTGTGGCGAAAGAAGGTTCTTCAGATTATAAAAAGGTATAAAAGAGATGGTTCTTTAAAGAACCTTTGACTGAATGGTTCTTTGTGGAACCAAAAATGGTTCTTCTATGGCATCGCTGTGAAGAACCTTTTGAAGCACCTTTATTTTTAAGAGTGTACATTAAAAAAAAATACAAATATGTAAAACTTTCGAGGATTTACGATGCTGCTGACCTTTAAATGCGTCATCACAGTCTTGTGAAAAGGGTCTATTTAGCCACCGTTGAAACTACGTAGGCTACTCTGAATAACTTGTATTCTAACTTTTTGTTTTAAATTGTTGTTTAAAAGAATGTTTTAAGGTCCCCCATCTTTTGATATTTTTCTTTCTTCTTGTGATGCTTGTGGACATCCTCCCCCAAAACTCCTAATTTCCCTTCTGGTTGCTTGTAGTAGGTAAAGGACCATAATAAACACATGTAAAAAGTATTAGAAATACTATTAGAAGCATGTTTGACAGTTGTACAGTTTCTACAGTTATCATAGTTCATCTATTACTTTATAAAAGCTGTAAGTTTAATGGCTCTTTGCTGGTGCTATGTCTTATTTACTCTCTGTTTTTTATCATTTGGCTGGCAAATCAAGTGGTATTTATTACTCTCTTGTGAATTCTTAGATTTGTCCTCTGATTTGTAAAACATGAAGCTGATTGTTCCGTTTTGACTTGCAGGCACAACATTACATCGTTTTGTCAATGGTTATGTTCGTCATTGGATATAGACTTGTTCCTTTGTAAAAGTTTAGTAACTTTCACTATTTTTTGAGGCATTAAACAACCTTTTTTTCCTGTAAATTTAGATTCTCTTCATAAAATAGCAAGGCTGAGGCTGAAAAACAGGGAACATTGTAAAGGTCTTTGTAAATTAAGAAACTGGTGACAAGACTTTCAACATTTTAAGACGTCAGGGTTGTTTGCAGTTTACACCTGTTTGCAAGCTTATAACATACAAATTAATTTGTACAAAGTTATATTTATTACACTTCCTGAAAACCTAAATAATCCTTCAGACATGCTTTATATTAGAATAACTGCAAGTTAGCACCGTTTCATAATTGATAAATTAATTAGGCTAGATGTTGAGATGTTGAGTTCCACTCTCTGCAAAAACGGGGTGAGAAAATTGTCTCAAATCCTTTTTCTGACTGACTTAATTTAATAGTACCTGAAGTAGACATTAACACCTTTCACAGTACTATTCAGAAAAAAAGCTAGCCCTAAATGCTAAATTCTGAATGCATTTTAATAAAACACTTTCTTAACACTTTTAAATAAATAACAATCTCTACTTAAATGTGATCAACTTAGTCTTTCCAGTACAAGCCTCAACTAAGTGCAGATTTGAATTTCTTTAGTGTCAAATATAGAAATGTTATGACACACAAACTGGCTGTATCATCTGTTAAACATACATGAGACAACATAAGAGTGACATTGCATGTCCATTTTCCGCCCAAAGTCAAATCTCATTTAATCAGCTGTTTTATTTCTGCGGTGCAAGCGATCACGGGGCTGTAATGTTTTGTCTGGAAGATAAAAGTTGTTGGATGGGGCTAATTTAAATGCCGAGATCCCTGCTGGGATCTTAATTGATGATTTGTGTCACGGGACAAGCTGCCCAGGGGCAAAACTGCAAACACAAAATACTCAGACTTTATTTGCATATTCCCCTTCTCCACATTACGAGCAAATTACAATCTGAGGTTCAATACTGCAGGACCCGGAGCTCTTTTGGTCTAATCAATAATAAAATGACTCAGTCGCCCTAAATGAGGGAAGTGAACTGAGCAAAAGGAAGATTGTAAACCAATTGTGATGCTTCTTGACTTGCATAAAGCTATTTCGAAAATTGTCTTCCATTCTAATGCATCGTTTTTGATGCCAACCATAGCACTAATAATTCAAATGCCCATTTTTCTACAGGTCTCATTTGGATTTTCAGATCTTACACATGTTGTTTGTCTGTTGACAGTTAATGAGATACTCTTGTATCTGTGCAAAATAAAAAATGCATGCTCAAATGAGAATTATTCATCAGCCTGTAGTCTGCTGGGGTCTTGCGTGTTCAAGGTGAAGCAATATGAGGCTACATTGTTCTTCACTCTTCTTAGATGCACAGAGACAAAGCTGTGTTGTTACAGGCTTCCACCGCTAAGCCTTTGCTGATCCTGATGGCTCTCGGAGGAACGTGGGCCTGTTATTGCTGTTAGACGGCTGTGCATCCAAATGACCTCGCTGTGCTGCTCTTCTACCGCTAGGCACAGCGGTCAAACTCCTCTCCTGGGATCTGGAGGTAGAGGAAGATTTGCTTGATTTACATGTGTGCAGGCACTTAACGGTCACCCGTAGCCTGGTGCTCACATCACAGGCCGTGCTGTTTTCATGTCACCCTGGCCTTGGAGAGAGACGTGGCATGATATGTTGGAACTGACGTTGATTTGATTTACGAGAAGACACAGACTTGAAAATGCCAGTCTCCAAAAAAGAAGCGATGATCTGATGTTTACAAATATGATGAAGTCGTCCTTTGGTGTGCATGTCAGCACTTGTCACGCACTTAAATAGATGTCGCCAAATGACAAATGACTTGATGAAAATCTGCCCTTGACTATCCTTATACTCATGTCTATATATCTGCAACATTTAAAATGGCTTGAACAAAATTTTAGATCAAAAATATTAATAACATTTTTTAATAAAAATCAGGAATATTTAGCATTAAAACTGTTGCATGTAACTTGTCCCACACAGTTTGTACTACACACATGAGTGGTACAGTACTTGAAATTGTTTGACTTATTGAGGAGAAGTGAGCTAGATCTTATTTTAGTATCACTGAGATATTGTTATAGTTTGTATTACAAATTTGAATCAGTTTTAGTTAAAGTTTTAGTAATTTTGTGTTGTGTTTTGTCATTTTTATTAGTTTTATTTATTTATTGTTTTTATTTATTTTATTGCGTTATTTTTGTACATCACATTAATTAAAATGAGTAAAGTTGTTTATATTTTATTTCAGTTAATGTTTATTTTATTTCAAGTAAAGATTTTTTTTTTACTTAACTATGTCTATGTGGGTCCTTAAAAAGTAAAAAAAACCTCTTAAATATCCTAAATGGTATAAGAAAAGTCATAATTATCATTTTAAGAGATTGTCTTAAATTGTAAAAAAAAAAAAACAAGAATCGCGTATTAATTTGTATTATTTTGTCCGTAATGTTGTTTAAATCATTGTTTTTACAGTCATTAACAGTAATTTTATTTGTGCACATCTCGAAAATGTCTTAAAAGCCTTCAGTTTGATTTTAATTCGGTAAAAAATCGCTAGATTTCCATTGCAGGAGGGACCCAATCCAATTCTATAAACCAGAATATCATAATGTGATTTGTGGGTGGGATCTTTTGAATTTGACCTACAGTATGAGTATTGAGCAACACCTTAGCAACTGCACACCAATGCCCTGACAGACACCCATATATTGCAGTGACTTTTGAACTGGCAGAACAATGTTGCTTTAGAGACAAACATCGGTACTTTTGTTTTTCTTTTATATATATAATATATATATATAATATATATATATATATTATATAGTTTTATGTATCTATATATGTTTTTTGCTATTATGATATCTCATGCAATGACAGACAAAGTTGTTCATAAGACAAAATAATTACTTCACCAGAATCACAAGCAGAGCAAATAGCGCAGCTTCTTATTAATCTGAAGTTCAAAACCTTGAACAGACTGTACCTCCATGTGCCTTTGTTCTTATCTCTAGTGGAATGCTGATAATCCAAATAAATGTACTCAGCGTACACTTCTATTTCTGAGTACTTTCTCAACATAGACAAAGGTT
Organism: Sinocyclocheilus anophthalmus; assembly: GCA_018155175.1. Taxonomy (NCBI): domain Eukaryota; kingdom Metazoa; phylum Chordata; class Actinopteri; order Cypriniformes; family Cyprinidae; genus Sinocyclocheilus; species Sinocyclocheilus anophthalmus. The sequence continues at coordinate 85,112 of JADLZN010006694.1, read as the reverse complement.
GAAAATATTTTATTTGAACTCTGTTTGAGATCAAAGTAGGAAACAAAACCTACCCACGACCAATTCATATCATTCCCCCCTCTAAATATATACATATATGCATGAGTATAATAACCAGTCAAATTAAAATAATGTGCTAGAGGCAGGAGAGTGCTTGACTAAGGTTGAGAGAGAATGATGTTTAATATTTTCTTTATTAGAGCGAGCATGAGAATTGTAGTTCTCACATGTTTTACACATTTCATATGTTGGTGTCATTTGGCGTGACTGGAGAGAGATAGATGTTCTCCTGCGGTGCATTGTGTGCATTTCGCTCTCCTGTCTTTTGGAGTGCGGCGTTTTTATTAGAGCTGAAATAGTGCATTGAATTCTCATCTATTACTGTAAAAGCCATCTTCTCCGAGAGTGGCATCTCGCTCCGTCCCGTTTCAATGACATCATTCATAAAGGCATGTTTTTCTCCCATTCACACTTCCTGCTCTGTCCTCTGGAGCATTCAAACACAGACCACCATTGATTCCAACCACCTGATTTCATTTGGACCTTTGACACTGGGCTATATCGGAGTTTCCTCTCCCGCTGATCTATTTGTGCATCTTTTGTTGTGTTTCGAACAGAACCCCCCACGTTTCCATCATCCTCTTTCAAGCTCAGAGCCATTGAAAGCCATTGATCGATAGCTGTATGTGTGCAAAATGCCTGTAATGGCGTCAGTACATGACAGAATCACTTAACAGCAAAGACTGAGTTATTCTTCCTTTTATTAATGCATTGGAATGGTTTTCCTTATAGAGATGGTGAGTGACTCCTGAATAGCGTCTAATTCACTTGCTTTAAAAGGATTATTAATGCACATCAATCCAGATAAATGGATCTGAGTTTTATTTGCAAAGTGGTCTGTCTCAGCTAGTTTTATTGGCCTGTTGATTTGCAAATACCGTTAGGAACTATTTTTTTTGGCTTTCTAATAAAATGCATTAGGACGGAGCAGCCTCTGGGACGTCATAAAGCACCTGGCTTCCCGGTGGCTTTAGCCGCAGTCTTTGATTTACAGCTTGCAAAAGTTTTTCTTCTTGGAAACTGTTTTTATTTTCTATCTTTCAACTGAGACCACTAATTCCAGTTTAGTTTGGATATTTTAGGGGCTACTGATCCTTTCAATAATCCTTTAATGGTATAAATCTATAAAGAGATCTGTAAATAATATATATGTTGTATATATAAAAAATATTATGTTTTTTATTTTAATTTTTTCAGATTTTTGAGAAAACGTACAAAAGCCCTCAACTAAACACTTGCACAGCAAAATTTTCCTTAATACACTGAAAAAAAATGGTGTAAGAAACAAGTTTCATTGACAAATTGCTAGTAAATTTTGCAAATAATCACAAAGAAACACAAGTAACAATCTGAATTAAACTCATTTTTGAAGTAGAAAAACTTTCTTGATTTATTCATAATGTTTAAAATGTGGCTAATAAGAATCTGAAATTATTGCAGATATTTTAAAAACAAAATATATATTTTCAGTTTTATTCAAATTGATGATTTTTTTTAGTATTAATACTTTTTAATATGTATGTATTTCTTTTTGATAGCTGCTGAAATACTATTTATATAAAAAAACACCAAGTTGCATGGAATTTTAGGCTTTTTAAAATTATGTTTAGGAGGGCAGAATGCAGACAAACTGCAGTAACCTGTTTTCCATAAGTTAGGGGGAATGGATTTGGGAATGTGTGGAAAGCTGGCCTACAGTGACTGCTCTTATCTCAATGAAGATTCGTTTCTGTATTAATATTGTATCTCAAAATAGCTCCATGAGCAAAATGATACAGGAGTTCTTATAGTGTCAATAAAAACATACTTTTCTCAAGGGAGGCTCTCAGTGTTATTGTACCACACTGGTTGCAGAATAATCTTGTCAAATGTTGTAATGTCCTTAAATTATTTATTCTAATAAGTGAAAAGTGATTTGCACAATCGCTGTGCAATTTAGTGTTGAAAAAGTTGCTAATTCGTCTATTATTTATCTATTTATATATGTACTTGTTTTTATCAGTCCAGCAGTGCGAGTGTTCATCATTATATGTGAATTCCTCAGAGCTCAGTGCTGTTTAGCGCTGCTGGTGGGTGATATCTGATACATCAGTATAAGCAGCACGATTTTAGGCTGCGGGGTGCTTTGCCTTCCTCGAGCACATGAGAGATTTCACACACACGCTCGCACACACCAGCTGCTTTATTGCGTTCGTACAGTATGTGCCGACAGTTTTGGGAAAACCTCATGTCATTTCAGATTTAAGAGGTGGTTGCAGTCGCCAACAAAAGGCCTCAACAACATATTTTTGGCTTTCTAATGGATGTTCTAACTATGCTAAACCACATATTGCTGCTTCTCGCTCTGGTTTGTTTTTAGGGGCCCCATAAGGCTTAAAGTTGTTTTCCTTTCAAGTGGAGTGTAAACATATACCCTAGTCAACATTTAAAGTGGATCAAAACCTTTCATCAAAGTTGTCCTAAAACCTAAAACCAAAATGCATTCTTGTCTTAGGACAACATTGATGAACCTTCAAATGCTGACTACTGTAAAAGTTTGCAGACTGAGTGTGTTCTGGCTGTAGTGTTTGGAAATGGTCTTTGAACATTAAACAATCTTTTATTCCCAAAGCAGTTCCTTCACAATAAATGAGCACATTACTGCAGCGTTTCCCAACCGTTTTGGTCTTATGTACCCCCACAGCCTCATCAGCAAGACTCAAGTACCTCTGCATCAACACCAAACTAGAAAAGTTTTCTTTTCATTTGTATTATACTGGATATCTTCCTGAATTAAAATTTATGTTATTAGAAGGCAAATCCATATTTTTAATTTTGTCTTACATGCGAGTATCACTTCAAATGAGGGCTGATCATCCCAGATAAGGGGTGTATGTGTGTGTGTGTGTGTGGGTATAAAATACTATAAACTATAATTAACATTAATATAGATTTTTAAAATGTTTTTGTTTTTGTTACCCATTAATATCTTGGTATATTATTATAATATAAAATCCTTTTTAGTATAATAATACACACACAACACACACATATTAATTAATTAATCAATCAATCAGTAATCTAAAATGTATTTATACGTACACAGAATCAAATATAAAATATATTATAAAGTAATATAACATAATTGTCTCTTTTATTAATACATGAATTTAATTAATTCTGGTTATTAAATTAATAGAAATATATGGATAATTTTAAACAAGAAAAATATTGTGTGTGTATGTATGTGTTATTATATCTATATATATATATATACTATCTATATATATATATATGTATAGGTACTCTCCCACACACAACATATAGAATAAAATATTAATAATATTATAAATTATATAACATTGGTATTTTTATTAAAAACATTAATATCTTGTTCTGAATTAATATGGATATATATTTTTACATAAACAATATTGTTTTCCATATAATTTACATAATATTATATTAAATAATATGAATATTATTAAAATTATATATAGATATATGACGCATACTATTAAATATATATTTTATATTATTAAAATGTATATATTTATTATATTAGCTTATATCAAAAGCCATCCTGTTTTTCCACTTTTTCTTTGCAATGCACCTTCCCCATTGAAATGAATGGATTTTCAGTGAGCTCTGATGCAGTGTAAACTCTACTGTGTAGGTGACCTTACTAAATTGACTAGTTGATGATCTTACGGACAGACGCCTGTACTTCAGTTTTCTCCAGCTGCTAACCGTGAGACTTCTGGTGACTGTTCAATTGAAAACTTAGAGGGAGATAAATATAGCAGACGGAATTGTGCCCCGCTTTGGGTGAAACTCTAGAAACGGATGGTCTTCGGAGAAATCATCACTTGCCATATGGGGGATGATATTAATGCGAGCCCGCAAACACTGGGTGCGATAACAGCCAGGAGACTGATCAGCGATGCATCAGCCATTTATCGACCACAACTGCGTGGAAAACAATCTCGTGCTCCCTGACTGTTAGAACTTTATAGCGTTGCCCTTCAGAAAGGACTGATGACAGCTCTGAGCTAAAAGTGAAACATAAACAGCTGCTGCCCCAGAGTGTGGGGGAAATGTAGACGCATGCATGTGGCGCTCTGCCATAGCCGGGGTAGGATGACACAAGTTTTTGGTAAGAGCGAGGACAGCGAATGCCCTCACCGTTAGGGAGAGAAGTTGGGCCCGTGCACCCAGGTGGCTAATGCATCCTTGCCAGATTTGGAACAGAAGTGCGAAGCAATGCGCAGAAGGTGGCAGTAATGCAAAATATGGCATACACCTGCCTTTTATATCTGCGTCGTGTCGCTGTCCACAGTTCTGCTTGTCATATGCGCTCTAGAGGTATTTGTAAACCACCACAGACACATAATACTGCTCATCACACCTTTTAGCTCAGCTGACTTTAGCAATAAACACAACTGGCCTGAGCAAGAGCGAAAGGGTTAACCTTTTCCTTCCCATTAGAAAAGGAGGGTGGAAAAACAGAGTGAGAGGTCATGGTGAATACATAGGGTAGGGGAATTCCTCACTGTCCTTCCTAAACCTACCAGTATTATCAGAGTGGATAATACAGCTTCAGTGGTAGCGGAAAACCTGATAAATGGTACTTTAGACTAAATTAAAAGCTAGAATAAATATCAAGACAAGGATATTATTGTCATTGTGGTGGAAGGATTTTGTTTCTGAAATGTGTTAAACACAATGAACAAAGTAGCTGTTGCAATCTCAAAGCAGGAATTGGCATACACTGTCATATACAGTACGTGTATTTTTTTTTAAAGAAAACTGAGCTACTGCCAGTAGGAGCAACAGTGTAAAGACAATTTTACTCAGCAAGTGAGTAAAACTTTTTATTTTATCTTATAAATTAAAAAGTCAGTAAACTTTTTTTTATTGCTTTTTATTTTATTGAAGATTTTACTGATGTGAAATAGTGAAACATACTGTAATCTTAACAAACAGGTTTGGAGCAGTGTTATTTTTGTTTTATTTATATACTTATAATTATGTATTATGTATATAAAAAAAATTATGTTTTGAATTGGCTTTTAATTTTATGTTTTCAGTTTTATTTAAATTTTTGTTAAGGTGTTTTTTTTTAAATTTTGCTATGAAGAAATATTTCTAATATTATAACATTTATTTTTATTTCAGTTTAATTTTTATTTCAGTTAGTAATTTTACTACAATTCAAACTTTTCTCAAGCTGGTAGCTGGCAAGGCAACATTTAAATTTTTATGAAATGTTTTTTTAGACATTTATATTTTATTTATTCTTCAAAAATGTATTTTATTTAACTCAAACAGTAAAGCACGACACTAGCAATGTCAGTGTCATGGGTTTGATTCACAGGGAAAGCAAGTCTTGATAAAATGTGTAGGGATGCACCGATATGAAAATTTTGGCCGATACGATAACCGATTATTCTTTATTTTTGAAAGCCGATAACCGATATGTTGGCCGATAAATCTATATCCAAATTGTTATATACTTTTTGAGAGCCTGATTACAAAAAAGGTCTCATCATTAAAAGCCACATCCCAAACACTTCAACATAAGCAGCCTAGTTTGAACGGTGTACGTTTTAAAAATATTTTTACTCTCCCATTACCAAATTTGGTCATAAAAAAGTCTTACAAATAAATAAAATAATGCATAAATAATGCAAACAAGTCCCTGGACATCATTACACGTGTAAAGAATCAAAATGAATGCGCCACAGATCAATAAAACTGAATAGCCTCTGCACGGACAATAATTAAATGATTTTAATTACTAAACCATATTGTTGATGAAAATAATGAGAAAAATACAAGTGGTTGTTGTTATTAATAATGTATCAAAGATTGAAAAAAGTAAAAAATTAATACCACTGTTTTAAATAGCAGCCGTGGAGCTGCGCGTGCTTAAGCTGAAGAGCTGAATGAACACGGTAAACTAAAACGTTTTGCTGGCAGCTTATTTAACTCAAGGAAATGCATCCTGAGATTAATATTAATACAACATAAACATAATATTACAACTTATATATATGTACAAAATGATGCAGTTATATACACAACATTCCCAATCATAGTTATTAATGTTGTGCACTGCTGTTTGAGTGTATCACCTGTAAACTGAAGCGCTCTTTAACTTAACCAAACGCATTCTATAAGAGATAAATCAGATATACATCAAATAAACACAATATTACAACGTACAATTGCACAAAAGGCTGCAAACGAACAGCGCGCATCTGAAGTGTCTCTGAAGGAAATAATGCATTATTTATCGGCTTTAAGATATCGGCCAAATTTTCTTATCAGGCCGATACCGATAACAGAAAAAATTAGCATTTATCGGCCGATACCGATATGGTGGCCGATATATCGTGCATCCCTAAAAATGTGTACCTTGAATGCAGTGCTGCTTTGGAATAAAAGCATCTGCCACATGCATAAATGTAAAATACTTGTATGCCTATTACCTACATAAAAAATAGCTTCCTGGGGACAATACCAAGATGGCCGCTGAGTGAACTGAAAGGGACTAACTCATCTGGTGTAATAGTATTGACAGATTACTGAAGGTTGTTACCACCTCAGTAATGCAAGAACGCATGTACGTACAATAGTAGTGCACACTTATAATGTATTAGGACTGATGTTTGCATACTTGATTTTCTGGCCTTAGACTGCACATATGTGTTTCCATGAGCATGCACGTGTGTGTCTCATCTTGTGTGTAAGTGACAGACTCATGAAAATCATCTTAAGCCAGGGAATCTGCTGAAAGCTCAGTGCCTGACTCTCCCGCGTCCCAGCTCTCATTCCTGAAGTCCCAGGACAGGAAGCAGAGCGGGCTGCAGGCCTCAGAGAGTGTCTGGGTTTGGGCAGATGGGAGCTGGAGTTTGGCTGAAGGCCAGAGAGCTCCGGTGAGTGGAGAGAAACGAAACAGCATATGAGCTCAGGGATGCATATTCCACACAGCAAGGTGACCATCAGCTTTTGTCAATTCAGTTTTAGTAATAATAATGTTCATTTGTAATATTTACAGATAATTTTGGTAAAAAAAGCGTTTAGTCTCTTTTTTTTAATGATAGGATGGGTAATAAGGAACAATATTTTCAACACTGATAAAAATAAGATTTTTTTTTTAAATATTAGAATGATTTATAAAGGATCATGTGACACTGAAGACTGGAGGAATGGCTGCAGATATTTCAGCTTTGCCATCACATGAATACATTACATTTTAAAATATATTAAAATAGAACACAGTTATTTAATATTTTAATAATACAGTATTTCACAAAATTACTGTTTTTACTGTATTTTTCATCAAATAAATGCAGCCTTGATGAGCATAAGAGAGTAGTGTACATGTGTAAAAATACAGTTTTAAAATCAGTATTTCTGAAAACAATTATGAAACAATGTTTACATTAATTTATTAAAATATGGCCGTTATGATGCAATCTAGTGATGCTGTGACATCATCAGCTTTATAAAAATGTATGATTCTTCCATTTAGAGGTCGGCGGTTTTACAGGTTTTAAAGTTCCCATAAACTCTTCTGCGAAAGTCTGAGGAAAATAAAAATTTCATGGTGAGGTGGTGTGCCATTTAAAAGATTTAGAAGGATTTGTTTCGGATAAGAGCCTGGATCTACCTGTCTCATTGCTACGCCTGAAGATATTTTTAGCAGTTAAGTCTTTCTCCTGTTTGGATTTCCGTAGCTTGCTAATGTAGAGAAGACTGTGGCAAATATTCCAAGATTCAGATGGAGCGAAATGTGCTGTGCACTGAGTGGGAAAGTGCTGTTTTGACACGGAAAGTACAGCGTATACTTCATTAAGCGCTAATGTTGTTTTGTGAGTTTGTGCGTCGGTCTGAAAGGTAATAAACTTTTGCTTCATGCAGCATGTGCATTTGTTTTGTTCTCAGTGTGTATATATAAGCTTAATGTGTCTGCGTGGTGCTTCATAGTCCTCTTGTTGTGTCTAGCGCGACCTCCTGTGTCAGCTGCACACTGGTTTAATGTGAAGTTTAAGCCTCTCGTGACGCCAACTAGAGTCTAGTTACACTAGTGGGAATACCTGCTATTGTCCACTAAATCCCTTCTAATTCCCAGGAATTCTGCTTTCATTCCACTCAACCTCCTTGGTCCTGTCACACTTCCATAAGTTACTATAAGTGATCTTAAAGAGACTTTCCACCATGATGCCTTTTAATGCTATTGATAGTTTTTAAAAGATAGAACTCAACATGTCAGGCTGTGTGGTTTTAAATCTAACAGTATTATTGTGAATTCAGGGGTTCCACAGGGCTGTGTGTTATCACCTATTTTATTTTCTGTATATATGAACGAAATCAGGTGTGGTATCAATGGCCACTTTTGAAATATGCTGATCACATGGCCTTGGTGGTTTGTATGAGTGATGAGCAATCCGTGGTTACTTATAGACAATTTGTTGATTCTATGGTCCTCCGGTTCCTAGAGAGTTTGCTGCAGTTAAATATAAGTAAGACTAAAGAGTTGTGTTGTGGGAGGTTTCGTTCATTTAACATGTTCATCCTTTATCGAACCACTTAAGCTGGGGGGGGGGGGGGGGGGGGGGGGCGGGGGGGGGGGGGGCAGGTAGTGGAACAGGTTAGAACCCTTTTCATTTTTGGGCTGAGATGATAAGCATCTATCTTTTACACAGCAGGCAAATAGTGCCTATAAGAAAGCTCAACAGTGATAATTATCTTTTTTGAGAAAGATAAAAGGCTTCAATGTAAGACAGGGCATCTTAACAGCAGTGTATCATCCTGACAGTTGTTATTAAAATTTTAGAGGTGTTTTTGTGGATTAATTGTGGTTTGGTTGTTGTTGTTGTTTTGTATTGTGTATATGTGAGCCTTTTACATAAGACAAATGTCTATCACTGGTTGATAGATAATAAAGTTTTTTGAATCTTGAATCTTTATATGCATTGTTTTTGGCAATGGGCTTAGTTGTGCTTGCCATCCATATTCAAATGTTACTATTTTATCAAATTTTAATAATTTTGTTATGCCAAGTCACAATCTTCTGATAAAGACAAAGAGGCTGTCATTCTTGCAGACGTTTTTGACGACTGCTATCAGGCGTTTCTCGCTGCAAAGGGCTTTTTCATATATTGCGCAGAAATACAATTACGCCCTAATGTTACACACTTTATTAGAGGAGAGACACATGGAATATGAATTGTTCCATGGTTGTCATGGTAACAGGAAGTTCTAAACCCACGGCAGCAAATGTTGTTCTTTCAGTCTTTGAACAGCTGGGGGGCTGTTACTGGCAAGGCATTGTGGGTAATTACCACCTAAGCCTTGCACTTCTCGGGTCAAAATCAAGAGGATTTAGAGTTTGAGATGAGTCATGGTGTTTAACATGTGTTGATCTAATGACTGCAGTAGACTGTGTAGTCATATTTATTGGTCACACTTTATTTTAAGGTCCAATTCTTTCTATTAACAACCATTAACTACAACGTTTACCTCAATAAACTCCTAATTTTGGATATAGAATATGGTCATGCAGAATATGAGCTTTATAAAGTACTAATAAACAGCCAATATGTTAGCATGCTAATCAGTGTTGGGGAAAGTTACTGTACTTTTAAAAGTAATGCATTACAATATTGCGTTACTCCCTAAAAAGTCCACTAATTCTGTTCCTTCGTTCTTTTTTCTGGAACGTATGCGTTACATTACTTTTGCTGACTTGGTTACTTTTTAATCTGCGAAGGGGTGATTGTTTTTTTACTATACAGACGTTCTATTGATCGCAAATGTACCCGCCCTTTCACACCCCCCATGTCAATGAATCACTCCGGCTGGAAGGCACCGTAACTCCCCTCCTTGTCTCTGTTACAGTAGATGCAGGCGAAGACCCCACTCTTCCGACTTAACAACACCAATGAAACACACGTGTTAGTTTCTCTAAAGTCAATTTGCTTCTTAGTAGGTTGAACTGGCTCATTCCATTTCCTCCCACAAAAAAACAAAAAATAAAAGACAAAAAAAAAAACAAAATGGTCCGCCAGCCCAAGACATGGTTAATAAACGGGCTTTTTTTTTTTTTTTTTTTTTTAGGATACATTTGTGTTGATTTAACATATTTAGTTATTGCAGGGTTTGTGTCAATTTTTTTTCGGAGTCTTGATGAATACTAAATCAGTTTTTTGTGAGTGGGATGAATTAATGCATATTCACATTTAGTCTAGAACTACAGTAACCTCATGTTCACACAGCGCACACAACTCCTCTTTACTCCCGATTTCTCCCAATTTGGGGACAGGAGACTTGTCAGTCAATAAATGGGAAAACTAAGTAACTGGCGTTACTTTTTTGAAAAGTAACTCCCGATATTGTCTTGTAAATAAAAAAGTAATGCGTTACTTTACTAGCTACTTGAAAAAAGTAATCTAATTACGTAACTCAACTAACGCAACTAGTTAATGAGATTTGGTCCCGACTCCCTGTACTAAAATGTTACTTATTTATTTTAATAGGACAGTCAAGGCCAAACAGACTAGAGCATCTAAAGAGGGCTATATACTGTAACACTGGAGAATAATGTTGGGTGATATGCTCAATTTTCATATCGTCCTATCGTCAGCCTATGAGATCGCCGATACACTATATTATCGTGTTAATTTATTTAATTATTTATTTACTTAGTTTCATGGAAAGTGAACCAACTCCAGCGTAAGGCTAAAAGCAGCCTAATGTTTTTAATATGACTGAATTTGTATTTAACATAACAAATTAATAGAAACATCGTAAGCTTCTAATTATAATGCTTTCATTTCCTCAGTTATTCAAAAAGCAGCTACAGAAAACGAGCAAAGAACATTACATTACCAAAGAACATCATCACAAGCTCAGTCTAGCACGAGTTTATGCACTTTAAAAACACTCCCTTTAAAATCAGTGAATCTACACTGTATGATGAATAAATCTCTTATACTTGCATCGCACATACATCTGCACTTTGTTGTTTATGATGAGAGAATTTGCGAGTCAGAATTCAGTCAGCGCACGCTGAACAACGGAACTCCGCTGTTTCAGCGGTGAGTCATCTGAATGCCTCTGATTGGCCATTGCATTCATAAGCTCAGCATAATCGTGTGTGATTGGTTAGAACGCGCAATACTGTAAAAACGCGGAAAAATAAATATAATGCAACAAATAAGCCCTAATATTAATTAGATAGTATTACTAGCCTGGTAATAATAATAATCGTCTTGCTATCGTCAAAGGCATCAGCCACAGGCAATATCTCTGTCTATCGTCGATACACGATACTATCATCTATCGGCACAACCCTACTGGAGAAAGCTATCTATTAGCATCGGCATTCATCACAAAAACTTTTCTTTGTCCAAAAAGCAATCAGGCACTGGTCAAATATTTAACCTGTAATATAATGAAGTGTACTCAGTTTTATTTTTATCGCAATTGCATGCTGTAAATGTGCTGACTATTCGTGTTGGTGTAAATAGGACTTAGGTTTAAAATGCTGTGAGAAAGGGAAGATGCTTTTTGGTGTATTTATGGTATTAACCAACAGTGAAACAGTCCTATGCTAACCAGTTTGATGTTGACCACCAGGGTGCAACATCAATGCTTGCAGTAAACTCAGCATGCAATGTTCAAACCTGTGCCAAAGCTAACCTGTTTATTGATATTTTACTTACAATCACAAGTAGCCTCCCAAGTGTTATGTGAAAAAAATAACGACCAGTGTTGTTATTGTTAAATAGAAGTAACCTGATTAAAATCATTAAATGAAGCTGAATAAAATATAAATATTACATGAAAAACATAGAAATGTTGCCTTCTCAACTAACTGAAATGAAATAAATTTGAAGACCTGTGGCCTCATTTATAATACATTGCACAGAAACCATCCTAAATTTGATCTTACGATCATTTCTCAAATATGCGTATGTGTGATTCATAGAATGAACGTATGCACAGAAAACGCACGTACGCTTCCCTTTCAGATTTGAAATCTATGAATCGCAAATGATCTTGAACTTGCGCGCAGCTGAATGGTTTTAGCTCTCTGTCTTGTAAACGACTCCTAATTAATGTCATTAACATGCAAAAGATCGCAGTCATCATCCAAATTCTTTAATTTAGAACAGCGAGCTCCAAAAACAGCTTACATTTCCAAAAACCTGTAGTACTCGAACAAGAAAAAGTGCGGACGTCTGCTCAGACCCTGACGTGACGCTAAGCACTTTTCCACGTCAAAGCCAGTTTTTACAAATATGAGCATTGGCGTGGATTTAAGCGTAGACACACTCTAAGATCAAATCTTAGCGTACGCACGCTTTATAAATGAGGCGCCTGTTCACACCAAGAATGCTAACTATAAATAGAACTTTATATTAGCGTCCACATCAACACATGATAACATGCTGTTTGTTATAAGCGTGCTGCAGTTATGTAATCTGTTGCTTTAAATAATCAGGCTCATTAAAGTCAGATAGATAGGATGTCAGTGTTTTTTAATCACTCATCAAATAAAAAAAAAAGTTTTAAAGTGATTCCAACTATATAGTTCCTCTGTGTCGTTATTGTTATAGCTGTGGTGTGGATTTCCCTATTCTCACAGAATTAGAGTGATTATTACAACTTTATAGTTATCAGTAGTTTATCATCCTGAAGTGAACATCCCTTAAGTTGAAGTACAAAATTAATATTTAAAGCATGTGTGTGTGTATGTACTGTATGTATGTATGAGTGCGCCTAATATATAGATAGATATATATAATATATATATATAAATTTATTAAATAAATAGTATAGAATATACTAAAATAACCCTGAATCAGACCATGAGACCATCAGACATAAGAAAGCCAAGCCACAGTCATCTCAGTAGGAATCAGGTCAGTCACACAGTCTAGGTGTAAAGTCTCCTCAACCGTCTCCTTCGCTATATGTAGAATCATTATTCAAAATGGCTGGAGGGAGTGCAGGAGGTCGGTGTGGAGACGGATGGAGGCTGGAATTAGGTATTTCACAGAGGTGCTCCGTGCATTAGAGAAAGAGGTTTACCCTAAAGTTTAACTTTCACTGGCTGTTTGAATGAGGGGTGGGAAGGGCAAAGCCACACATCTTCTGTTCATCTGGTACTGTTTGGAGGGTACTGTGGTGTGTATGAGGGACCTATTAGTGTGTATTTCTGTAAATAAGCTGTTTGTGTGTGTGCGGTGTCCTGGTTGTTTGTTAAGGGGCCCTGTGCTGTAGATGTGGTAGTCTGCTACAACAGGAACGCTAATGCTTCCTCTGAGGCCGGTGAGGAACAGCATGATTAGCCCTCCAGCCCCCCGGGGGGAGCCGCTGCGCTTTCCTTGCTCTAATTCACTTTGACGTCAACAGGAAGGCAGATCAGGTCTCAGGAGGTGGGCTGCGGACTGTATGGATGTGTAGAGGGCTCTGGGGCTTTGGGAGTCTGAGGGAGGGATTACAGAACCCTAAAATGTTTTCTTTGTAGTTTGGAAGAAACCCGAGAAAGGTTTCACACGAACATATACTGCCAGACTGAAGCGTGGGGGGCTGGCCGCCATTCCTGCCATTCCCGCCCCTGTCTTTATCTTCGTTTGCCCACCTACCCAAGCTCACATACACACACACACACACACATACAGCCTCTATTAAGCCAGAACAGCAGGACACACACATACATATACTTTCACACAAAATATCAAATTACTTTTCAAATTGTGGGTCAGCAGGCCCACGGGTATCACGCAGCGTCAATAAAAAAAGATCCCCATTTTCCAAAGCATGCGGTGTTGCTTATACCTAAATCAACATTTTTGCTCATTTTACAAGTTGTGCTGTAATGCGGCTGGAGTAATAATCTCAGGTTTGCTATTAGAGCGCAGACCGTTAGATGTAACTGTACTCAGAAGGCTTCTTTTCTTGTGTTGTAGACTGTCTGGAAGGCAGTGCGCTGTCGGACCGGCTCCAACTTCAGATGCTCCGATGCTGAGAACAAGCAAACTGTAAGTTCCTAAATCAACACTTCCATGTCCATTCAAAAACACACGTGCTCTGTTCCAAAAGATGGTGAGCTGCCTATGTAGGCAGTATTTTTAGGCATCATAGATATGCCCCTGATGCAAAGGTTGTTGTAAGTCATCTAAGATCAGGGTTGGGTAAAATTCTCTAAAATTTCTATCTATCTATCTATCTATCTATCTATCTATCTATCTATCTATCTAGATAGATAGATAGTCATTCATTCATTTAATTCTATTAATAAACTGCTATTTTACACAAATGTTTGTCTGAGCTGTTAATATCTTATGCTTATTAGAGTTAGCTTAGCAACATGCTAACAACAAACTCCATAGAAATTAACTGTAAACTATGCACTTAATGTGAAAAATGTAGTGCGATGGCACTTGTTTGGCATTGCTGCCTCAGTATTCATTCTCAGTTCACCATTTATGAGGTTCAGTTTCATTTTAGGATGCTAGCAGCAGCTTATGTAGGCAGCAGACAGCAAGGCAACTCACTAGGTGTTGGAACAGAGCCATGATTGTCGCCAGATTCTTTTCTTCCATTTTAATGTGAGAAAGGTAAACCGTGGTTGTTTGCACAAATGCACCAAGCAGCTTTTGAAGTCATGCATTAAGTGCAGTCTTTCGTAATAATACTTTTATATAGAGTTTTTTTTTTTTAGCATTGATAGCAAATAAAATACTCTCACACTTATGAAGATGGCTGATAAATATGCACTGTCACATATCGAGCTGCCTAGAATATACAAACCTGTGATTTCTCTGGAGTGATATTGCTCTTCTGGAGTCGCTGAGTTATTCCTTAGTCAGAATTGGGCATTTACAGATGAATTTCCAGCACTTGCTGTTCGTCTGCAATCACCCCGACTGTGTTGTTTAAGAGTTTGTTTCCTCACTTTAATAGCACTTTTTGTTATGTCCTTATAGAGTGCAAATTTGTTCGAAAACACAATTTGTGTCTTTAATGGTTTGTGGGCTCAGGCTGGAATTACGTTGTGGATGAGTGAGAGAGAGGCCGAGTCTGAGGGACACATTTGTATGTGCGGCAATATGCAGAAGGGTTAACTCTTTGCTTTTCAGAGGGGGTAAAAGCCAGGCAAGTCTCTTTAATTGAGTGTGAAAACAGCTGGGTATCTAGAGCCATTTTCCCCCACAGCAGCATGGAAGTGACTATCTCAATATCCTCCTGACTCTAATCGCTCATAACCCCAAATTCCCCCTTTCTTTCTCTCCCTCTCGCTCTCGGGAGCCCTGCCGAGGATTGTTTTACGCTTAATTTTGTTAAACCTAATGAGATTTCCCTAATTAAATCTCCTCCTGACTGGAAAGCTCTCTCTCCTGTCGAGTGAAGTGATTGTTTGTGGATCTTGACAAATAAACATTTTCGGAGCGAAAGCACAGTGTAAGAGAGATGGAAGGAGCCTGCATCTTTTCATTTTTGCGGTAGCAGCCCTGTGCTACACTCAACATGCTTTGCTTAATGTCTTTTCACCTCATTTTTCACCTTCTCAAATGATCAATACTAGTTCCTCAGGTCTCATATTACAGCTAAGATGAAGTGAATTAACTTATTGTACATTATGTCAAATCTTAACCGGGAGCAGTGTTGGGGAGAAACCAAATAAATGATTAATTTTTTTTAGTTATAAGCCACTAATAACTACAATGAATCCCTTAAGTCTGATTCTTTTTAATGAATAACTTAGATAATTCATCTGAATACATTGACTTGTGTGATGATTTGTTCAAACTGATTCACTTGGATGAGTCATTTAAATGAATCTGTTTAAAAAAAAAAAAGCCACAGATTCATTAGAGTAGATTAATCTGTTTAGAGTGAGCATTGTAGCACTGTATACAGCATTATTATATTGTGTGCAATTTCACAAAATGCTATTTTATTGTATTAATATACTGTTTATTTATTTATTTATGAACTTATCCAAATGTACTAATTTGAACCATGGCTAACCTTTATGGCTAAGTTTTAATGTAGCATCCCCTGTGTTGTGAAATAGTAGTGATTCTAGACAGATCCACGATTGAAAGCCTCTTTTATTGAAGCAATATTGTGATTTATATAAGGTTGTATGAATATGTATGTATGTGTGTGTGTGCTAGGATCTTGTTTTGTGTAGGAAAGTGCCGCTGGGTGTGTCTGTTCCATTGAACTCTCTGAATAAAAGGCCTTGAGAGTATTGTTGACTGCGGTCATTGAGCTGGTATTGTGGATGCCCCATGGGAGACTATTGTGGGACTCGACCTTCTGTTTCCCGTGCCGACTCCGGAAAGCTAGTGCCAAGACGCCTTCACACACACATCACAGACACACACCATTCCAACCAGACCCTATTCTTTGCCCCTCCTGTGGACCGTTGGGCAGTCTGCCCAGCTCTTGTGAAAGGTGCCCTCTGATCAGGTTTCTGCCACCAGTTGCCCAGTTTGATGTGAGTAAGTAGGGTGAGGAGTCAAGGGAGATGTCCTGGCTTCTGGCACCAGCAGGCCACACACAACACCTAGATCACCGTGTGACTGTTCATTATTCAAGGACTGGCTTGACAAAGCGTCCTTTGCATGGATTGTAACCGTTGTTTATTTGATTTCCAGAAAGCTCTATTTAAAACATGAAATCAAAACAAGCCATGCACAATGCATCAGAGCACGTTAATCAAAAGGGGGAAAAATTTATTGTAGTTCTAATTATTTTTTCTTAAAAATGTAATCATTTTCTCCATTCCTGCAATCAGTTTTCTGCTGAAATAATCAAGGCTGTGGCAAAATTATACTAACTAATAATATTATAGCTTAATGTTTTCATAATCAAAGTCCTGCCTACATTATTTATGCCACATTACAATGTGTTTTTGGCATCATGAAGGTACACTGAACTAAAATCAACCTGTTAGTTGACTTCAAATCATAGAAAACATTTAATTTCAGCAGATTCTAATACTAAAAACATATTATTTCCATAGTCATGGAAAAATATCGTGGAATTTTAGAATGGTAATTTCGGTTCCTGGAAAAGCATGTGTCTGTTCTAAATCTAAAATGCATGAAAAAGCCATGGACATTATTATAATGAATATATATTTTTCTAGCTACGCTTAGATATAAAATATTTAATCACTTTGTGAGTAAAATACTGAGGGGAAAAACATGAAAAAAATCTGGAAATTTATTGGTGAAAAGTTGTGTGAATCCTGCATTATTTATTATTATTAATGTTGTTAATTTATTATTATTATGGCAGCAGAAAGAGCCTTTGCAAAACATTTAACTTCATTATTTCTGTGTCAAACATCATGTAAGGCAGCACTTTATTTTATCTATTGTATTATTTTTGTGTTTTATATTGTTTTCTTGGACCTAGGATGCTTATTAGAAAGTAAATGTGGTCCATTTTGATTTCATGTTGCCGTTTAATAGTGGATATTAATATTTTTTTTCCGTATAGCATCAGTTTACGTGGGCATTAACAGTACAGTACCTTGTGTCATTGAGCAGTTGATTAGTATGATTCCTTTTGCTCTTTCTATAACAATCTCAACCTCATCATCATCATCTCCACCACCCCTGGCCTTCATCCCGAGTCTGTTCCTCATCAGCCTCGATTAGCATTATGTTGATTTAGCCTAGCAGCCCCCACCAACCCAACGGAGGCTTATTACGTTGAATATTTTTTTTATTTATTCCCGTTTTCTTGGGGTCCCTGTCGGCATTTCCAATTACTCTCGCCGTTCGGCTGTAATTGCCTCCGTGCTAATGGCTGCCAGACAATTGTGCTAAATGAGGTGAAGGCGCGAGGCAGCGAGCTCGACTTCATTAAGAGCTAATGGGATTTTATTGGGGGGACTGAAGACCCAGCTCATCAAAAAGGAGAGATGGAAGGAAAACAAAACAGATGGAGGAGAAGAGGCTGAGAGAGTTTTATAGGCGTTTTCTTCAGTGTCTGCTTGTCTTAAGTTATGTCGGACAAGAATGTGCAACCCATTTTACCATTGCCGAAATACAGACACACACACTTGAATCTCTCAAATGCACAGACACACGCAAAACATGCGCGCTCTGCTAAGCAAACATCCATGTGCATGTAACTGATAGATACTCATATAAACGCATTAAAATTCAACATAACGTGCATGCTTGAAAAGATGAAAAGAGATGGAATTACAGTGAAGATTTTGTGATAATCTGTGCATGTCAATCTGATTACACCGATTTCTTAGATAACATAAATCGAGTGCCAAACTTTGCGCTTTAAAGTGTGCATCATTTCTAGCTGAAAAGAGCATTTGCTTGACAGCAATCTGAAAAAAAAAAAAAAAAAAATCACATTTCCCAGATTTCAGTTGTTAGTTTTTCATTGCAGCAGTTTTATGTCACGAGTAGATTGTTTAGATATGATGAAAGATGCAAAACGGCATCACGTCTGACTGGATGTCATATAGATGTTGAACAGCTCTTCAAATCAACTTCAGAGGAAAGATTTAATGTTCATTTAAAACTAACCCATAAACCACTGAAGTGTGTTTTCATTTTAAACCTTGTTTATCTCTCTCATTTCAGCAGATTTATATCTGTGTGTGTAAGGCAGAGACAGAAAGTCTTTTTGGAGCACTAATACTAATAGAAACAACCTGACATAGATAGCAGTTCCTTAGTGGGTGATTTAACTGTCTTTTGTCATGCTGTTCTGCTTAAAACAAACGCACTGCTCTGTTAGTGTTTTCAGGGTTTGGCTCTACAGCATGTTTACTGAGAACAGATGCTCTTCTAACTTTCTGAACACTAGCTGTGCACACTTGCTTTTGTCGTTTACCATGCTTCATTTTTTATTGTAATGTTTTTCATAAGGTTTTATGGTTTTACTTTAAAGATACCACTTTAGTTAATTAAAATATGATCATAAACTCTTATTTTTCTATTTTATTTGTATGCACAATATATTTTATATAAGTAGAACATTTTTTAAATGTTATTATTATTATTTTGTTCCCATAATTCAAGATCACATAAAATGGCTTGACAAATGCAATGTGAAGTTTTTTTTTTTTTTTTTTTAAAGCAGAACATATTGACAGGTTCAACATTTTCTAATTGCCAAGTCACAGCCATGAACATGATTTGATACTTTCTATATTATATTATTGTGGGCGTGACATTCTCTTACTAGAGACATTCGATTGAACAAAATCTGTTTAATGCAGAATGAGAATATTTTTTAGAGTAGAAATACTGTAAGTTTTATTTGTATTTTTTTCAACAAGTAAAATTTGTTAATTTTTGACTATTTCTATTCTAGGACACCATTAAATAAAGTATTACGGCATTTAGGCCATGTTTATTAGTATTCTCTATGAATGTGAATTCAATTTTAACATTTCTATAAATTTTTTAAAAGTTGATTTACATAGCAGTAAGACAAAATAAATTTGAAGCAAATCATATAATATTTTATATAAGTTTAGCAGCAGTTTAGCTCTACCTGTCACCGCTGCATACAGATCTGTGTGCTCAACCACAGGGCAGCTGCTAAACTGATTCAGAGACAGTGTTACCGAGTAATCGGGTTATCTCTCGAGGTGGAAAAGAGAGGAAAATCTATGCCCTGATTAGATAAAAGGCATAGCTTCCAGCCATAACATCTAACCATAATATGACATTGGATAGGCTCTGGCAATGTGAAAAATAGGTCTCTGTTTTTGTCATCCTATGTTTCTTTATTTATTTACTGTAATTTTAGATTTTAGAGGGGAACATCTGTTTTGATTTGAATGTCGGATAACGACGGTTTAATGGATCATGCTATGGATAGAGTGAAGAACCGTGGGATGTTCATGATTGATGTGGATGGGAGACTTGAGTCACCGGCACCGCTCTGGTTTTTCAAAATAGTCTGCCAGGGAATTTTTCAGGGAAGGTTAAGAGTGAATGTGAGAGTTTGGTGAAGAAGCAAGTAAATGAGTGAATGAAAGAGACTGATATGACATGTTACCAAATGAAATAAAATATTCAATTGTAAAAAAAATGCTTTCAAATAATCACAACTTGGTTGGACTTATGGATGTTAAGCTTATAATATGTGAGATATAATGTACAGTTAGTACAGTCATTATCACAAAAAAAGGTAAATAAATAGACCCATATTATTTTATTTTTGAACTTTACAGATCAGTGAAATTCCCAATCAGGGTAGCTTTGGATTGTTTTGGCATTTAAAATTATATTCTATAACCAGTAATAAATAAACACATAAATGGACCATACTGACATTAAAGGGTTAATTCATATTTTCTCACTCTGTATAACTTCAATTTCTTCCATAGAACACAAAATGAGATGATTATAAGCTATAAAGTTTTAAAACATTAACATTAAATCGCCATTTACTTTCATGATGTGAAACAGAGCGGCTTGGATGCTATACATATCATTTTATGTTCCACAAAATGATAAAAATTTTATTTTATTTTATTTTTATAAGAGACCATAAAATAATACAAAAGAAAAAAAAACTAGCACAGCTATATAATTGTTTGCCAGGGGCAACGGTCAATTAAACAGTTTAACAGTCATTATTTTCAAATATTTGACTATAGAACAGCGCGTTTGACCAATCAGAATCAAGTATTCAAGAGAGCAATAATAGGCCGAATATTATTTTTCCCTTACCCCTTGTTACATGAGCAGAAAAAGTTATAAAATTTTGATGAAACTTTATGAAAGCAAGCATTTTTGGTCTTTAAAGTAACATGCACTGATGAATCATGCACAATAACAGCAACATTTTCATTAAGAAAGTAAAAAGTAAATTTTGCTTTTATGTTGTCTTTAACAAGAAACAGAGGGCCTTAGGTTGAATTCTCTGCTCCCATGGATATATTTTTTGTAGATATTGATAAAGAAATGAGAGAGCGGGTGACTAAACCAACGGGTGAGTCAGAGCGAGGAAGAAAGAAAGTAACCCTGTCCCGGCGCTAACAGCTGTGTTGCAGCTGCCAGTGGCTCCTGCTGAGGGTGAGCAGCTCAATTCTCCAGGGTCAGATCTGTGGTATGGCGGTATCCGTGGCAACGGGATTTGGGCCTGTGCGGCAAGAACAATCCTGCCTCTGAGAGCCGAGCGCTGTGCTCTGAGCTCAACACACCGGAATGTTCTACACCAAGAGAGGGAAAATGGTGCAGAGGAAGAGGGTGAGGGATGGAGACAGAGATGAGGAAAAAAGAGAGTGAAATGAGAGAGCAAGCTGGGTCAAGAAAGCAACAGTCACCCTTCAGTGGAATTGACATTAACATAAAATAAATGAGTATATAGTATCAGTATGTATATATATAGATATATAATATATATATACATACACAAATTCTGGCATGAAACTCAGATGGCGCAGTCCATAGGTCTAATTCCTCTGGACTAATGACATCATTATCACATGGCACAGCTGATTGTTTCTCTCCTGTATCGGTAGCCAATGTGCTCGCTGCTCAACATTCAAATATATTACTGGTGCTTGCTGTAGCAGTTGCAGCGTGAAACCCTTCACCTTCCCCAGCTCCACCTATATAGATCTCCTATGGGGTGACCAGGAGTTGAATTTATTGGCTTATTTCATATATGTTTCTATGTGCACCATCATCATTGGATTATTGGCAAGTACAAGCTTTGGTACTTGCTCGCCACAGCATCGGAGCGATCTTTTCCTGTACCAATTACCATGGCAATCCCTCCGATATATTCAGTGTAAACTATATATATATATATAATATTATATATATATATAATATATATTAAAATAGGAAAAAAGATAGAGCACTAGAAGACCACGAAGTAGAAGTGAAAAGTAAGACACAGAAGGGTTAATTGTTGGAAGTTAGACTGAAAAAAGTGGTCTGGTCTGAGAAAGAGAAAGAAGAAATAGACAAATATGATCTCAGCCAAACAGAATAGTGGTTGTCAAGTTACCAGGTCTTTCGCTGTCCCCTAAAGCAAGCCGGCTGGAGTCGGTCTTATCTCCTGGCTCCAGCTCCGGCCCACAGCAGTCTGGCCCATAGAGCTTCTCTCAGTGCTCAGCCGGCAAACATCGTTTTAAATCTGAAGCTTCATTAAAAAATCATCCTGCAGCATCCACAATGATATTAAATATATTAAACAGGTATCCAAACAGGCACAAAACCTGCGATGCTCATTTTGAAAAGCACAATGGGGCAAACAGTTGTGGCACTTTTGCACACAAAATTTCAGTGAAAAAAAGCATAATCAGGTAATAAATGTACTGAAATAGCGCAGTGTTTTTATTATTATTATTATTATTTTTGTTGTTGTTAATATGATTTCATGTTGGATATTCAATTGGACGCTGATTTCCCCCTTTTTAGAATAATATTACCTTTGACATCATCTAATGCTTGAAAATGTAAAATTGACTTTGCTTATTTAAAAAAAAACATTGATAATAATACTATTAAATGCAATCTTTAGCCAATATCAAAATGAATATTCGTTTTTTTATGCTGTACATTACAAAGTTGTGATGCCTAAATTCACTTAAAATTAATCATTTCGATTTTTCATTTATTTTTTTGAAAAAAAACATATAGAATCTGCCATTTATTTTTATTATTTATTATCACCTTATCGGTATCAGTCAGAGGTTGCAGTGAAATATCATCTACAACTGTTTCTGTTTTTGTGTTTTATAGAAATTTGGGAAACACTTTAGATTATTGAGCACTATTCATTATTAACTAGTTGCTTATTAGCATGCATATTACTAGCACATTGGCAGTTTATTAGTATTTTCAAAGCACATATCATCTTATAAAGCCTTATTTTGCATGGTAATATTCTAGATCCCTTAACCCTACCCAGTCTAAACATAACTACTACAACAACCACCTTACTTACTTATCAATAAGCAGCAAATTAGGAGTTTACTGAGGGAAAACTCTTAGTTAACAGTGATTATGTGTGCCCTAATCTAAAGTGTATTGTAGTATCCCCTGTAGTATAAAATGTGTATTTTTTCTTTTTATACTGTACATCAAGTACTCTATAGTATCTTCACAGCAATAAAAAGTTGCTTTGAAATCACAGCATCTCACATCATCTTGCAGTTATGAAACAGCCATTGTCCTCTGTTAAAAGCAGTTTATTTTTGAAGTCACACATTATAGCTGAATTTATAAATCTGCCACCCACAGTCCTTCTGGACGGCCCTCAGCGACCAGCTGCCTCCTGTTTGGCATTGTATATATATTTCATACTCAAGATTTCATTTACATGAGGAGCTGACGAAGTATTGATGAACTAAGGAGAGATACACCATATCACGCTAGCAGGGTCGACCAGGCATGAAAAAGTTCAGCTAGCATCAGATTGACAGCAGAAGTTAGTGTATTAATATTCATTTGAGTGCTAATGGAAGTTGTTTAGATGTTGTAAACATCACTCGTGAGTTAGCGTGCGCTGTTAATCACGTATGCAAAATGCGGTCAGTTAGTCTCTATGAATACTAATATGATTAGCCAAGAGTTTAGGGGGCAAAACAAGCTACATTTGCGCTTAAACAACCGTGAGTATTCTGTCAGAGCGATGACGGAAATATGTACAGAATGATGTGCGTTCGGGGGGAGTGCAGCGAGAGTTTCCATGGCAACAGGATTCCTGCCAAAAGGTCAACGTCGAAGGCAGACTTGGAAAAGCACAAGAGGATTATTGGGGATTTAGCGGCGTGTAAAATCATTTTTTATTCTCTTTTTATGTATTTTTTGTCCTATCTGAATGACGATAAAAACACTGGATATGAATAGTGCAATTATATTGCTTAAAAAACGTCTCGCTCTCCCTTTTTATGGTTTCTTGCCTTGGTCCTTTGAAGTGAAATTGAAAAGAGAAAGAGTGGTGGACGGCGGTGGTGCTCGGCTTTGTGCTTGGCGCTGATAGGCACTCTTCTGCCCCCTCAATCACTTCTTCCCTCTCTCCCTCCTTCCCCCCCCTTCCCTTTCCACTCACTTTAATTAAGTCAGCCTCCCTGGCATGGCTGCCAAAGATAATTGGAGTGGGTTTTGGATGCCATTTACTCGAAATGTCGCCTGTTTCTGTCTTTTTTTTAATTTCCTCGTCTCTGCCACATTCAGTAATTTTCTTCCTCTCTTCTTGTCGTTTATGAGATAGGGATTAACCTGAGGTGTGTGCCGTGCAGGTATGCATCACAGACGTAAAACAATTTATTAGCCAACTTTGTGGGCGAATATTACTTTTCTTTAACTTGCTTTTAGAAATAGTTCTTGCGATATTTTCGGAGCACTTGAAGGAACTCTTATGTTAGTCTATATTTATAATCTCAGGCAATTAATCATCCAAACTTCGTTTACATTTTCTTGTACTAACCTTTTTTTTTCTTCACTCCTAAAAAGTTTTTTTTTTATGTATCTGTGCAGCGTTGCAGCGTTTTGCGTTCAATAAAATCTTTTAAAAAAAATATATAGTATATTTTTTGATCAATTTTTTCACTGTTCAAGATGTGTGAGTTGGTCATATGGTTCTTCAGAGATTCTAGATGTTTCATCACAGGTTCTTGCATTGCTGCATGAAGTTGAAGTTTGTGCAGGTTGGTTGCATACAAGTACATAGATGCTTTAGATCAATAGGTTATAAGGTTTCAGTCGGCCAAAAAACATTCTACAACAGTGCTTTTAGTATTAGAATAAATATGAAAAAAGTCAAAAGATGAGTCAATGTTTTATAAGTAATCTTGGTAACACTTTATTTTAAAGTCCAATTCTCACCAACTACTGTAGTTGCTTATTGGCATGCATATTACTAGCCTATTGACTCTTTATTAGTACTTTAGTTGTCTTATAGTTAAACTTATAGTTGACCTATTAATGCCATATTGAATGACCATGTTCTAGATCCCTTGACCCAACCCAATGCCTAAACTTAACAACAACTACCTTACTAACTATTAATAAGCAGCAAACTAGGCGCTTATTGAGCAAAACCTCTTAATTAATAGTTAATATGTGTTCCTTGATCTAAAGTGTTACCATAATCTCATAATGTCTTTTACAGAAATACATTTGTAATATTTTGAAAATTCAGTATGTCATAAAAAGTCATGAAATAAGTTCAAATGTTTTGAAAATAATATTAAAATAGTTTTTCATGGGATTTGTAATAGTTTGAAAATAATATAATGCAGCCTGTTTCTGTGATAATCACATTTCTCTGCATAATGTTGCTTCCCCCCCCCCCTCAAAATAGTAAGTTTTATTCACACAATATTAATTTTACTGTAACTTCAATTAAATGTTCTTTTTTTATTTAACATTATTCATAGCTTTTTTCTTAAAACATTGTGACTAAGCTTGTAACATTTACATCTTTATTCTCCTAATGTTCCAACTTTATTCTATTTTTTATTTCTATTTTAACATGGCACTAAAACAGAATAATTCAAATATTATTACAATATCATTATTGTTAGGGTAAGAAATTTGAGATTTGCTTTTATTTAAACATGGCACCAAAACACTCTTGTCTTGTGTCAGTCAAACATCTATCATGTCAAACAAAATAATTAATGGAGGGGTTAACAAATATAATGAATTAATTTACTCGTTTTGGAACGTTTTTGTTACATTGATCTTTCATAACTTTGTTGATCATTCCTAAGGAAGTACTCTTCGCTTTCAGAGAGATTATTTACTTTTATGAGTATAGCCAAGCTATACAAGCAGAATATAAATGTACTACAGCTCACTTTGCTGCCAATTTGTCAGGTTAATCCTTAGTTTTGTTGCCAGTACTCTGATTTATTGCGTGTTATGAACTTTCATGTTTTATTGACGACATCTGTTGTGTTTCGCAGCCCAGGTCTGGTGTTATGAAGTGCTGTTATTTAATCAGGTGGTATAAAACTTTATACAGTACCACCCATTATAGCGTGTCTGCTCATGCCGATCTCCTCAGGCGTCAGCGTGTCACAGTTTGGCGTACACGTGTCATAGTTTTCGAGCTAGTGCTTGTAGTAGCGTGTGTGTTCTGGTCACAGTGTGTGGTGACTGCAGTGGGAGTCAGTGAGTGAGGCCTCCTATCAATCATGCTGGGCTGCTGAAAAGGGCTGCGCTGGGCCGGGCCACCCATCCAGCCGGCCACGGCAGGGGGATCCAATATCCCCCCAGCCCTAATGTACTCCAGATGGCCAGGGCAGAGCGCTGGGGCTGGCCAGGGCCTCTCTGTACACCTCCAGGGAGACTGGGAGCGAGAGCACAGGGCAATCTGTCTGCATAGCTGTGGTGTGTGTACGTTAGAGAGGAGACGTCCTGACCGTGGGGTTCCACTGGAGTGTGTTTGCTGTGCTTGCCGTATATGCACACACACATTCTCTTACTATGTGTCATACAAAACACCTTCATGAGCCTCATATAGAAGTATAGTAGGTTTTCAAAGGAGTCAACATGTCCACAGGGGTTGCTCTAGAGGTATGGTTTTTCAAGCGTTGCATTAACTGTAATTTTCTGTCATTTTATAATGGATAATTCAAAATTAGGGATGCAACAATAATACAATTCTGGTATATAATAATATAATAGAAAGAATTTGCCCAATTTGACACACACACAACACACACATTATTTAATAGTTATCATTAATACTTAAAAAAATAGATATTTTTACATTACAATGTCATCAATTGTTCGGTTATATTTTGTTATATTTTATTTGTGAAATTATGTTCAGCTATTCTTTTTAATAGTTCACTTTTAACTCTTTTTGGATTTTTGCGGATCATCAGTCATCAAAGCTTGGTAAATATTACCAAAATAATATAAAATAATTACGCACTAAAAACTCCCACAGATCATGTTTTCAGGCCATTTAAGTCTTATTTTGATGTAACAAAGTGGTTATATCTAAGTGTGTGAGTTGTTTACTTACTTTTTAAAATTAGCTTTCCTATTAACGCAATTATATTGTTCAATCAGACTGATTCATGAACGATGAATGCGCACAAACACAAGAGGCGGATTTATCGCATGAACCAATCATATCACAATGGAGGCATTGCCTCCCCTCATGTGACTTTCCCCCATTCATTCTCAATTACCCCCACCAAACTCACGGCACGCTTTAGGGCTTGTTTAAACTTAATGGGCTCAGGGGAAGCGAGAGAGATGCAGTAACTTTACCTGCTTGTGTCGCTGTTGGACAATGTTTCTTTACAAAAACAAGTGATTTATACCTTTTTAATGTCATATTTTGTAATATCTGCATTGTTTTTTTTGTTTTACAAATTTTTCTCATCCAATAGTTTGAGGCACTGCTTTCCTTGCCTCCTCAGAGGAAACGGCCATATATAAACTAAACCATTTTCTGACCAATGTGAACATGAGTGAAATCTACGTGGGAAACTTTACGCCCTCATGCAAAACTTCTAGTTGCGTGGATTCCTATTGAAATTACTGGATTTCAAAGAGCAAAGGTAAATGTGACCACACCTGTAGTATATCTCATCTGTTGTTTTTTTTCTACTTTAGGAAAATTCCTACATAAAGGATGCTATTAGGAAGTAGAAGTGAAGTAAATGGGAGAAAGTAAAGTTTTAAAGCACTCTCACACCCATTCTTCAGGGGCTGGATTTAAATATGGTAAAATGTATACTCTTATTAACTGAAAGCATAATCAAATTCGGGATGAGGGATTCAAACAACTTCATGAATTGTGGTTCTGAATTTAAGGAAAAATTGAGTTTCTTGCAGATATTCCATGTGGATCTAGTCATGGCATACCAGCACCGTTGATTTAGATAATGGCCCCTTTAGATGGAAGAACCCTACCATTGTAGTCAAATAAACAGTCAGAAATTGGACTGAGGGTTATTTGAAATGTTATAGATACACCGAGGAATGTGTCTGTCTCCCTGAGGCGCACATGGAAGCTTTCATGGTAACACTATATCTGATGGAAGCCATTGGCCCGCCACAGTTGTTGATGCACCTGCGGGTTCGAAACTTGGCTCAGACCTGGAGATGGCCAGAGAGAGACTTTCCATTCAATATAGCCTGTCATTTTATCCCTGAATATTCTTGGTCTCTCTTGTTCATTCTTTCAATTTCTCCGTACCCCCCTGACATCTCATCTTCTCACCCTCTATGAGTGTATTTTGTCTTGCTCTCTCTTTCCCTGTCGCTCTTTCTCTCACTCCTCTCGTCTCACCACTGCCTTCCTTTCCCCCCACGCATGATTCTCTCTCCCTGTGGCATTGCAGAGGAAATTTAATATTGGATTGTTTGGAGTTTCCAAGGATTCCATTCGGCGTAGCTCCGGGCACTACGCAAAGACAAACATCAGCTGTTGGGGCCAAGAGCAGCAAATATCGCCTCGTTATCCCACCATGCTCATTTTTGCTCCACTGGTCTTGTCTCATGCTCTCTTCTAAGTTATTCGTTCTGCTCCTGTCAAAATCAGAAAGTGTAGAAAGTGTATAAACATTTGAAAGAATCATGTAATGCAGTGTATGGAATGTTCTAGAACTGTTTTTGGTTGGATTCTGGAACTTTTCGCATTCTAAATACTCCATGCGCACCTTGCTCTCCCTGTGTTCCGATCCTCTGGTGACTTTTTTTTTTCCAGGAAGAAGTGTAGGGCATGAAATACAGGCAAACATATACAGTGGGGCAAAAAAGTATTTAGTCAGCCACCAATTGTGCAAGTTCTCCCACTTAAAAAGATAGAGAGGCCTGTTTTCATCATAGGTATACCTCAACTATGAGAGACAAAATGAGAAAAAAAAATCCAGAAAATCACATTGTAGGATTTTTAAAGAATTAATTGGTAAATTCCTCGGTAAAATAGTATTTGGTCACCTACAAACAAGCAAGGTAACTTCCTAACTTCCAAGGAAACAAGACCTGTAACTTCTTCTTTAAGAGGATCCTCTGTCCTCCACTCGTTACCTGTATTAATAGCATCTGTTTGAACTTGTTATCAGTATAAAAGACACCTGTCCACAACCTCAAACAGTCACACTCCAAACTCCACCATGGCCAAGACCAAAGAGCTGTCAAAGGACACCAGAAACAAAATTGTAGACGTGCACCAGGCTGGGAAGACTGAATCTGCATTAGGTAAGCAGCTTGGTGTGAAGAAAATCAACTGTGGGAGCAATTATTAGAATATGGAAGACATACAAGACCACTGATATCTCCCTCGATCTGGGGCTCCACGCAATCTCACCCCGTGGGGTCAAAATGATCACAAAGAACTGTGAGCAAAAATCCCAGAACCACACGTGGGGACCTAGTGAATTACCTGCAGAGAGCTGGGACCAAAGTAACAAGGCTACCATCAGTAACACACTGCGCCGCCAGGGACTCAATTCCTGCAGTGCCAGACGTGTCCCCCTTCTTAAGCCAGTACATGTCCAGGCCCGTCTTAAATTTGCTAGAGAGCATTTGGATGATCCAGAAGAGGATTGGGAGAATGTCATATTGTCAGATGAAACCAAAATAGAACTTTTTGTAAAAACTCAACTTGTCGTGTTTGGAGGAGAAAGAATTCTGAGTTGCATCCAAAGAACACCATACCTACGGTGAAGCATGGGGGTGGAAACATCATGTTTTGGGGCTGTTTTTCTGCAAATGGACCAGGACGACTGATCCGTGTAAAACGAAAGAATGAATGGGGCCATGTATCTTGATATTTTGAGTGAAAACCTCCTTCCATCGGCAAGGGCATTGAAGATGAAACGTTGCTGGGTCTTTCAGCATGACAATGATTCCAAACACACCGCCCGGTCAACGAAGGAGTGGCTTCTTAAGAAGTATTTCAAGGTCCTGGAGTGGCCTAGTTAGTCTCCAGATCTCAACCCCATAGAATATCTTTGGAGGGAGTTGAAAATCCGTTGCCCAGCGACAGCCCCAAAACATTAATGCTCTAGAGGAGATCTGCATTGAGGAATGGGCCAAAATACCAGCAACAGTTGTGAAAACCTTGTGAAGACTTACAGAACACGTTTGACCTCTGTCATTGCCAACAAAGTGTATATAACAAATTATTGAGATGAAATTTTGTTATTGACTAAATATTTATTTTCCACCATAATTTGCAAATAATTTTTTTAAAAATCCTACAATGTGATTTTTTTCTGGATTTTTTTTCTCATTTTTCTCTCATAGTTGAGGTATACCAATGATGAAAATTACAGGCCTCTCTCAACTTTTTAAGTGGGAGAACTTGCACAATTGGTGGCTGACTAAATACTTTTTTACCCCACTGTAGATGGACTGATGTAGAGGATATACTTACAGATTATGACAGATGGATGAATGGAACGATTGTTGGACCAGCACCGACTACAGCAGACAGACAGACAGACAGACAGAGTACAAGACGACAGATAATAGATAGATAGATAGATAGATAGATAGATAGACATGCCGAAGGATGGAAAGACAGACAGACAGACAGACAGATAGACAGATAGATAGATAGATAGATTGAAATGTCTCAATGATGAGGATCTCAGCAAAGAGTTGAACAAGTAATATTAGCAATTATAATAACATTTTCTCTCCCTCCATCATGGCTTCTATTGACCTATACTCTCTTCAGCCTCCTCTTGCCAAGTAAAACATCTTGTTATTGGGTTAACATTACCTCAGTGACTCGCACTTACAGATCCCGTATGAATTGTGTAGATTTAAACAGCTGCACTCCACTCACGAACCTCTGTGTTCACTAAGATACTGTGAAATTTCACTGGCGCTGATAGATTATGACTCTAACAGTTTAGCCATATGCCTCATCAGTGTCCAGCGTGCGCCGATCATTTGACCCTCCCCACCGGGCTCTGTTGGCCAGTCCGAACATACGTGCCTGCCGCAGAGTCTCCTTGCAGCCTCTTCTGAAACTTAAACTCTTCATTAGGAATCTGCTGACAATCAGAGCAGTCAGAGAGTGTGTGTGATAATCCCCGCTCTCATTAACCCCCCATGGCTCTCTCTGTGAGAGCACACACACTTGCTCCAGAGGTTTTCTCTTTTTTAGGGAAGGAATGGAAGGGGTTTGAATCCTCCGCATGCTGATCACCCTTGCCCTAATCCTACTGCCACATTCCTGGCAAGGCCATCTCATGCTCTGTGTCTCTATAATAGCATAACACATGCATAGCACCTTATTTATTATCCTCATCGCTGGAGCTATAGCAAACCGAGCACGATGCACTCTTGTTTTACTTATTTTTTCATTATATATAATATATACACACCGTTATATATATATAATATATATATATATAGTAGGCTGTTCCATCGGTAACCATTACTTATGCGTTTATTTTAACAATTCCTTAACAGCTTAAAATATTTCACTGCAATTCTCTAAATTAATTTTTGCTACTTTGCTTGCGATTTAGATCATTTTAACTCTGGTAACGGTTTCCAGTGCCAATGATCCATTAAGCTGAATTCTCAACAATCCGTCCAAAACAGCGCTAATAAAGGAAGCAGGCTGATTACATCAGAGATGCAGAGAGTAACAAGACTTCGCATTGTGTTTTAAGTGTTCTTCATTCCCGTTTGTTTCACTTTAAACAACGAGCCGTCATATTCCTTTGATCTGTTGCGCTTGTGTGAAGTACAGACTGAACGGTTTGTCAACACATCCCACCGCTGTATGGCTAGATGAGACGCAAACTACGTTTTCTCGACTGGTCAGTCTCGCTAGTAAAGTTTTGATGGAAGAAGACTGCAATCAAGGTAAAGACGAATGCGATGGCGTACAGGAGTTGTACAGTAAGCACGCGTGAGTCCGTTATAATAATGAGTGTATGAGTGCGCTTCACGCACTGATCGCACATTGTATTTATGCACAGGCGCAGACATTTCCGTACATTAATGTTGTTTCCACACACATTCACGAATATGTTTTGATTTGTCATGTTTATGTTTCTGTGTTTAGTTATACGGAATGGATCAGTGTGCTGTAGTAGATATATGCAGTCAGCAGTCGGTTGGTTTAGGGTTTTTTTGGCATCACTGTTCGGTATCGCAACTTGGCTTCTCTAAAATGTAAAAAAGCTCTTTGCTGTTGCGCTGTACACATACTATAAAATTCTGATGTTTTTTCTCTTTCATATGTGCTCATGGGCTCCTTATATCATTTGGTTCTTTAGTGTCCTTTTGGAGTTTCTAAGTGTCCTTTTTTGGAACGACATCTAAATTTATCTTGAAAAAAGATTTTTGAGAATCACCCTTCAATCATTTGGTTTACTTCTGGAATAGCAAATGAACAGATAAACATTTGAAACATATAAATGGCCTATGCTTAATTTTCATGAAGTGTGCATTATCACGATTACTCCATCCCTAGGTGTGAATAATCAGATGAAAATTTAATCGCTTGACCGCCTAATATACAGTCATAACTATCTATACGGGGCGTAGTTTGTGGGGGGATGGGGTGGGGGGGGGGGGGGATAACCACACCAATAACCAAACTACAATACACGTACAACCCCCCCCTAGTAGAATTAAAAACTACTCATGACCACCTTTACTATAATTTATCATGTTTTATTGTAGCCTTATTTATTGTGTAAAATTTAGTCTAACTTGTAGAATTTATATTAGATAATCTGTTAAGGGAATATATTTTCCCTATAGATTTTTATTACTACTGTGGCATGTTGTAGCTATTGGTTCTAATTGTGCAGGCGGTTGTTTCTTCTTAACAAATGGTACATTGATTCATTTAAAAAAGTCATTATTGGCCTGGTAATAATTAATAAGCTAGTCTTATTGTAACAAATGCTACAGTTAAGACATGGTACATGGCCTTCAATATTCACCAAAAGATGGCATAGATTAATACTAAAGAGCTGATGAACTGTTTTAATAGTTAAGCATAAACAATTCAGTATAAAGACATGTTAAGTTAGATTGGGGGGGGACGTCCCTGGCAGTTTGAATTAGAACATCTTGGCAACTATCGCCTATAAGTGCCTAATATAGCATAAAATAGAAACATTACCTATACATATATAAGTTATCTAATATATATATATAATCCTCTGTAAACATAATTGGTTAACTATGATGTTACTTTATTGCCCATTTCGCATATAATGAGAGCACAAATACCATGTTCACAAATTAATGTGACCTGGACCACAAAACCATCATAAGGTCCATTCTCGAATTGAAATTCATACATCATATGGAAGCTGCATACATAAGTCTTTCCATATGTATGGTTTGTTAGGATAGCGAGCTAATGAATTATGGCCGAGATACCTATTTTGATATTGGAATATGAGGGTGCAAAAAAAGTCAATATTGAGAAAATCGCCTTTAAAGTTGTCCAAAGAAGGTCTTAGCAATGTATATTACTAATCAAAATTTTAGTTTTGATATATTTACGGTAGGAAATTTACAAAATATCTTCATGGAGCATGATCTTTACTTATTATCCTAATGATTTTTGGCATTAAAAGAAAAATCTATAATTTTGACCATACAATGTATTTTTGGCTATCGCTACAAAATATATACCCCAGCGACTTAAGACTGTTTTGTGCTCCAGGGTCACATATCATTTATTTGCTATAAATTAATACACAGAAACTTCAACATGAATTTCTCACAAATATTATATAAATATAAAAAATTATATACTTTATTACATTTATAAATTGTTTAAATATATTTATTATTAATAACATATCTACACGTGTAACTTGTGTGTGTGTTGTGTGTGTTTGATAATAAATAAAAAATATTTTGTAAATGTTTCAGAAATTAATGTTTTAAATGTATAAAAATATGTTTTAAATATATTCATATATTGTGAAATAATCATGAATATTATTACTGTTCTTGTACTTTATTATAATTATATAACATATACACACAACACATTTTATATGTATAGAATAATATAATTAAATGGATCATAATAATATTTAGTTAGTTAGTTCAGAGCTTGTGAGTAAATTTTTTTACAATTGCCTACATATTTCAGAGTTTTCTTTTATGCTTGCAGGCTTCCTAAACCAGGCCTGTTTCCAAGGCATGTCACACTATTCCATTAACAGCAGCTGAGTGGAAATTGATGGATGACGTGCTAAATGGGTTAAAAACGGGCGTAAGTGGCCACCGTTTCCATCGGTCAAAGAATCACTCAACAAGCGTCTGCTGAAACGACTCCTACAGAGTGATGTATTAGCACAAACTGCTTTCTGATCTCACGACACATTTATCACAGACAGGCTTCTCTGGTTTTTTTGCCGCATCCACCCAAAGTCTCACCAAGCGACAGAGCTGGATGCCTTGTGGTAAGATTAGGAGGTATCCATTTAAACAGCCCTGCAGATTGGGAAAGCGAGATAACGCGCACACTGTCCCCTTACCCATATCTCTGCTCAACATGAGAGCAACCAAACCGATTTGACAGCAAGCTCTTGAAGATTACCTTCCTTCTCTATGAGCTCAGGAGTTCCAATTTCGGCGGAATTCCAGCCTTCAATATTCCGATTTTTATCAGTGCAGTGAGGAAACGAAACCATGGCGTGTCATCGGCAGGAACGGCCACTCGCTCTTGTGTGCACTAATGACATCAAGATGCGATTGCAACACGGTGGCAGAATGATACGCACCGTTCACACACCCACACAAGTGCATAAAAGTTCGAATAATCTAAGGGCACTTGAAATGAAGCTTTTGGTGCGTTTTCTAAAGATTGCCAATGTATTACGTTTAATGGATGGGGCCAAGCAGCACTGAATTCTGTTCTAAAGAGAGCTATTAGCTTTTTGCCCTCTTAGCTTGTCATACAGTCTACGTGTTGTACGTGCACACCTCTCCTTTATCTCAGCTGCTTGCAAGGAAGTGTACTGAAAATAAGCCAAAGGATATCCTTTGCAGTTCCATACAGTATCACCAGCATTACACTGATTTTAGGCCACAGTTAATACAGGTTTCTGAAGTCTCAAAGTTATACAAAAGTCATGTCTGTGCTTTAGAAATCGTGCAATTGTGAACGTGCAAATCTTTTAGAATCCATTCCTTCCATACTTGTGCAGTCTATTGAGAAAATGCTAATTATAATAAAATCTTTTAGCTATGCTAATGAGGTCATTTGCATGCGAACCATCGGGCCTCTGGGAATAACAAAATTTCACCACACAGTAAGTTTCCGCAACACCCATTTCAGCGAAGACTTTAATCTAATTTTAAAAAGCAGGACACTTTGGAATTATTTCTAGATCTACTATATCCAAACAATCATTAGCATAAATACAAAGGCAAGTGAAATTGCAGATAGATTGGATGAATGGTGAATCAAGATTCTGAATGTCTCAGACACATACAGTATGCATACTGTGCACAGAATGCAGATTTTCTTGGAGCATTTCTCCAGGCAGGGATAAGGCAGCTGTTGTTTAGATTTGAGCGAGAGGGAGAATTGCGAGACTATTGACCTTCCATTTCATTAAATGCACAAAATGCACGCAGAGATCTATGGTTATTTTGGTTTCCACATGGGGTTCCAACGCGTTGTACCGGACACAGAACACCACACCACACCCTCATAGACACGTTTCAAAAAGTATTTCTTTTTTTTGTGTTTGATTAAATCAAGTCTGTAAACTAAGTTGACAGAATTTTCATTTTTGGGTGAACTATCTCTTTAAACCAAATGGAAAGCCATAATTTGAAAATTTAGTTGAGAGAGACACAGAGAAAGAAATTTGAGCTCATGAATATCAGAGATTAATCCTCCACCTGACACACCCCCCCCCCGGTTCCTACAGGTTAATGAGCAGTGCTGGGACGCGGAGTCTCCCAAGCTGTTTCCAAATGTGGTGGTTGTATGGGAAGGCAGGTGTATGCCTGAAGGTCGTGTAGCCCGGGGTCATGTGTTGCACATCTAAATGCGCTTGGGTTTGGCCTGAGAACCTGGCTGGATTGTTCCGTCCCGTGCAGGGGTTACTGTTGAGGTTTTTTCATCGACATACTGCCCCTTTTCCTTCTTCATTAATCAAACCTACATCACATCCTTTTCCTCTCCCAGTTGGATAGGACGCGCTCGCAACGCCTTGCAAATCTGTCCCACGGAAGGACCTCCAATGTAGTAAATGTTTCAGGTGGGCCGGTTATATTATTCCCTTGGGAGAAGCCTGACTGAAGGACAGTGGAAGATCTTTATGATATTTGGGCATTGTGGAACCACGCGCACTGTGTAAAAAATTATTCATTGCATTCCCCGCAAAGCATCAGTGACTTGACAAACTTTCCAGCACGGAATACATAGAAAAGGAGCAGGAAAATCACAATCAGATACAAACTTTTGGAAGCGGCACACGCTCGCTTTGAAGAACAACAATTCCTCAGGGTTAAGATGGAGCAGAGGGAGGCAGGTGCGGGAAACGGTTGCCCAGTTGAGAGGGCTTTCATTGGTCAGGTTTAATCCTACAGCGATGTTAATATCACACAGTCCGGCGACTCAGTTGTCCACAGTGTGTTCAATGGGTTTTTTGTGGTGTTGTGTGAGAAAGTGACTTTCTATCCCAAGTTAATAAGATATGGGCAGACCGCAACTGATAAGGAAAAGTCTTCACAGGTGAGTTTTAGTGAGACGTATGTAACACTGTAGGTATTTTCAAAAGCATGTTTGTAGAACCCAACCTGTGCGGCCGACACAGCGAAAGCATGACCAATGGTGGGATGTATGAGGGTGGGGCTCACACTTTGATGACAAAATTACTAACCGAAAAATGTTTTAAAGAAGACAATGCGCAATAGTGGCACGAAACTAACAACTGAGTTTAATAGCAAAAACAAAATATGTTATTGAAAATATGGAAAGGACAAATATAAAACTGATAGGTGCACCAAAAACATTTAAATTATGTCATTACATTACTCGCCCTCAGTCGTTCCAAACCCGTAAGCATTCATTTCATCTTCGGAACACAAAGGTATAGATTGTTTTGGTACTTGTGCATGTGGAATAATGGCGATATGCGCTACTGCCCAACCCTAATGAACTAGGCCCGAAAAAGAGAACCCCCCACATATAATGTGAGATTTTGTATAAGTAAGATTGCGCGCGTATGCCTTTGTTTTCCTTTGTTTCACACCCCAAAAAGTATTCTCATATTTTCATAAAATTAAGGTTGAACCACTGTTGGACTATTTTAACGATGTTCTTACTATCTTTCTGGGCCATGAATGTGGTAGTTGCAATGCTATCTATGCAGGATCAGAAAGCTCTAGGATTTCATCAAAAATAAATATCTTAATTTGTGTTCCGAAGAAAAACAAAGGTCTTACGGGTTTGGAACCAAATGAGGGTGAGTAAATTGAATTTTAAAAATCTGTAAATTGGAATAAAAGGTATTTTTAAGAACTGTATAATTGATTTAAATATATGTAAGATTTGTAAGCCTCTTTTTTTTGACAAATAAATGCAGCCTTGGTGGAGGCATATACAGGACTTTACAATTATTTTTAAAGGTATATACTAGTGGGAATGTGTAGATGTATCGAGAAATTGTGAAAGTACGATTAGTGTTTCATAGACAGTTATACATAGAAAATAGTAAATTCTTTAGTCTAGTAGAATCTGATTGACAGATGTGATGGATAGTGAAATGATGAGATACATGATTGATTGCGAACTTTAAGAGGTTTTTTTGTGCAAAAGACAAATAATATATATTGTGTTTAGTGTACATTCAGAAACACACTTCACGATTTATTTAGTTGTTTTCAGTTTTTGAAACAACGTCCAGCGGTGTGCCACGTTGGAAGTGTCCGAGGAAAGGAAGGTCTGTTGTGTTTTCTACCTGCCACGCTTGCCTGGTAAAAGCTATGTTTTATAAACATTGACCTGGGCTCTTCCGAGAGATGTGGGGCTAAGCATGTGGAGCCGCAGAGGGACGGGGGGGATATGGGTTGGGGGATGATGATGAAGGGGGTCTATAAACCATGAACCGCTTCCTCCTGTACTTCAGAGCTCACCTGTTTCTGCTTAACGGGGAAAAAACCTGCTGCTCTTTTTCAGCACCAGCTCGCACGCGGAGCTCTCTGCGGCCCGTCGACAAAGGATGTTTCTAACTAACAGGAAGTCATTGCCCGCACACACATCTTTGATCCTTCGGCATTGTGCACAAGGCATTGTGTCTCGGACTGAGAGATTCAATACATGGCCGTTCTCCATCATTTGTTTGTAGCAGATAGCGAGAGTAGCTGCAGATGTTTAGTTATATGCCATGTCAAAATTGTGAATGCACAGTTAAAGCTGCAGTTTTTAAACATATAAACCATGAAGTTAAGTAATAATGAATTACTAATCTTAACATTATCTTATTCATACTATAAAGTTTAAGTCTTAAACTCAGCTAAATGCAAATACGAAGAGTTTGTGACAAAATTACATTATTGTGAGTCTCAATACTGCTGTAATGTCTTCATCACCAGTGGAGTATATACTTTCAGTTTTCAAATTAGCATGCAGGCTTTGTCATGACTAAACAACGTCTCTGACATTGTTCTATTAGCCTGGTCAGTAGCAGCTTTCCGTCAGGTGGCTGCGTTAATTATCGACTGTGATCAAACAGGCAAACGATTGTGGGTGAGGGTCTGGCGGAGCAGTATTGATGGGAAGAGGGCTAACATTCGAACTCTCCCTTTTTCCCAGACATACACCAGACATGTTCAATACATCCCCACTTTACTTTCCATTCCCCCAGCCTTTAAAACACTCTCCCTGCCAGCTGTAATTGTGAGCTCAAGCCATGAAGTTACAGGCTGCTGCATTGTATGTCTCATTTACAATTGAATCTATTACATTTCTCATGAAACACTGTAATTAAATAACTTTATACTATTTACTATTTGGCAATTAAGTTCGTTCTATTTATTTACTGCTTTATGAAGAATATTGTTATATTAAAAGCAAATTTTCTTTAATCTTTTTAAGATTCATGCACTTCTGAAAATATATTTCATTTTAAAAAACACATTTTAAATTACTTTTTTGTTAGCTATAAATTCTGTGATTTAAAGCTATAAATTTAAAGTGATTCACACAGTTGTTGTTTTTTTTGGTGTCAATGCAATACTGTTTAGGCTGTAACAACCTTTAATGTATTATTTAATGGGAAAACATTTTTTAAGAATACACTAATACCCAAAGGAGCTATAGCTTCTGGTTATTTTAGACTTAAATGCAACTACATACATACATTTTTTTTAAAGAAGGAAATTTATACTTATATTCAGTGAGGATGCATTAAAGTTATCAAAAATGACAATTAAAATTACATGCTGTTCTTTTGAAGTTTATATTCATTAAATAATCCTAAAAAATGTATGACCACAAAAATGTTTCCAGAAAAATATTAATCAGCACTGCTGCTTTCAGCATTGATAATGTTTCTTGAGCACCAACTTACCATATTAGAATGATTTCTGAAAGATCATGTGACACTGAAGACTGAATTCTCACAGTTTAAAATACATTTACTTTTAAAATGAGAAAATAGTCATTTTAAATGACTATTTCAAAAACTTAAAAAAAATTCCACCAACCCATTTTGTATTGTAGTGTAAATGCATAAACTTGTTTTGCAATTGAATAAAAATTGTACCTATAGTTTACTTTAATATCTTCATTTAGTCATTTGATTTTTGTCTACAAGTCTTGCAATGTGACTATTTTTCCTATGTCAATATTTTATTGATTGATTGATTAATTGATTGCCATTTTTGACAAGTAACATCCAGTAACATCCTGATATCTTATACAAAGGTTTTATTCCTTTCTTATTGCTTTCTTACTGTAAAAGTGCTTGTCCTAACCAGTGTTCATTTAGTTGATGAATAATTTTCATCATAATTTTCGTTAACGACATGCTGCGTGGTTCGGAGATTAGATGCGTACTACACGCCACACACACCCTGGCGGGACATAAGCTAACATACACTTGCTGCACGTAGCATAAAACGTAAAAAAATGTCAATATGTGGGAGTAAGAGAAGAGCAGACAGAGAGAACTCAATTCGGTCCGTTTTTCTGAGCGCAGACACTAAAGCATACACACACAGAAAGCGCCTCTCACAGCGCGCGGGTACCCTTGCGCGTCGAATGAACGGAAAATTACACACAAAATGATGTTGAATTACGAGTATTCACGTAAACACAGTTGATTACGTCTTAAGTGAACGTAAACAGTAGGGAGAACGTGTATCAGTACATTGCATCCATTGCAGCTGTGCATTCGTTTTTAAATGGACAGCAGCCTAATTTAGTTGCTATTGTCCGAGTCATTGATGTTAATCAAGCAACAAAAGAAAGACAGAAAATCACGCACTCCTCTTGACTGAAAAACTTTTGTAACCCTAAAGATTAATCTAAATGTATTCATAGAAATAAATGTGTCTGCTTGAAAGAATGAAGAATATAAACAAGTTGCTATAAAGAATGCATAAATAGCATATATAACCATTGGCATTTCATTAAAAATAATCCCATGTTCTTGTTCTTTATGAGAAGTATTTTTATTTAATTTTAACATAAAGGCAAGTTGTGTGTCACCGCAGTTAAATCGGTGTCTATCATGATAAAGCCTTAATATCAAACCTATATAATGAGTTTGGACATTTTAGAGAATGCTTAATAAATGCATTACACTGTAACAAAAAAAACTTTTTTCAAACCCATTCGATTTTAGCCTGACTAAATTTACTGTAGATTCAAAGCGCGCACAGAGAGCCGTGTTTCAGACAATTTGCGTACACAGAATTGATTCATCTTTCGCGTATCCTTGCATCTGAATGAACACACACACACAAAATTATCTCAAAATAACTGTCTCGGCAAGTATTCTCGTAAACACAGTCGGTTATATCTTAAAGGGGTCATATGATGCTGCTAAAAAGAACGTTATTTTGTGTATTTGGTGTAATGAAATGTGTTTATGCGGTTTAAGGTTAAAAAACACATTATTTCCACATACTGTACATTATTGTTTCTCCTCTATGCCCCACCTTTCTGAAACGCGTCGATTTTTACAAAGCTCATCGTTCTAAAAAAGCGAGGTGTGCTATGATTGGCCAGCTATCCAGTGCGTTGTGATTGGCCGAATACCTCAAGCGTGTGACAGAAATGTTACGCCCCTCACCATACTGTGATGATGCCCTGTCAGGCCGGAGCGATGATTCAAAAACATGAAAACCCATTATAAACGAGGCATTCGTTGCATCCAGTGACATAATTATGGATTATAATGACTTATACCGTTTTTTTACGCGTTGCGTTGCATCGCGCCGCGTAAACATAAAACCATGTCTGCATTTGTGATCGGAGAAATGACAAACAACAAGCCCTACTCTACACTGCCCAAAAAAACTCGCTTTAAATATATAAAACTTACTTACAGTCTGTGAGTCAGAACAGCCGGCATTGTAGTCTACTCTACCAGGATCAGGAAACAGTCCTCCATAAAATGCTCTGCACACATCTAAATATTTGGGTTGAACTGTTCTGAAACAGTGTTGTAAATACAACTTAACACTGATTTCTAGTCGTGTCCATTTTTGGAAGTCAAAACAAGTAGGATTCGCTTTCACAACGAAACACAGGTAACCACATGTGACGTCCCGGGCTGGACTCTGCTTCGTCCATGGTGAAAGCCGTTCCGGCGATCCACAGCACAAAGTTGTAGAATTTCCTCAGCAACCAATACGGATCAGCTCCAGGCATGACGAAGCAGATATGTCCTCTTTTGGAGGCCAAACAAAGTAGTTTCACAACGAGAAACACCGCGTCTTCACGACATGGCGGCGGCAACAACAATACTACAGCGAGAATAAAAATGTACGCCTTATTCTTTGCGTGAACATTTGGGCGGCAGTTATGCAAATCTTAACACATAGTGGAGTGTGAGTAGTGTGGGGGGTGGTGTGTTAGACGAGCCGTTTTAGGTAGGGGTGGATTGGTAGGGTTACTTTATAAAGAAATATCTCTATTGGATTTGAGACTTTAGTCTCTTGCAACTTTAAGTCTTCTTAGGCACACGGCTTGTAACAACCAAAGAGGAGGAAGGAAAGGAATGTGAGAATATCGGGGCTTATATGCTAAGCTTACAGTGCGTGTTGCAGCGCTTTAGCACTGAAGCGCCAGCCGCTCCTGCAGTTAGTCCATCCGGCAAGGGTTGAAGCAGTTGACACGAGGGTGGTGCGGACTCAGGTGGGTGGCTGCAGGACGGGTCGTCCTACGACGTGCGAGCGGACCTCGCGCTGAGGGCCGACGAAAGTCACGGCGCGGGCCGGGTCAGTCGATGTCACATTAGTGGTCAAGGGAGCAGCCACCTATGGCGACCTTGGGCGGATATGAGGCCCCGACCCCCGACCCGGCCCCGCCACAAGCATCGCTTCCTGCGCACTCCACGATCTTACCAGCCGGCCATTAGGCGAACCCCCGCCGGTGGAGGGCTTGCCCAAAAGTTACTCAGGAAGCACGGAGAAGCGGGCCGGAGCGTGCCGGGGGACACGAGGTCTGCCGACGGGGGCGGTTGCTGCTGTCCGACACCCATCCACGCCGGCTGAGCACATCTGTCTATCTCATCGCCGAGGGGGCGGCCCTCCTGGCGGGCGGCTAGCCAGGCCGTCCGGCTCCGCGCTGGGGCATCAAGCAGCCTTTCAAGCCGCAGCGCGGAGAGGGAGCGGGAAACCAGCGCAGCCCTCCTCTGCCCCTGCCAAGCCTGTGAAGCGTCAAAGCAGGCGGCGTCCCTGAGATGGGCGACCTGGAGCCCTTGGATCCTGCTCTTCAGGAGATGATGACCGCACCACTCCTTCCCCCGGAGAAGGGCCGGGTGGAGAATCCTATGTTCCAGTTTGTTTCTGTTCCGCCACTGGCTACCCACCCGGTGGTACCCAAAACTTCAATAAAAAAGCAGTTTCCTTTGCCCCCGGGTCCCAAGAGGGCGAGGACGGCAGTGCACGAGACCCAGTCTCCACACACCCGTCCCCCTCTCCCTTCGCCAATGGACAGCAGGGTTCAGTTCAAGGACGCTAAGCCTCCTAATGAGCCCCCTGCCCACCAGTGGAGCCAGGTAAGTCGCGAGCTGCGCACTCAGACCCCACCCTGGGAAGCACGCCTCCCGGTTTGGGTTCCTGTGTTCCACTTCGCTGCCCCACTACGGGTACGTCAGTGGTTTCCCTGGTCCCGCTAGTTCGGTCGCTGAGGGCCTGGTTAGCCCTCCCCAGGCCGACTCGCTGGCTCCTGAGAACCATCAGACCCGGCTACGCGATTCAATTCGCCCGGCACCCTACCAAGTTCAGGGGCATTCGGTTCACCTCTGTGCCGGACAAGGATGCTCCTGTCTTGCGTGCAGAGATTGCGGACCTGCTAGCGAAGGACGCGATACAGCAGGTCCCTCCAGCCGAGATGAGGTCAGGCTTCTACAGCCCATACTTCATCGTACCCAAGA
Source organism: Sinocyclocheilus anophthalmus (assembly GCA_018155175.1). NCBI lineage: Eukaryota > Metazoa > Chordata > Actinopteri > Cypriniformes > Cyprinidae > Sinocyclocheilus > Sinocyclocheilus anophthalmus. The sequence continues at coordinate 41,488 of JADLZN010006694.1, read as the reverse complement.
AAGGCGGTGGGTTACGGCCGATCCTGGACCTGCGCGTACTGAACCGGGGCCTTCACAAGCTCCCGTTCAGGATGTGGACGCAGAAACGCATCTTTCAATGCGTCCGTCCTTTCGATTGTTTCGCAGCGATCGACCTCAAGGACGCATAATTTCATGTCTCGATTCTCCCTCGACAAAGACCATTTCTCCGCTTTGCATTCGAAGGGCGAGCATATCAGTACAAGGGTCCTCCCCTTCGGGCTATCCCTGTCGCCTTGTATCTTCACCAAGGTCGTGGAGGCAGCCATAGTTCCATTGAGGGAAGCGGGCATTCGAGTTCTCAACTACCTCGACGACTGGCTAATACTGGCCCAGTCTCGAGCGCAGTTGTGCAAACACAGGGATATGGTGCTCAGTCACCCCAGCCGATTGGGGCTTCGGGTCAACTAGGAAAAGAGCAAACTCCCCCCGGTGCAGAGGAGGGGTGATCTAGCTGTTTCTCGGCAGGAGCTGTTTGGACCGGTCAAGCCTGATAGGGCAGTCTCTCGCAGGGGTGAGCGGGGGGGGGGGGGGGGGCGGGGGCATTTCGAAGGTGTGCGCAGTCGATGCTGAATCTTGCCTGGGGTATGCTGCCAGGTGTGGACGAAGGGGCGGCGGCGGTTCCACTGAGACATTTTCAGAGGCTCCTGGGGAATATGGCATCCGCAGCTGCTGTCACGCCGCTCGGTTTGCTTCATATGAGACCGTTTCAGCGTTGGCTTCACGACCGGGTCCCTAGATGGGCATGGCGACACGGCACTTAACGGGTTTCTGTTACCCCGTTCTGCCGTCAAACCCTCAGCCCATGGACAGATCTTGCATTTCTTCGGACAGGAGTATCCCTTGGACAAGTATCCAGGCATGTTGTTGTGTCAAAAGATGCCTCCACCAGGGGATGGGGTGCCATGTGCAATGGGAATGCAACTGCGAGGCTCCGGCCGGGGCCCCCGACTGCAGTGGCATATCAACTGACTCGAGTTGCAAGCAGTATGGCTAGCTCTGCACCGCTTCAAATCGCTGCTACACGACAAGCCCGTACTGGTCCGTACGGACAGCACTGCGACTGTTGCGTACATCAACCACCAGGGCAGTCTACGCTCCAGTCGCATGTCGCAACTCGCCCGCCATATCCTCCTCTGGAGTCAGAAGCATCTGAAGTCGCTTCGCGCCGTTCACATCCCAGGCGAGCTCAACCATGCAGCCGACGAGCTCTCACGTCAGCACGCCCTTCCGGGAGAATGGCGACTCCACCCGAGACAGTCCAGCTGATTTGGAGACGATTTGGGGACGCTCAGGTAGACCTGTTCGCCTCCCCGGACACGTCCCATTGCCAATGGTTTTACTCCCTGGCCGAGGGACCCCTAGGCACGGACGAACTGGCACACAGCTGGCTGCGGGGCCTGCGTAAGTATGCGTTTCCCCCAGTGATCCTTCTCGCGCAGACACTGTGCAAGGGCAGGGAGGACGAGGAGCAGGTCCTCTCAGTAGCACCGTACTGGCCCAGTCGGACTTGGTTCCCAAAACTGATGATCCTTGCGACAGCCCCTCCTTGGCAAATCACTCTGAGGAGGGATCTCCTTTCTCAGAAAGGAGGCACCCTCTGGCACCCGCGTCCAGACATAAGTGGAATCTCCACTTATGGTCCCTGGAACGGGACGCGGAGGTTCTAGGTGGGCTACCTCCAGCAGTAGTAAACACCATCGCTTCAGCTAGAGCCCCGTCTACCAGACAAGCTTACAGGCTGAAGTGGAACCTGTTAGTCGATTGGTGCTCTTCCCGCCGGGAAAACCCCCGAAGATGCCCGATCGCAGTCATGCTTTCTTTCCTGCATCATGGGTTGGAGCGAAGGCTGTCTCCCTCCACCCTAAAAGTGTATGTTGCCGCCATTGCCGCACATCACGATACAGTAGACGGTAAGTCTCTAGGGAAGCACAACCTGATCATCAGATTTCTCAGAGGGGCAAGGAGGCTGAACCCTCCGCGCCCTCACCTGTTACCCTCATGGGATCTCCCCTCGGTCCTCATGGCCCCGAAGGAGGAGCCCTTCGAGCCTCTGCAGTCAGTAGAGCTTAAGGTTCTGTCATTAAAGACAGCGCTCCTCACCGCTTTGGCCTCGGTCAAGAGGGTAGGGGACCTGCAGGCATTCTCGATCGACAATTCGTGCCTAGAATTCGGGACGGGTAACTCTCAAGTTGTCCTGAGACCCCGGCCCGGATATGTGCCCAAAGTTCCCACACAACCTTTTAGGGTTCAGGTGGTGAACTTGCAAGCGCTGCCCCGAGAGGAGGCAGACCCAGCCATCGCTCTGATCTGTCCCGTTCGCGCTCTGCGCATTACGTGGACCGTACGCGGAGCTTCAAGACCTCAGACCAGCTCTTTGTCTGCTACAGAGGGTGCAGCAGAAGGGAAAGGCTGTCTCCAAACAAAGACTTGCCCACTGGTTAGTGGAGGCTATAGTCTTGGCATACCAGGCCCAACGTTTACCATGCCCCCTCGGAGTGAGAGCTCACTCTACGAGAGGAGTGGCATCTTCTTGGGCTTTGGCGCGGGGCGCCTCGATAGCAGACATCTGTAGAGCTGCCGGCTGGGCGACGCCTAACACGTTTGCGAGATTCTATAATCTCCGTGTAAAGCCCGTGTCCTCTCGTGTACTCGCCTCATGTAGGCAGTAACACCGGACCTGCTCGTGTCGATCACGCTTCGGGGGAACAAAATATAAAAAATAAGACTGCGCCATTCCACTCTACGGACCGGATACGTGCGCTTTTTAGCTCCTCAATCAGTTCCCCATGGCGAACCATGGTGGAGTTCCTCCCGCACCCTCGGCAGTCAGGCGTGGCGGAGCGCCAGACGCCAGGCTCAGCACTCGTGTGCATGCCCAAGGTCAGCCCTTGTGCTGGGCTAGGTGCCCGTGTGTAGTGATTCCCCCTTCGGGTGATCCCACATGTGTATTCTTCCACGGTACGGCTCCCCTCACGGTAAGCCCGTGTCTTTCCCTGGCAGTCGTTCACTGCCATCTCTGCTGGGTAAGTGATCTCACCCCAGGGTTGAGTCTCCCGCAGAGACTTCCATATGTAGTACTACCCTGGGCCAGTCCATATGTGTAATTCAACATGATACCTCCTATGAGCGGGATGTGGCTTCCGTAGCGTCCCAACTGGGTACGCTTTCCCAGTGTTATCCAAGGCACACTCTATGGAAACAGCAGTGGCGGACACCTCTGCCTAGTCGCTGTCCTATCTTCCGCCCCAGCTGGTGTGGGGGGACTTGCCGGCTTCCGCAGGGCACTGGAGGGGGTTAGCAATAGTGGCGTTTTCCATACGGATCCCAATTCGTCAGTCACTGACGTAACGTTGAACGTGACTGACTGAATGGGAAAGTCTAGGTTACTTGTGTAACCCTCATACCCTGAAGGAGGGAACGGAGACGTCAAATCCCATCGCCACAGTTGCTGTACCACCGCCGTACGGCCGGGGCACGTAGTCTCGGCTCCTCAGCGAAAAACTGATGTGCGTTTGCACGCACTCTCCTTTTATACCCGCGCTGCGGGGCGGGGTGCGCGTGGCGAAGCACGCACGCCAACTGTCATTGGCTTGTTTAGTTAACACTCGAAGGTGATTGGGCTCTCGGGCGAGATCCCAATTCGTCAGTCAAGACTGACGTATTGTCTCCGTTCCCTCCTTCAGGGAACGGGGGTTACACAAGTAACCTAGACGTTTTTGCTTCAAATTTCGAAATTATACAATCTAATTGCAATCTAAATAACATGTATTTAGCATTTTTGTTTGGATCGTGATTAAAATGCAGTGGTTGCCTCCACAGCCAAAGCATTAGTTTGTGAAGAGATTTATTTGATTTGTATTATTTAATTATTTGATTTGGGATTTGTTTTAAAATTTCAAGTTAGTTTTATTATTTGACATATTTCAATTTCACAAAGAAATGTGCAGCATTTTGTTGGAGAAATAATAAAAGGACACCTTTTCATTTATAATTTGTCTTAAATCTCATTTTGTTAAAAAGAAAAATTGTGAGAAAATTGTATTGTGAGTATCGTGCATCGCATCGTGAGTTGAGTGAATCATTACATCCCTATATGCTACTAGTTTTTTGCTGTGGTATCAAAGAAGTATTCTGTTATTTAAATAATAAAGAACCATTTATTTATTTATTTTTTTACTCATCTGCAAAATTACCCGATCTGTTATTCATAATCTGATATGATAATGCAATATGATCCAAGCCATGGGTTTTGTGATCCGTTGCCACCCTACTCTCTTGACTTGCTATTTGAAGAAAAAAAAGTGATCACTGACGTTTTTAATCATGCTGATTTGTCCGCAGTGAAGTTCAACCGATGTCTTTTTTTTCTCTTTTATTCTGGCTACTTAAATTCATTTTGGGCTACCAAAATCTGAAGAAATTTTGCGAGCCCTGCAGAGAAAGAATTTCCGACTGTATATCAATGAACGGATCGATGTGTTTGCATTACCCGATGCTTTGAAATCAATACCCGGTATGTTAAGTCAGAAGGTGTGATGATGTGTTTTAAAGAGCAAGCCGGAAGGCTTAATCAGTGCACGCCTTTCACCCACCGAGACTTCGGAGGTTTCTTTGCTCATTATAAAGTACGTGTGTGTGTGTGTCCATGTTTGTAAACACAGGTTTGTGGATAGAGCTGTTACCCAGTGTACACGGTGTGTATGCATTATTATTATGATGCTGCTGTGGGTACCACGCCACTTCAGGGACCGAGACTTGAGAGGCCCCCTTAAAATAACGCGCAATAATTGGAATTGCTTTATCTTTAGTCTCATCAATTAATGTGCAATTTTCCATTTAATTACCAACTCGCACACAAAATTTGCAATTAAAATGAGGCGTGATAACAGCGAAGATGCCTTTCGGCTGATAGCACTTGGAATGAGAACACAGGCATTGTGTGTAATCAGTATACAAATCACACACACACAACATTCTCAATTTGTATGATTTGGACGAGCTTCATAAAATATGCAACGCCAAGCCAGAATCTAATTTGTGCTTGGAAAATTCCTCATGTTTCCACGAAGTCCAACATGAAACGCACAGAGGTGCTGATGGTGTTTATGATCATGATAACCCAAAACCGTGTGTGTGTGTGTGTGTGTGTGTGTGCGAGTGTGTGCGAGATCTCCTTAAAATAGCTGTTTGGTTTGTCTTGGTCCCTTCAACCATTTTCCACCCACTCCTGCCAACCTGAAGATGAGCTGCAAGGGAAAAAATTATCTTTCCTGTTTTCCTGCTTGAACTGTTGTCTGTCTGCTGTCTGAGGAAGGTTACATCCTGTCCGCCGTCTGAAAGACTTGGCTTCTGTACTGAATCCTGCTCTGTGTCTCCTTGATTTTCCCACAATCCTCTTGACAATCCTCTTGTTCTGCTGTCCACAGAATTATTGCTGCAAACTTTGATTGATGCAAACAATTGGAAAATGTGCATAAACACGATTCGATGACTGATTTCAAGCTAAGATATAGACTGATCTAACAAGCTATTCTCAAGAGAGAAAATTACTACTACTAAAGCGCAGAAAGAACTTTATAGGTCAAGTTTTAAATGAGTGATTTATGTCTCGTGTAATTACCGAGCGGAGCAGAGGTCCCACCCACATTAACTTGGCAGATGTGATTGTACTGTTCTTTCAGAGTAATTATATATGATTGCTTATGTATTTTTAGTATTCTTTACAATTGTTAGCTTCTGCTTCTTACATCTGTGGGCTGCTACTAAAAGCCTGGAGCTCAATGGTGGACTAAAGACCGTGTTTTGGGGGGTCAAACTGTCTGAAATTATCATTTTAATTTGGGAGTGATTTCAATGAGGTTCTGTAATGAAAATTTTACAAAAGACTCCGCAAGTTGAATATAGTTTTATATGCTTACAGATGTCTTCTTTTGTTTGGTTGGCACTAAATCTTATTTTGAATGCACTCAGACTGATTGGAAAATCAATATGGGAGAGACAATACCTAAACATTCAAAGATGTTTGTGGTAATAGACTTGGTAAGAGCATATATAACTTGAAAAGAAATAAGAAAGCTAGTGTTGCATTTATTTATTTAAGAATTCAAGAAAACCTTTCTTTAAAAAAAAAAAAGTGCACATTTTATGACATTTCAAAATGTGAGCAAAGAGTACAGAACATTTGTACTTGATAAAGCTTCACTTAGAAATGGGGTTCAGGGGTCCATGTGCAGTAACATGGGGCCAATTATCTGTAGTCAGGGTTTCCCACAGTGCACCGTCTCTGGAGTCCACCCTTCCCTTGCCCAGTGTCAATTACTCTTCTGACAGTAGAACTAATGAGCCCCTGATTGGCCTGCTGGGGTTGTCATGTTTACCTTAGAAAACACTATCTCATCATCATGTACCTGCACCTCAAGGTGCTTATTTGGTTTTCTGAACAGTTTTTACTGGGTTGTCGGCGATGTGTTAGATTGTCACACATTGTAATTTGTAAATTCTAGTATTATGTATGAACTTTTGTGTACAGAATTGCATTAAATGGACACTCTGGGTATTTTATATTTAAAATGTTTGCCTTAAGGTTTGTAATCCATAGGACTACAAATTACAAATGCAGACCTTGATGTGTTCCCTGGCCTCATAAAGATTTTTTATTTTATTTTATTTTAACTAACTACAACATTGTATGAAAGTTTATTTCGTGAGTTTAAGTACAGCAGCACCTGGTGGTGTGTCGTGGAATTGTTTCAGTGAAGAACTGAGGAAAGCTGCAAGGATATATTTATTTATATATTTTCATCAGTGTTATCAATTAAAATTATGCAATCTGCTATAAAAGATAGAAAGCACAATTATTTTCCTTCTGGTAAGTAGGCCAGTAGATATGAATTTGGTCATGAAACAGGACTGTAAATAATTTTTCGTGTAACTGTTTTGTTTCCGTCAGGATCTCCATGTGAAGCTATCCCATGATGCAACATGTGTCCCCAGCACCAGCATTGACCATGATGGCCACACAGAGCGTCCCTCCACCATCGTACCAGGAGAGCCAACAGGTCCGTTAACGAACAAACAGTTTTTTTTTATTGATTATAATACTGATTATTATTGTAATATTACTGTTCATTAGAAAGATAAAAATACATTCACTTACCTCAGTAGTTGCATAACAAATAAATAAGAAAAAGAAAAAAAATGTATAGTGTTTAAGCTTTATTTCTTTTTCAGCAAGGTTATTACAGTAAACTGTGGCTTTGTCTCAAATTGTGGCTGTCAGAAAGGTACATCTGTAGTTCTGTACAATGTCATATCTTCATTGTGCTTGTCCTGAGTTTATCAGAGGGGCACAGAGCAGCGTTTTTGTCCCAGAGCCCCCTCTCCCTGTCCAGCTGCTGTCTCCCTCCACCCTAAGGATTAGAGGTTGGGGAGAAGAGCAGCGCGCTGGTGGAAACATGCAAATGAGAGCTAGTTAAGTGTGAAGAACCTAATTTATTTCCTATTTGAGGCTGGGATTAAGCTTCCTCCCTTAAACTATTTTTGTTCTGGGGAGTGAGACAGGAGGGGACTCTTTCAAAGCAGCATCACAAGAGAGAAAAACATGGCAGGAGAGACAGGGAAGCATAGACAACAGACAAGTTGTACTCTCTCTCCCACTAATGCATCCTAAACAGGGAATTTGTTCATCTTGACAGTGTTTCGATTGCTGAAGGGTGAGACCTCTGCCCACCTCGACTGCCGGAGTTTTATTTGATGACTAGGTGGAATGTTTTCCTGCAGAAGGTGACCTATGTAAAATTTTAGGGGTCAAGTGCCTCAATTTAGATTCCAGATTTTAATGAGACCGTATGCTGCATTGTCTTGCATTGTCAGAGACAGTGGAAGAGCCTTCCTGAATATGTATGCTGGGGGAAAAATACATACAATACAAGTTTTTCTAGAACTTTATCTGGACGTGTGCCGTTTTCCCTCTGTCGCGGAATAGATAACAAACCAGATTACTATGCGCACATTTCCTCTCTTATAGCTCCTTAAAAAAATCATTGTAACCCATTAAAGAACACAAAAGTGAAGCGTTCATAAACTAAATCTGATAAGACGACAGTGCCTAGCTGTGAGCCATCAATAACTTGCACATGAGCAAGATGATCTTGAACTGCATCTTTGGCCCACTGGCGCAGAGGGGGTAAAAGCAGGATGGGGTGCGCTGTCTCCAAACATTTTTTTTGCTTCAGTTATCTGTCAACAATTATAGCTGTTTTTAAATTAAAAAAATAAAATAAAATTCTGGGACGGAAACAATTCATTTGATAAAAAAGAGAGAGAATCTCATTGGTGTTCAACATTGTTAATAATGATCTGAAAATAATAGTTTAATAGTTTTAAATAGGAAAATGATCTTCATTTACTCACTCTAATGATCTAGCAAACCTGTGTTATGTTTTTTTTTTGGTCATCCATTGAACATATAAGAAAATATTGTTTATGGTTGCCAAGAAATGCAAAGTTCAGTTGAATTTGAAATCATAACTTTTCTACGAAACTACTGTGTAATGTTCTTATTAGGTGTTGACCGATTTATCGGCACCGATATTAAGCATTTTTATGGACATCGGTATCGGTCATTTTTAAAACCAATTTGTAGATACAATAATTTAAAAGCATTTTAAGAAAATAATTGTCAGAGCCCTTGTTATTCTTAATTTTGACATTCATTTTCATTTTTACACCAGACACCATACATCGGTCAAAATATCAGTTATCGGTCAACTTGATATGTAATAATCGGTATCAGTATCGGCCCTGAAAAACATATTGGTCAACCCCTGGTTCTTATTATTTTAGTTATTGTCCATCAAGTTTCAAATAAAACAGAAAATAATCACAAATGATTATGATGAAGTATCTTTCATTTCTAGAATATTTGAATCACTGGATTATCCATGAATGCTACAATGATATTTAATATATAAGCAATTAATGCTAGTAGATGGATAAATCAAGCTACAAAATGGACAAAAAAAGTATTGTTAAAGTAGTCTATTTAAATATTTTTGTGCAATATGGTCTAGACTGCAGATCTATAGTTATTTTGTATTCTGTATTTCTTCAGATGACAGGCACTACGCAGCAAAACTCAAAGGCCCAGCATGTCCACCTCTCTGCAGCCTCAGCGGCAGGGGCCACACAGGTCAGCGTGACCCTTGACCCCCAAGCCCAACTGGAGTCAGACAAACGAGCCGTTTACAGGTGAGTATTATGCACTAATGCAGCTTCTTATTAAGGACATCATTTATAAGTAAATCTAGATTTGTACTTACTCTGAAGAAAATGTGAGCAGTGCTTATAAATGCAAAAAATTATGCAAGGATGCTGTGTGGTTGCTAAGGTGTTCTGGTTGGTCACTAGGGCACTGCAAGGTGGTTGCTTACTGGAAAAGTAGAAATGCATAAACAAAAATACATTGCCATTCAAAAGTTTAGGGTCTGTAATATTTAGTTTTTTAATGTTTAATGTTTGAAAGAATTCTCTTGTGCTCTCCAAGTCTGGAGAGCACAAGAGAATATATTAAGCTCAATTTTCAGCACTAATTACTCTAGTCTTCTGTGTCACTTGAACCTTTCAGATATAATTTTAATTTGCTGATTTTTTCTTATTATTATCAGTGTTGAAAAAAAAAAGTTGTGCTGCTTAATATTTAGGGAAACTGATATATTTGACATTCAAGGATTTCATTGATGCATGGAAGTAAAATGATAAAAATAAATAAAAAATTACTTTGGAAAGTAGTGTGTATATATATATGCCAAAGTATGAAAGTTTTGTGTTCCTTCATATTTTCCCAGTGAATATTATGTAGGTACCTGTACACCATTGTTCCATCAGAAATAAATAATGCAGTTTTATAGTTATTTGAAACCCTCATAACATATTGATCTAAATACAAGCATACAGACTTGACGCTTGATTTGGATAGCAACATGCCTGCATAAGTCATATTTTCCTTGTTTATTCATGAAGTAAATAATACATGGCACACTGACACTTTAAATACTTAAAGCCTCATTCCCAAACCTCCCCTCCCCGGTTGATTACAGCGCGGCTGTTTGCGAGCCGCATGCATATCGTAGCATCGTCCGCGAGGGCTCGTTCAACCGGCTGCAGCAATGGCTATGATTAGCGGTGTCTCGCGGCGGCGTGGCAGAGGCCCGTGGTTTCACGCTAACCCTTGAGGCAGGTCTGTGAAGGCCTGGGCAGGCCTGGGGCTCAGTCTCTCAGCTCCTCAGAGAGAGAACGCTGCCTTTGATGTGAGCAGCCAGCCGGAGGCGGCCTGCAGGCGGTGTTAAAAAAAAGCCTAGACTCAGCCTACATTCACACTACACACAAACACAGTGTCTGCTCCTACTTCCCCCTCATTCCTAGTCACATATACTCAAGCACAGACTCGGCTTCTCACACGGCGTATGTAACTCACCACCTTCTCTCTCTCTCACGACACACACAGATTTCTGGTTTCATCCTACATGACACATCTTAAGTGCTCTAAATATTCAAAGGCGCAGCAGAGAGCCTTCACTCATAACTTGTTCTGATTCTCATCCAAACGCACACCGGCACAATGATAGCGCACAGGTGAGGTAGAACCCGTGGAGGATTCTAGATGTGACATCTCGTGCTGTCAGGTGTCTAATGCAATTAAAGTGCAAATATTCAATAATGCAAGTTAATGTAATTTAAGTTTATTGTGTATAAAGCAGAAATGTATTGTTTATTAAATGTAAATTTTTCTACTTAAGTATTTATTTAGTTGTTTCATAATATATGCAAATATATGCATTATAATTTCTCATAATTGCCGATATATTGTAATTATATTGGCCAAGAAACTGTGTACATGTTGAGTCTGTTATAGGAACAAGAAAAAAAAGTTTTTTTTAGCAAAATAAATGGAGAGCATGAAGCATTATAAACTTCCGTTCAAAAGTTTGGGGTCATTTTTTTTTTAAAGGGTTTTGATTGCGATTTCACTTTTTTTAAACGTTAGTTAGTGTTTACTGTTGCTGTTTGAGCATAACCAATATCTGCAAAGTTAGAAGCTGAAAGTTCAATGCAAACGGAGATGTCGTCTTTTAAAATTCTGCAGTTTAATGCCTACAAAATTACTCGTTGGGACTACAACAAGTTACGTCCCGGGTTCGTGACGTAACAAACTCCCAGATAACCCCCGCCCGCTTGAAAAGGCAGGCAATTTTGTGAGGCCATGCTGCACTGTTTTAGAGAAGAGGAAGAGAAAACTAGAGATGCATGTAAAAATCTTTTCATATATGAATCGCGATTCTGTCTTCTAATGATTCTAATGGATTCACAGGTTTCAAAATCAATGTTCAAAAGCAGCGGCTCTCAATACTGTTCCTCGCATCCCCTGCTCTGCACCTGCCTCATCTCTCTCTCTCTCTCTCTCTCTCTGCTCATATTCGCTCCGCTCCAACCTTAACTGACAACTCTACACTTAGTTCACAATGCTATGAGAAACTTAACATGACGCGCTTAGTTGCCCGTACTGTTTAAAGCTTTATCGGATAAAAACCGTATTTAAACTACATACGCAGCAGCATTACATACCATCGTATCTAAACAGTATTAGACAACAACAACAAAACATAGGCCTACCATTAAAAGCTGCGCTTGCAGAGTTTCTGCACGATCCTCTTCAATAATATGCTTTGCTTCTCAATCGGGCTCAAACTGATAAGCGATATTAACGACGCCGTTGTTTACAATACAACCGGTGCACATGCCGCTGAGGTGAGGGGCGGGACGATTAGACGCGCACTAGAGGCAGTTTAGCCAATCACAACACCCTGGGCTAGCAAACCAATCAGAGCACATCACCTATTTCTGAGGGTGGGGCTTCATAAAAGCAGGAAATTGATCAGCGCGTTTCTCAGAGAAGCGACAGAGCGGTGTGGAATAAAGGTAAAATATGTGAAAAATAATGCGTTTTTTTTTTTAAAAAAACGAAGCATTACCAGTGAACCACCCCTTTAAATAAATTAATAATTTCATTAAATGCATTAAATTGATCAGAATCGACAATAAAACATTTACATTATAACATTTACATAATAACATTTACAATATTAAAAAATGCTATTGTTTTTTTGTTTGTTTTGTTTTTACTTTCTATTACTTTCTACTACACAACTGTCTTCAGTATTGATAATAATATTTTTTGAAAAATGCATATTAGAATGATTTCTGAAGGATCATGTGACACTGAGGAATCAAGTAAAGGCTGCTGAAAATTCACCTTTGCTCTCCCAGAAATGAATTACATTTTAAAATATGTTTAAATAGAAAACAGTTATTTTAAATTGTAATAATATTTCACAACATGACTGTTTTTCACTCTATTTTTTTTCTTGATCATACAGTATAAATGCATCCTTGGTGAGCATTAAAATATCTTTCCAACCTCAAATGTTAGTGGGATTTGTTTTTACAGTAGATTTGCTCTGCATTTGTTATGTAGAGTAAAGAGCAACACGGTATCTCACCTCCAAAACTATTGTGGGTATTTAACAGAGCAGATTTTTGTGTGTGTATCTGTTTGTTTATAGTGTATCCTCATGTATTGTTTTGATTCAATTTGGAAGGTTAGTGTTTATTTCTGCACCTTTCATTTCTCTAATTGCCAGTATTGCGAGTTTGAGTTGTGGAGTCTATGCTCTGGCGTGCGTTGCTTAATTATTAACAGTGGAATAAATGTGCAATACAGTAATTATCTTAACGAGTTACTGCACTCTCTTTTAAAGCATCCGAGACATTCTGTTCTTATTAGAAGCATGGCAGGGGGTCTCTTTCCTGCGGGGTACTTGCGATATATCCAAAATCAGGTCCAATAAAATCCAGCATCCAGGAGATGAAATTGTAATATGTATCCAAAGAAGTTCCTGAGGGTGTAAAATTCAGCACTATTCCACAATGATAAGGGTGAAATGGAAAGGAAGCTCAGATTGGAAGAGTTTGATGAGTGAACTGAATAAAGAAACCTAGCAAAGTCAAGCTTTTCAAATGTTTTTCAATCCTCCATTCTTAAGGCAAATCTCTAATTATTATAATATCAAAATGAAATAAGACTTTTACTACAAGCAAATCCAATGTAGCCAATATATTTGTAATTTGTGTCCATTATAATCCATAATAAATCCTTCAAATTTAGACAAAGCGGTTTTGTGTGTACAGAATTGTATCCTGATGCTTTGCGCCTCTCATCCTCCATCTTTTGATGTATTTGATGTATTTATGTATAGCATTCAGACCCCCGAAGGTGTGCTTATATTAAGGTATTGAAATGTCTGAATGGGTTTATATGTGTTTTTCCCTTCTCGCCGTGACTCAGATTGGCGGGTGCTGAGTGGATTTGCATTGATACTGGATTTCGGTCTCATGGTGCACAGTCATGCTGTCTTCATTGAGCTCCAGTGGATCAGGAGTGTCTTGGACTGACGGAAGAGAGAGATAGAGGGAACAAGTGATACCAACAGAAAAAGAAGAAAAGGAAAAGGAAAGAGTTAGAGAACAGCTTTAGTAGACCCAGCAGTAGCAGCAGCGCATATCAGTCCCAACAGGAGTGCTTTTAATTTGACAGCCAGAGAGAAAATGGTGAGCCAGTTCACCCCAGCCTCTGTAATGCACCATAAATTCTGTTTACATTCGCTGTTGGGAAGCTCTTGCAGTCATTTGGTGGAATTGGTGCCCAACATCTTAATGACTCTCTCTCTTCTAGTAATGGTGCTGAGATTTCTAGTCATCGTCATGTCTGAGCCATAGATTCATCCTGAGAGCGAGTCAGTCCTGATCACGAGGATGTATATTTTAGATTGTTACTGGCAGGTTATGGTAAATAATACTCAAAGGGCTCATTTATATCTGAGTAAGATTTTGTTCCTCAATTTAAAACTGTAGATTTCAATTTTAAACGGTTTTATTCCGTTTCATCCTGTCTTGTGTCTCCAGGGTGCAGAGTGTTCTGAACTTCACAGACTGACTGTCTGAAGATTGAACGTGTGTGTTCGTGTTAGCAGGATCTGCACAAGTCTGTGAATTAATCTAATACTCGTTAGCGGTGCTTGCTAAGGCTGTTTTATTGCTCAGGGCTGCTCAAATCTCAGTTTCTTTTGAACATTATTTCATAGAGACTTAGCAACCACCCAGAACACCTTAGCATTGATCTAAAAAAAAAAAAAACACCCTGACCAGCCTAGCAACTGCATACAGTAGCAATGTCCAATCAACCACCCAGATCAGTATAGCAGTGCTATAAAAACATCCAAAACAACCACATAACATTTTACAAATCACCTAGGCCAGCCAAGAAATGCATACAGTAGCAGTGCCCTAGAAACCACACAAAATACCCTAACAACCACAAAAATACTGAGAACCATAGCAGCCATATAAACCATATAATAATAACCTGGCAACCACATACCAACACCCTGGAAACTACTCGGAACACCATAGCAGCTACAGTGGGGAAAAAAAGTATTTAGTCAGCCACCAATTGTGCAAGTTCTCCCACTTAAAAAGATGAGAGAGGCCTGTAATTTTTCATCATAGGTATACCTCAACTATGATAGACAAAATGAGAAAAAAAATCCAGAAAATCACATTGTAGATTTTTTAAAGAATTAATTGGTACATTCCTCGGTAAAATAAGTATTTGGTCCCCTACAAACAAGCAAGATTTCTGGCTCTCACAGACTTGTAACTTCTTCTTTAAGATGCTCCTCTGTCCTCCACTGGTTACCTTTATTAATGGCATCTGTTTGAACTTGTTGTCAGTATAAAAGACATCTGTCCACAACCTCAAACAGTCACACTCCAAACTCCACCATGGTCAAGACCAAAGAGCTGTCAAAGAACACCAGAAACAAAATTGTAGACCTGCACCATGCTGGGAAAACGGAATCTGCAATAGGTAAGCAGCTTGGTGTGAATAAATCAATTGTGGGAGCAATTATTAGAAAATGGAGTACATACAAGACCACTGATAATCTCCCCTCGATCTGGGGCTCCACGCAAGATCTCACCCTGTGGGGTCAAAATGATCACAAGAACCACACGGGGTGACCTAGTGAATGACCTGCAGTGAGCTGTGACCAAAGTAACAAAGGCTACCATCATTAACACACTGCGCCGCCAGGGACTCAATCCTGCAGTGCCAGACGTGTCCCCCTGCTTAAGCCAGTACATGTCCCAGGCCCGTCTGAAGTTTGCTAGAGAGCATTTGGATGATCCAGAAGAGGATTGGGAGAATGTCATATGGTCAGATGAAACCAAAATAGAACTTTTTGGTAAAAACTCAACTTGTCGTGTTTGGAGGAGAAAGAATGCTGAGTTGCATCCAAAGAACACCATACCTACTGTGAAGCATGGGGGTGGAAACATCATGCTTTGGGGCTGTTTTTCTGCAAAGGGACAGGACGACTGATCCGTGTAAATGAAAGAATGAATGGTGCCATGTATCGTGAGATTTTGAGTGACAACCTCCTTCCATCAGCAAGGGCATTGAAGATGAAACGTTGCTGGGTCTTTCAGCATGACAATGATTCCAAACACACCGCCCGGTCAACGAAGGAGTGGCTTCGTAAGAAGCATTTCAAGGTCCTGGAGTGGCCTAGCCAGTCTCCAGATCTCAACCCCATAGAAAATCTTTGGAGGGAGTTGAAAATCCGTGTTGCCCAGCGACAGCCCCAAAACATTACTGCTCTAGAGGAGATCTGCATGGAGGAATGGGCCAAAATACCAGCAACAGTGTGTGAAAACCTTGTGAAGACTTACAGAAAACGTTTGACCTCTGTCATTGCCAACAAAGGGTATGTAACAAAGTATTGAGATTTAAATTTTGTTATTGACCAAATACTTTATTTTCCACCATAATTTGCAAATTAATTCTTTAAAAATCCTACAGTGTGATTTTCTGGATTTTTTTTCTTCTCATTTTGTCTCTCATAGTTGAGGTATACCTATGATGAAAATTACAGGCCTCTCTCATCTTTTTAAGTGGGAGAACTTGCACAATTGGTGGCTGACTAAATACTTTTTTTCCCCACTGTATATTGCAACACAAACCAACTTGAACACCTTTGCAACTACATAGCATGTCATGGGGGTGACTCTTTCTCATTTTTCATCTTTCTGATTGATTTATGTGGCATCTCTACATTTAAACGTTGGTGTAACTGTACACAAGTATGCCGGTTCGGTACCTCGGTTTTGACATCATGGTTCGGTATGGTTTTGGTACAGCAGGGGGGAAAAAATTTATTAAAATCGCTTTTTTATTAAACAGTGGTTTACTGAACAAATTGGACTTTTTTTAAAATAAATTTTATT
Organism: Sinocyclocheilus anophthalmus; assembly: GCA_018155175.1. Lineage (NCBI taxonomy): Eukaryota > Metazoa > Chordata > Actinopteri > Cypriniformes > Cyprinidae > Sinocyclocheilus > Sinocyclocheilus anophthalmus. The sequence continues at coordinate 25,066 of JADLZN010006694.1, read as the reverse complement.
ATAATTAAAACATTTTAACTTATGCTCTTAACTATAGTGAGCCCTTTTATATTATAAGGTTACAATTAACAACAGAGCCCACACTTAAATTCAATTACTATTTATTTTTAACTTTAATAATCAACACTCAAATTAAAAAATTGTATGCAAATATGTAAATTGCACATAATGCAGTTTTAAATTAACTTTTAAATTATAGCCTACATTTTCTATTTGTTGAAATATAATAATTTACACAGTGGCTGTCATAACAGATTTATTTAAACATGCATTAAATAATTAAGACATCGCTAACAGGTAAAGTAAAATATAATGAGTAGTCTAATATTTCGTGAAATGCTCTTCTCTAGACTTCATTTCTCTAGCAAATAACGAGCTGTGGACACTGATGACTTGCTGAGGTAAATTAAATGCTACGTGACTTTTTATTTCCACGCTGTATTGTTGATGTCTTTCTGTGGTTGAAACACTGATTGAGCGATTACGTGAGGCATGAGATGTTCATTCATGCTTATTTTGCATTAAAACTAGTAGTAAAGAGGAAGAGAATCGTCCTGTCTTTGAACTGAGGCGTTTACAGCGATCGTCCCCCAAGAGCGTCAAATGGCATTTATTGTTTGAATTTCCTGAAAAAGATTGACATAATTTGAAAGATGAGACTTTGTTTTTTTATCAAAAGTAACAATGTATAAAACTGGAAGTTTCCAATGAAGTTTCACTTGTGCAGTGGTTAAAACAATACTGTATTTGTTTGGTCCACATGTGTACTGTACCGAATTACCCAAAAAATTTTTTATACAAGTATCGATACACCCCTAGTATTTATCCTCTAAATTCACACCTGCGGTCCAATGATAAGAGCCGGCGGCTGTGTATCACAACAGGCCACAGCTAGCCTTTGCCCACAGGTGAAGGAGAGAGCGGTAAAAACAGCGTTGAAAAAGAGCACTGCCACTCATTGAAATGCAGCAGTAGGGGTCCCATATAAACCCTGATGGCGAGTGGTGTGTGGTGTGTGTGTGTGTGTGCACTCATCCCCCATACAGGTTGAGCTCCAGACATGTACCTGAGATGAGGGTTGTTCATGTGAATGTGTGTGTGTGTGTGTGAGCGTTCTCAGCATGTGGGCACCCCAGACTGGGTTTAATAAAGGCAGCAGCCACTGGCTCGCCCTGATTAGGATGGCAAACATACCGGGTGAGCACACAGAGCGCACACCCCCATCTCCCCAGCAGCCCGTGGGTGGCCCACCACGCTACCAAAACAAATGCAGCTCGAGGTAGCATGAAAATACGTCCAGCTTTATTTCTGTCCTCAGACATTGCTTTGATTTGCTTTTGTTTTCTTAGAAAAGATTATTTATTGACTGTTTTCTTCTTTTTTTTTTTTTCTTTCTTTTTTTTAATCTTCGAGGGTTTTGGTTTCTAACTTGAAGACCTCTACACTGAAATATTCATGACAAATTCAGCTTGAAATAAAAAAACAGGTAAACTCAATTAGGTTAAGCTTTAAGTTTTTCGTTAGCTGAGATGATGAAATCTAGTATTAGTTGAATGGAAAAAACCCCGCCATGTCTGACTTTAAAAGTTCGCTGGATCAGTTCTGCTGACTCTTATCTCAGTAAATGACGCTTTTATGGGTTAATAGTTCCCCAGCTGCCTCCGTCCTGAGACCTCTGCACTGCAGATAACATCTCGCTGTTCTGGCACCTTACCAGCTCTAGGTACCTCATGTAGTTTCAGGAGCGTACAGACGCAGTGCTATGAGATGACTGTCTCAACATAAAGTGCAGGATTACCATTGTAAATTGATTATTTAAATCTAGTGTTTCCAGCATGTTTCTTTTTTCTAAACTTTAATTCAGATTTTTACTATTGTTTTGTTTATTATTATTTATTATTTTCTAAAAAAAAATTATTTTTGTTTTTTAAAACCTTAAGTACACAATTGGTTATTTTAAGTCGCAAGTTTGTAAGTCTTCATTAACAATTTATTTCATTCAAAGAACTTGTGAATTGGACTACTAGTGTGATTGTTTTTGAAACTTTTTCATACATAATTTAAATTTCACATTTTTTTCAACATGAAGTACACAGTTCTCTGTTTGTTTTGATGCCAAATTGCATCGAATGATAATTTGATTACCACAGATTCAGTTTGACAACTCTGAAGTCTTTTTGAAGAATTAATTTCATTACAAGGACTTACTCATACAAATAATTTGTTTGTAAATTGAATTACAATAGTTTGTTTTTATGTTTAGCCAGCAAAAAGAAAAAATTGTAGAAAAATATTTTCATATGTAAATTATCTGATGAGTGGTCCTGAATTCAAGTGTTTTTTTCTTTCTTTCTTTTTTTTTTTCCCCCCCCAAAATATTATATACATAATTATTTATTCTAATACTGGAGATTGTGAGTCTTCATCAAAGTTTCATTTAATTAATACCACCTGCACATAAGTCATTTGTTTGTGATATGAACTACTGTGTTTGTTTTTGGAACTTTTTTCACTCATAATTTAAAACCCAACATTACACAGTTCTCAGTTTATTTTGAAACCATGCTGCAGTTCAGTAAGTGAGTCAGGTGTTAATTCACTTACTACTTTGACAGATTCATCGATTCAATTAGACAAGTCTTCTCATTACAAGAACCTGCTCATACAAATGACTGTGAATTCAAAGTGACTGAAGTTTGATTTACTTATGTTTTTTTTTCTTTCTCTCAAACCTTAAAGGGGTAATCCAAAAATAAAAATGCTGTCATTATTTACTCGCCCTCATGTCTTTCCAAAGCCATATGACTTTCTTTTCCTCTGCAGGAATAAATAAATAAAAATAAAATCATGAATGTTTCCATTAACTTCCATTGTATTTCAGTCCATACATTGGAAGTCAAACTGTAAACCAAACTGTATTCATTGCAATAACCTGCTCTTTGGAATTATTTGTTTGTGATTTGAATTATACTTGTACACTAGTTTGTACACATCTTGATCTGTATTATCTGATGAGTCAATTCAAAGTTCTATTCTGTTCTATTCTATTCTAACATCTGCTTTTTTGCTTATCATATAATGTAAAAGTCCTTCTAAAAGTCGAGCCCACTCTTTCACGTTTGAGGGATGGCAGTCTGGACAGTCTTTCCCGCAAGAGTTGAGAGATGATAACTAAAGGTTAAAGACAAATAGCATTAAGTGTTTCATTTTAACCGGCACATTTTGAAAGATTAACCGATTAGCTTGGCACTTTGCGGCACACAGCCTCATCCAGAACGCATAGATGAAGAGATTTAAAAGTCTGGAGTTGCTCCGAGAGATCAGATTACATTTAAGAGTTTTTCCAACCTCATTTAGCCTTTGAAACAACTGAGGCAATTAGTTTATAGAGTAACTGCTGTAAGTGTTCTGGCCATCTTCAGTAACAAAGATTTTACTGCGATTGTTATGTCGTCTGAGATAATGCAGTCAGAAATGTTATGTTCAGAATAAGAGCTGCTTCATGTCCATCATTGCATCTGTATGCAAGGCATGACTGAAGTTTCCAAAAAACGCACGTAGTTTCTGCTGCAGATGAATGTTATGAAATATAACCTCCTAATGAAGATAATGCAGCATTATTAGACTCACTCCAGGGAATGTGAGTGTTCGGATGAACCTGTACCTTGTGGCTTAACTTTCCAATTCGATTTTATGCTCTAATTTCTGGGTAGTTTGTTCCTCAGCCTACTTGCCAAATCCTCGGAGAGCTAAATTGATAGCATCCTTTGGCTTTGGGCCTTTAGGGCTGTGTCCGGGTTAGGATCCAGGCCTGCGAAGAGAGAGAAGGGGAGAGATAACCCAGCCGTGCCCTCCAGGATTTATTGTGACTGGGGAGGGGAGGAGAGAGGAAGAGGGGCTGGTACGGCGGAGGGGAGCGGGACGAGCCCGGAGGGAGCGCAGATCGCCTCGCTGCTCAGCACTGAGCCTGTTTAGTATTCCTGTCACGTCAGCTGGAGGGAGCGGCATTAAATTGGGATCAGGCAGATTAGAGTCTAATATAGCCAGCTATTAAAGGCTGCAAATGAGAGTGGTGGGTTACAGCCGGAGCCTGGGCCCCTCACCCAGTCACACAGCCTCTCTCAGTCTCTCAAACAGGCTCCGTAAGGAAAAAAACAATACATATACACAGAGGAAAGCACATAGGATAAGATAGGACAGGATAGGATAGGGCACTACTTTGGACACTATTTTGGCATAGTGCTTCTTGCAGTGTTAATTTCGTTGACGAATCATTTTCCTCATAATTTCCGTCAACCACATTTTTTTCACCGATGACAACAAGACGATAACAAACTAAAACTCTTTTTGAATGACAAAAACTATGACGTAAATATTGATATTTCCCTCACCGAATAAAATCGAGACGAAAATATTAGAGTGGGACGATTTGGGAAGAGATTCATTCAATTTAAGAGCGAATCTGCTGCGTGGTTAGGAGGTTAGATGCATACATATGAACCGGCGGGACATAAGCTAATATACACTTGCTGCACATCGCATAAAACGTTCAAGAATGTCAATATGTGGGAATAAGAGAAGAGCAGACATATGGATAAATCTGACGACGCAAGAGAGAACTCAATTCGGTCCGCTTTTCTGAGCGCAGACACTGAAGCATACACACACAGAAAGCGCCTCTCACAGCGCGCGAGTACACTTTCGCGTTGCATGAAGAGAATTACACACAAAAGGATGTTGAATTGTCCGTTTTGATGAGTATTCATGTAAACACAGTTGATTATGTCTTAAGTGAGCGTAAACATTAGGGAGAACGTGTATCAGTACATTGCATCCATTGCAGCTGTGCATTCGGTTTTAAAGGGACAGCAGCCTAATTTAGTTGCTATTGTCCGAGTCATTGATGTTAATCAAGCAACAAAAGAAAGAATCATGCACTGCTCTTGACTGAAAAACTTTAGTAGCTCTAAAGATTAATCTAAATTAATTTAATAGAAATAAATGTCTGCTTGAAAGAATGAAGAATATGATAAACAAGTTGCTATAAAGAATGCACAATTAGCCTATATAACCATTTGTATTTCATTAAAAAGAAAACCATGTTCTTGTTCTTTATGTGAAGTGGTTTTATTTAATTTTAACATGAAGGCATGTTGTGTGTCACTGCAGTAAAATCGGTGTCTATCATGATAAAACCTTAATATCAACCTATATAATGAGTTTGGAAATTTCAGAGAAATGCTTAATAAATGTACTGTAACTAAACCCATTAGATTTTAACCGACTAAATTTACTGTAGATTTAAAACTAAAAACAATTCAGATGACTAAAACATGACTAAAACTAAATGCCATTTTAGTCAAAAGACTATGACTAAAACTAAATCAAAATTTGCTGTCAAAATTAACACAGCATGCAACAACAAACACAGCACAAGCTAATATGTCCGATCTGGGAACAAATGACAGTTATGAACAGGATCTTTTTAATGAGTCAATTCACTCATTCTGTCTCTGTGAATTATACTGTGTCATTACTGAGTTTGCAACTGATTCCTCATTGAACAGATTCAAAATTAACCAGGAATTGTTATTTATGACTAAAGAAACATTTGCTCCCATTCAAAAGTTTGGGGAGTCAACATTTTTTTGTACTATTTTTCCATGTATTTTCACCAAGGGCACATTGAATTGATCAAAAGTGGCAGTAAATACATTTACAAAAGATTTTTCTTATAAAATATTTCAAATAAATTCTGTTCTTTTGAGCTTTCTATTCATTAAAGAATCTTGGAAAATATTATTGTGGAAACAATACATTTTAAGCACCACAGCTTTTAACTTTGATAATAAACACCAAATTATTATTTGGTGTATTAAACAGCATATTCAAATAAAATAATAGAATAAAAGGATCTTGTGACACTGTATGCTGGAGTAATGGCCTTTAAAATCATTCAAATAAAACGGTATTACTGTTTGTACTGTTTGCTGTTAACATGACAAATGTCAACTTGCTAGAAGAAACCTTTAGACAGAGCTTATGCTTAAAATCAGATAAAGATGACAAAGATTTTATATTCAGCTGCTGGGTATTGTCATCTGTCCTGCCTGAAGCAAAGAAATTGGTTATTTTCTGGTTAACTTATTAAATACTGCTTATTGCATACTGCACAGTATATACTCTGAACTTCCTACACAATATGTGAAACATTATGGTCTACTAAAGGATATACACTATCGTTTAAAAGTTTGGAGTTAAGATTTTAAAATGTTTTTGAAAGGCTCTTCTTATTCTCTAAATTGCATTTATTTGATCAAAAATACAGTAAAAAAAATACAATTTAAAATAACTGTTTTCTAAATAATATTTTTAAAATGTAATTTATTCCTATGAAGCAAAGCTGAATTTCCGCATCATTCCTCATTACTCCAGTCTCCGTTGTCACATGATCCTTCAGAAATCCGTCTAATATGCTGATTTGTGCTCAAAAACATTTCTTCTTATATCAATGTTGAAAAAGTTGTGCTTCTTAATATGTTTGTTGAAACTATGGTACTTTTATTTTTTCAGTTCTCTTTCATGAATAGAATGTTGAACAGAAAACCATATATCTGAAATAGAATTGTTTTGTATCAAATGTAAAAGTGTTTGATCACTTTTTAACAGTAATAGATGTTTCAAAAAGTAGCATAATACAGTGTTTTCACACAACCTGTTGATGTAGATGTGATGAATTGTGTCTATTGCATATAGAAATCTATTCATTTCTTTGCAATTAAATTGTTATTTTGAAGTTGGAATCCAAATTTGTGTAAAAATGATTCAACTATTCAAGTTTACTTCGATCAATTAATGAGTCAATAGGGGGTGTTAAACACCACTTGATTTTGCTTCTGGCTTTATTCCATTATTTTAAAATGAAAGGATGAGTCAAGCGCATGGCATTATGGGATACAGTTCACACAGGTGTTCTAGTTTGTAACACTCTCAGTGTTGTTTTTTTTTTTTTTTTTTTAGCAAGTCTCTCTGGGACTTTGTTACATTCGCATACTGCGCACAGTATACTGTACATACTGCATACTATAAAAATAATAATAGCCATCTGTGTCCTGCAGGCATCCTCTTTTTCCTCTTCTGGCGTTGCTGTTTGAGAAGTGTGAACAAGCCACGCAGGGATCAGAATGCATCACCTCTGCCAGCTTTGACGTCGACATCGAGAACTTCGTCCACCAGCAAGAACAGGACCACAAGCCTTTCTTCAGCGAGGACCCTGAACTAGACAACCTGGTAAGCGCTCATTAGGTTTTGTATCACCTGCCGTTCTTCTAATTTCAGCTCTTAAAAACCTGTTTACTTCCTTTATATCGAAATCTCACATCTGCACTGCCCTCTGCTGGCATATTTGCACTTTATATGTCTTTTGAGGTACTTTAATTATTAAACAGCCTAGAAATATGACATTAAGTAACATTTTATTCCAAATAAAAAGTCAGTAGTATTAGTCACAATGACACTCGGCCACCTCTTGTCCATAGCTTTTTTTCCCCTCTATTGTTCTCGTTTCCTTTAACTCTCCACATATTCATCATCTCTCCTCTTCTGTGCCCTGCAAGACAGTTAACAGTAATTAGAAATTAAGGGAAGGAGGAGGAAAAAGGTCACTGTTCATCATTACCGGGGCGCTCGGCCGACTAGCGCTGCTCAGTCAATTAACTCTGCATCTGTGTGCTTTACGACACACTGGTCACACACGGGTCTTCCGTTCTCTAACTCTTCACCGCGACAGTTATAGTGCCCGCGCGGCACTTCCTTCTCGCCTCAGAGAGATGGCACTGAGCCCTGATTAAACGAGCTGCAGTAATTGGCAGATTTATCTCCTCCTTGGCAAAGCATTTTTTAGCCCATTTGGTCGTCCTTGAGTTCTGACTTTGGGCGGTAACTGTTTGAATGGGTAGCTGGAACAGAAAGTTCAGTCACATCCAACTGTATCAGCAGAACTCAAAAGTGTTTGTAGCATTAAACAACACAACCAGGCAAATAGTGGCAGGGAAGGCTGGCTAGGTAACCTCAAATAATTGTTGGAAAGAAAGTGAGAAAAACACTTCTGCTTTTCTTTTGAGTAAAGTGATTGTAGTTTATTTAAAGGAATAATTCACTTACAAATTATTTTTTAAATTAATATTATTATTTACTCACACTAATGTAGTTTCAGATCCATATAATATTCTTTCTTCCATGATTTGAGTTATTTTCCAGGCTGTTTTTCCAATGTCCTGGCTGCTCTTTTCATACAATTAATGATAAAAAAGCATCATGAAAATATAATAAAAGGTGCACAATATATAGGTCTTCAAAATTCATATTATAGTTTAGTGTGAGGAACTGATGAAATAAATACATTTAAAGTGATGTCTTTAAAAACAATGACATTTATTTATTTATTTACAGTGCCTTGCGAAAGTATTCATTTTTTTAAACTTTTGTTGTTGCTGCCACTCGTGTAACCGCTTTAAGACTTTTTTTTCCACATCAATCTACACTCTATACACCATAATGGTAAAGCAAAAAACTTTTTTGCAAATTTATTAAAAATAAAAAAACAAAAATGATTCGATTCCATAAGTATTCATAAATTTAGCTCATGAGCATTCGTATTGCTTGTAGATGCCCATGACCGCCTTGGCAACTACCTGAAAAAAAGTTGAAGTACTTAAATTGCTCAAACTAAAACGGTATATACGGATTAAAAAGACAAAAGCACATAAAAACTATAATATTTAACATAAAAACTAAAGAAAATATAAAAATAAAAGCTGATTCAAAATAGGCATAAATACTATAATAATATGAATAATACTAAAAAAAACACTGGTTTAGACCACTCTAATGCAAGAATTTTTCATAAACTGATTCCTGTATCTACTTTTGTGTTGATGTAGATGGTGAAGGCGATCCAGGTGTTGCGGATTCACCTGCTGGAGCTGGAGAAGGTGAACGAGCTCTGTAAAGACTTCTGCAACCGTTACATCACCTGCCTCAAGACCAAGATGCACAGTGACAATCTGCTACGGAACGACCTGGGCGGCCCGTATTCACCATCACAGACCAACCTCGGCCTGCAGCAGGTCACTCATAAATATAATCTCCCTAGACCTTCAGTCTAAAGGCTAAAGGTTGTTTCTAACTCATAAACACAGTGTCATATGAATGCACAAACTCTCACACCAGTAACATTTACACTTGCATGAACACAAGCTCCTCTCCCGGGGATGCAAAAGGTCACATCTGGCTTGCCCTCGCTGTTCCTGCTGAACTTTGCTGACCTCTGCGTGAGAAGACTTAAAGTACACACTTTTGGACATTTCATCTAGAGCAGTCAGTCGATTCAACACTGCCCTTAAATGTCAGATTAACTGATTAATCACATATACTTTACTGTCAAAGTTTGAGGTCAATACGATGTTTTTGTTTTTGTTTAGATTTTGATTCAGTAAGGCGCTTAAATTGATCAAAGACAGTAATAGTAAGTAGTCATAATGTTACAAGATTTCTCAATAAATGTTGTGCCTTTTGACATTCTATCCCACATAGAATCCTGAAAGAATGTTTGCACATTAATAAGCAGCACCCCTTTTTTATTAGTCCATATAATAAGAAATGTTTCTTAAAGCCTTAAATTAAGAATAATATGAAGATTTCGTTCTGAAACTACAAAATCTTACTAACCCCCAAATTGTTGAATGGTAGTGAATTTGGTCGCGAAGACAAAAAACAAGATTATTTTAACTATTATATTATTTTATTTATTATTTGTTGTATGTTTTATTTATTGAGTCTTTTATTTATTTATTGATCTGTAACTATATATATATATATATCATGTATAATGTATAGGTTAATTTTTGTTTTAGTGATTGACCTCTAAATATGAAAAAACAAATATATATATATTATATATTTGTTAATTGTTTTTATTTTATTTGAATTTTATTGTTTTTTTATTGTTTATTTTTTTTTTAAATTTTTAATTTTTTATCATACTAAACAACGTTAATTCACAACCCTAATTTTTACAACAGGCATAATTAATTGTGCTCATTTAATTTTTTTAACTATTAGTTGTTTTTTTAAAAAATCACACTAAAATAATGTCTACCACAGTCATAATTAATTGTCCATTTTTTATTTTTTTAAATATTTTTAGCACATAATTATTTTTTTTAATAATACTACACAAACATGTTAAATTGGCAGCCCTAATTTTGACCAAATTTCTTTTCCCAAGAAATTGAAATGTGGACACTAACCAAGCGTTTCGTCCTCCTCTTCAGGACCTGCTTCAGAACTCATCCCCATCCCTCACCTCTGTCTCCAGCACAGTAAACCCCTCTGGGATCGTGGTCCCTGCCGGTTTGCTGCAACAGAGCAACGTTGCCATGACCACTATCAACTCTCAGGTGGTCTCAGGTGAGGAGGCCAATCATCAGTCCCTTTCGCTTGCTATCAATTCAGAGATCTCAGCTTTCAGAGAAGCTTTTCTTTCCAAATTCGTGACATCTAATGGAAGCAAATGCGGACTTCCATGTACATTATCTACATTTATATAGCTCTTTCTTTACTAATTTTCTCTCTTTACACAGAACAATACTTTCACATTGTAAATAAAGAACGTCTAATTACTGTGAAATCAAGCTAATTAGCGTCAAAACAAGAACTCCTTGTTCTCCTCTTGAGCCACTCCGAATACCCTTTTGTTTTATTTTGGCGCAGTGAAAGGGAGGTGAAATGGTTTGTTTTTGTGCTGCAGGGTAATTAAGGTATGTTTTCAACAGGCAGGTAAAGTGTGATAATGGCGCTTCTGTGTCTGTGACTGATTCCCACAGGTGGGACGCTGTATCAGCCGGTGGCAATGGTTACCTCACAGGGGCAGGTGTTGACCCAGGGGTTACCACAGGGAACCATCCAAATCCAAAACAATCAGGTGAGGGTAACCACTCATGTTCGCAGGGCTGTATCTTCACAACTAATGAAACTCTAGAAATCTGTTGAATTATTTCTAAACTACAGCACCATGTCTACAACACTGAATCGTTGCTGTTGCAAAGAGGCAAAAGACGTTTTCTGACATGATGTCCATCCACTTTATATCTTCTATCTATATTAAATATAAAAATATATAGATTTTTAAAATATACATATTATATAAATATTATTTGTTGTGCATTACATGGCTTTCAGACACTTTTATATATGTTTTATTAGTTTGATTCCTGCTATGATGATCTTTTTTGAGACACGAATTTAGCGCGATATGGCCTATCTGCAACACAGCAACTAATTTCTGTGTAAATACGTAATAAATCATTCATGCATTTTGCCCCATTAATGAATGCACCTTCATGTAAAAGGTTTTACATCTTTATTTAAGATTATGATGTTTCAAAATGACTTTCTATTAACTTATTGATATATTTATTAATTATTTATTCGCATATTGAGCTCTTGCAGATTAAGCATCTTAACCTCAGAATGGTGGTAACCAAAAAATATGAATTTCGCGCATGCTCCATTAAACGTTTTGCATTTTTGCTTGCCTTACTTTTTTTTCTCCATTCGTTTGCATTAAAGCCCACAATTGGGAAAATCAATAAATCATAAGAAATTCAAAATGGTTATTATCAAAATATTTAAAAAATACTTTAATAATGACTGCTTTTGTTCATATGTCATTTACCAGTTTTTTTTTTCAATATACAAATTTTCTATTTACTTACATAAATTAATTCATTATCTTTTATTATATTTCTTTTTATTAAAGAAAATAAACAAGTTATTTTAAATTATATATTATAGGACTTTATTGACAAGACTAGGATTGCTTTTGTTCCGCTGTCCATTACTATTTTTTAAAAATTTTTAGAAACAATTTCATATATGCGCTTATCTCTTTTGCTTTTGCTCCCTTTTTATTACTCCGCTTTTTATTGATGAATCAACGTTCATCTGATTGGTATTCCACATATGCTTGCCCGTTGTAGTTTACATTTACATTTACATTTATGCAGATGCTTTTATCCAAAGCGACTACAAATGAGACAATGGAAGCAATCAAAATCAACAAAGAGCAATGATACGCAAGTGCTATAACAAGTCTGTTAGCTTAATGCAGTACACGTAGCAAGGTTTTTTTTAAATCATAAAATAAATAAAAAAGAAAACAGATAGAATAGAAAAGAATAGCGCAGTTTTAGAGGCCTTTTTTGCTTTTGTTAAATGTATAATAAATAAAAAGAAAACAAAAAGATAGAATACAAAAAGATTAGAGAAGCAAGTGTTAGTTTTTTTTTTTTTAAGAAAACAAGCAGTTAGTTAATAAATAGAGTGCAAGTCTAAAAGGGGCACGTTTTTATTATTATTATTATTATTTTTTATAAGACTTGACATTAGAATATAGAGAGTGCTAGAGTTAGAGGGTCAGATAAAGATGGAAGAGATGTGTTTTTATCCGATTCTTGAAGATGACTAAGGACTAACTCTAGTTAAGATCATGAGTTTTTGGCTTCACTTCAAGGTGTACAGGATGCAAGTTATTTAGGAATTCTAGAACTTTTTTGTATTTTTACGCCTCAACTATGAGTCAGGTGAGTTGGGGTTTGATAGACAGCTGGAGCCTGTGTGGATAGCCAACTTTGGGCCGAGGCGCTTCACTACACGCAGGCTGGGAATAGAGTTCCGCCCGTAGCTACATCTCCGACAAGCTTTCAGTAATAATACCCCTGCATGAAGCCTCCAATTAATTCACCCTGCTTCCTGAATCACACACTTACACACTGTGGCGCGGAGTGTTGCGCATCGTGTGTGTGTGCGCGCGTTTGTGTGTGTGTGTGTGTGTGGTGTGGTGTGTGTGTGTGCGTGCGTGCATGTGTGTGTGTGTGTGTGTGTGGTGTTGAGGATGGGAACAGAGCCACATGACACCCAGCTGCAAATGTAATGAGGAGGTTGTTTTTAGAGCTTGATTATTATTTATTTATTTTAAAAATTTAAAAATCAGTGGGGAGCTGCTGCTTTTTATGGCTTTCAGTGGCAATGGTAGCATGAAATTAATTATCCTTATTTTCAAAGTGGAAATGTTAATTTTTCCTTTTATTCATTTATTTATTCACACACGGCGCTCTTGCAGATTATGCATCTTAAACTTCTCTGAAATGTTAATATGCCAGTCTCAGAACGGCGTAAACCAAAAGAAAATAAATAGTTAATTTAGCATGCAACCGTTAAAACTCTTTTGCATTTCCGCTCGCCTTACATTAATCGTACTTCTGAGTGTATAATAAGTTTGATGAAAAGAGAAAAATTGACTGCATTTTCCGCAGCTCTTTTACTTGATGAAAGGCTTCAGTAAATGTACCCTCCTTGGCTTTAATTTGAGGTATCATTACTCCAATTGCGTTGCTATGGTGACTGAAGGCATTCCTGCCCCTGCCAAAGAAATGGTGACTGGCGACTCTCTTTGTTTCCGTGGCAACTACCCCTCCCTCTCCCCCGCTCACTTTCTCGTCTCTTTTCTCTATTCCTTCCAAGGTGAACCTGGACTTGTCCTCACTCTTGGACGGCGATGACAAAAAATCAAAAAACAAAAGAGGCGTCCTTCCCAAACATGCCACAAACATTATGCGTTCCTGGCTCTTCCAGCATCTCATGGTGAGAAAAAGGAAGTGTTTTCTTCTTACATTATTGCCCTACAAACCAAAGAGAGGCTTGGGAGTTTAAAATGCACTTAATTTGAATGATATCTGGTTAGAACTGACATAGATAAATACAAACATGTACATTTACTTATAAAGACTAAAAATAAAGATATACCATTTACATAATACTCTATCATTTATTTTTTGGTTTCCAGCATCCTTATCCTACAGAAGACGAGAAAAGACAGATCGCAGCACAAACAAATCTGACCTTATTACAGGTGAACAACTGGTAAGAACGAAAGTGTAATTCACAGCAAAATGGTGCCATCTAATGGCCACAAACAAAATCACAAAACTTGTTTGGGATTTACACTTAGTAAATCCTGGTATGTGTCTTATCCGCGTCATTTTTCTCTCTCTCCTGTCTTTTGAAAGGTTTATCAATGCCCGCAGGCGTATACTGCAGCCCATGCTGGACGCCAGTAATCCTGACCCTGCTCCCAAAGCCAAGAAGATGAAATCTCAGCACAGACCCACGCAGCGCTTCTGGCCCGACTCCATTGTAGCTGGAGTCCTGCAGACACACGGATCCCACTCCACAAACAATTCAGACAGTATGTAATATGAACACGTTCTCTAGTCAAGTTTTTTGCGCTTTATGCAATACAGATTGTTTCACAGGGAAATAAACAGGATAATAACAGTACCAATAATGCAAACTTCATCAAATATGAGACAAATTCTGAATTCTGCTGTAAAGCAGCTCTAAAAAGTACAATAGTGCCATTATTCAACTCAAGTCGGTTGGTTCAGTTCAATAACTGCAAAGTTCATCTGTTCTGAAACGAGTTCAATTCAGCTATACAAAGTTCTACAGAAGACAATAGTGTCAGTTGAATTCAGTTCTTTAATGGCAGATAGTATGCTAAATATTAATTGTCAAATAATTAATTTAGAGGTTTTAAACCATCAATTACTCTTCTATCAGAGTTAAATATATAAAATTCACTTTATACATTTTCATGACTTTTCCCTGAGATTGTAATTATTTCTGTCACTTTTTCAGGCTTGAAATGGAATGGAAATGATAGTTTATGTAGTGAACACATTAAATATAATACATTATATTTATCATATATATAGATATACACTACCATTCAAAAGGATGAGTTTAAAAAAAATAAAATAAAAGAGTGCTTATTGTATTAGTGCTGAAGTGATTTAGTGCATTAAGGTGAAAATATTAAAGAAATATTTTATTTATAATTTCATTCATAATGTTACAAGATTTCTATTTCAAATAAATGCTGTCTTTTGAAATACCTATTTACGAAAGAATCCAGAAAAATATGAAAAGCCAGTTTCCTGAAAAATATTAAGCAGCACAACAGTTTCAACATTGATAATAATTAATAAATGTTCAGCATGTTAGAATTATTTCTTGAAGGGTCATGTGACTGGAGTAATGGCCGCTGGAAAACCAGCTTTTAAATAACAAGACAAAATGACATTGTAATATATTTTAAAATAGAAAACAGTTATATTTTGCAGTATTACATTTTTACAGTTTTTGATTAAACAAAAACAGCCTTGGTGAGCAATAACATAAAGCATTTTACCAGTTTTATTTTAAATGGATGAGTGTTACTGACAGTTTACAATAATACCTGTTAGTTAAAAAGACGTGTTTGTGTTTCTGTGTGTATGTTTGTCAGATTCTCTTGGCATGGACGGCCTGCAGTCTCTGTCCTCAGACACCGCCACACTGGCGATGCAGCAAGCCATGCTGGGAGGAAATGAGGATTCCATGGACGGCACAGAGGAGGAGGAGGAGGACGACGAAGAGGAGGAAGAGGAGGGAATCGACGAGGAGGACGACGAAGAAGAAGACGAAGAAATCGAGGGAGGCAGACAGATGGCTCGGAGAGATCTGGGCCTCAACCACAACGAAGGACTTGAATAAAGGATCAGATAGACGAAAATGTCAAAATTGACTTAACTCCTACTCATCCCCATGGCAACACATCTCAACACCTGAAGGTTTCCAGTGGACACTAAGTGCTGTGGAACATCCAATCAGAATGAAGAGGAGGGGCCTGTTATGGACTCGATGAATGAATAAAATTCATGTTAAAGTGAGAATTCGAAGGAGGACAGAAGAACATTGTACTGTATATTGGGCTGTTACCCAAGCTCTCATGCATATAATCCATTTAAGCCTTACTTTGTTTAATATGTCTCTTTGGTTCTCAGGTGTCTTAGCATGACATAATGTCTACCCTCTTACAGTCATATTGATAACCATGCAATGAGTGGATGTTTTAGGCATGTTTCTTTCTTTCTTTTTTATTTTTATTTTTGTAGTTAATGAAATATTCAGTCTTCGAAGATTAAAAAAGAAATGCCTGACAGCACAATGTATGTACATTTAATAGTGATGCATTTTACCCACTTCATATTTATTTTCCAAACTGTCAAAAGGCAGTGGCACAATCAACAAGGATGCTGTCCGCTGAAAAAAACATCAGCCTGGTTCAAAACAAACGCATGTTGGGAGACTCGACGCAGAGTGCCAAGCATCTCTTACACGTACAGAACAAATCTCTCGTGCCCTTCTGAAACCGCAGGACCTACAAATAACGTTTACTGAAGAACACCGCAGGAAAAAAAGAGACCTATTTACAGGTGCGTATCACACCCTGAAACGCCCCTCTTAATTTTATGTGAAGGACGAAACAAAAACTGTGAAGATATTTCTGAGCTTTTCGGCTTACTGTGTCTACAGATTTAATCACCTGTTTCTGATGTGATGTTTAGAAAAGACAGGATGTTTCTGAATGTTATTGCAGTTGGTCTTTGTGAAGTACATGTTTCTCATTATTATCCTTTTCTTGGTTGTTTTTTTAAATGGTTCTTCCAGAGCAAGTGATGATAGGGGAGCTTTTTAATGATTTGTTTGTATACATTGTTGTCATAATCTATTGTGTTTCAGTAGCTCATTTTTGATAATTAAAAACTATGACTCTAGTGGACCTGGGTGTCATTTTGCAAACTAATATACAGTATAGCTACTACAAATGAATACATGTATACTTTTCGCTAAATGATCAAATGATCACCATTAAAAAATTAAAAACATTCTTCATTGAAATTAAGATAAAATAAAATAGAGAAAACTAATATTAGATGACAAAAAATTAAAAAGGTGAAACACTAAACTAAAAATGAGATAAAAAAATACAAATATATAAAATGGCTATAATAAAACCCAATAATTCAAGATATTAATAAAAAAAAAACATGGTATATAAACAATGCAAAAATAACTGCTTTGTTGTGACAAAAGAGAAATATATATACTATAACTAGATCTAGATCTTATAGTGCATGAATATTGTCTTATGTTATTTATTTTTTATAACTTTTAGATTTAGTTGTCCAGAATCATAATATTCACAAGCATAGTTGTCCGTATTGGTTTAGGGGCAATACAACAATTGCAGTATAAATATCTATAGACCCAAGGCCTGGACCATTACTAAAACCACAATGTTACTCTGGTCATAATTTTTGTAACCTAAATAACTATAACCTCAAGCTCTAGCTGTGAATAAAAATATAACCTCATGATTTCCTGCAAGGATTTTTAAAAAACCTATTCAAGGCCACTGGCAACTGCCGAAGTCTCCACTATTTTTCCATCTGTGAATATTTTTAGATGTTATAAAACGCCTTCATATGAGCAGACAACTCGCTGGATATGGTGTCATGTGTAGGTGTTTCGTTCATGTGGCCAATTCTGGATGTTTACTTAGATCGCAAACTCCTCAGTCTGAATGTTCGCATAGGTTTCTTTAAAAGTTATGCCTAAAAGCTGCACAGTACGTTCAAATAAACATCTTCTGGGCATGAATGGGTTAAACAACAATCTAAGCAGCTCTAAACTTTGTGAAGGTCTGTATGCATCTGAAATAACAGTGTTTGTGGATTCTTGTATATGCACTCTTGAGCATGGCTTCTCAGGCAGGGCTGTTCAGGGCAGGAGAATATAAATAACCTGGGAAATGACAGAGGCAAGAAAAGCCACATAACTGGGTACATTTGAAGTGGATTGGTGCCACAGGGCTGATGAGCATGTTTGGGAATCTCCACCCTCTCCCTCTCTCTGCTTTTGCCCCAGCAGGCTGAAAAGTCCTCTCTAACTCTTTTAATTACCCTGTAAACCAGCCCAGTATAGCCTCTCATTTCGCTCAGACCTCCTCCAGTACTTAAGGTCCACGCCAGCATCCCTCTCCTCTCCAGCCTCAGGACCAGTTTACTGCTGGATTGATCCACAATACATTCCTCTACTGGACAAGGAATTCATAAGGTATTGTAATTTTTTTCCACACTTAATATAGGCCTATTAACCCTGCATCATTCTAAACCATAGATTAAAATGTAAAAGCTTCATACTTTACAGCCTTAAACATGGGGTTAGCAATTAATCCAGGATATTCCAGGTTTCACACTGTACATTTGTAAACAACAGGTTAACGTTTTTATTCGTATGTTTTGCACTTTTTTATATATATATTTTCCATGTCAGTAACATTGAATTGAATGATTACAGGACGCTACCTGTTTAACATTCGAATTCAATTATTAAATTCTTATTTGCATATTGATTTGACAAATACATCAACGCATGTGTCACTGTTGTTGGGTTTAAAATGCCCCTATTATGGGTAATGAAAGGTTATTTTTGGTTTGGGAGTCCCCACACAGGTGGACCCTGCAAGGAGATCAAAAAAACTTTTCATTGTCTTATAAATTATTTATTTTTTTATTTTACCTTACTTGCTCAACTACTCCCCAAACTATTCGCTCACGACATTCATTTTCCAACCATCCTTTGCGTGACGCTACATCTGCAGTTATTGGTCTGCTTGGATCATGCAGGTATGCCTAATAAAGCACTTTTGTGAGGCCGTGCTGCTTTGTTTAGTGATGGGCGATACCCCTTATTTTGTTTTTTGATACGATACCGATATTTTTCAAGGCTGTATCGTCGATATCGATACCGATTCGATTCTTCTGCACTAAACTTTTAAATGATGTATTAAATTACTAAGAGTAAAATGGGTAATGATAACCACTTAACTTTGTTTAAAACACATTTTAACATTCAATACGCCTTAATTGTAACTTATTAGGTTATATTTTTGTTTACACATGGTTCAAATATGTTTTTTGTTTACACATGATTCAAATCAAAATACTTCATAAGGGACTGCCAGTGACAGGCTTTTGCATGCATAAAATGCAACCTTTTTTTATTCGGACAGTGTATGATTTCTATTAACATTACTGAATAGAACATGATCAATATGAACTTTTAATGTTCAATTTAAATAAATGTAATTGTACAAACTATGTAGGCTACGATTTCAATTTGTTTATTGTGAAATAACTCAAACATATGTTTTTTTTTCTGTCCTCTGATAAGCATTGTTCAGGGCTGCCGTTCCCAAAAGCTTTAATGTTTTCTTATGATACTTTTGGGAAACGCAGCTGTTTGAATGCACTGTCAGCAGTGAGTGAACCCTCTCTTTGTTTTTTTTTTTTTGATGGATTGTTTGCTGTCTGCAACATTTGCGTGGGTTCATATGAGCAGAAAATATATGGATACTCAGGATTCGCTACGCCACCCTCTTTGTGACAACGTTACTGTGGAAACAGCATTTTACCCGCTCCAAAGCAGCACCTAGTGGCAAGGAGTTTGCATTTTTATTCGACAACTCGAAAAGACCACCAAGTGGGCGGAGCATATGCTAATGACATCACGAAACCTTGGATTTGTTTTAAAAATGACTCGTTTCAATGATTCAGAGTTGACTCTTTTGAGTGACTTTTATACTTTTTATACAATAACTTTATACACGGTGCACTCTCAGATTTAAAACTCTGCAGGATGTTTCCATTCACTAGAGCTGTGTTAAACACTGCATGAAAGGTCATTTTCAAATATCCATAATAGGGGCACTTTACATTCCCTTCCTTACGTCTAATTTGTCCTAATAAATTTCGGACACAATGTACCGAACAAAACTCTTAGTAACTCAATTAACTTTACATTTACATTTAGACATTTAGCAGACGCTTTTATCCAAAGCGACTAACAATTGAGGACAATGGAAACATCAAAATCAACAAAAGCGCAATGATATGCAAGTGCTATAACAAGTCTCCGTTAGCTTAATGCAGTACAACCCTCCCCCCCCCCCCCCCCACCTGTACAAAGCTTTATTATATTTAAATGAGGCAAAGGCTATTCTTTTTTGTTTGTTTGAAATGCTACAGAATCGTTTCCCGGGTAGCCGGGATTCCATGGTTAAAAATCGGCGTTAAAACAATGTGAAACTTTTCTTAACCCGGGGTTAAAACGGGTTAAAAAGGCGATAATTCTGATTCGTACGCATTGTGTAAAAAGCACAATATTGTATTATATAATAATAAAACACTTGTGTTAAAATGGCAGTACATCAATGGTTTGGTTAATGCGAACTCAGATAGCTGCTAACGTATTTAATGGAAGACATAATTACTGTTTAATGGAATAATTTCATGGAAGGCGTAATTTGGTACTTTATCTTGTAAGTAAGACTAATCATTCATTATATGTCTTCTTGTATCTCTTGCTATTAAACCATATCATCAAAGTGCTATTTAATAAGTTAAGTTGTCCCTTATACATTCATATTGATGTTAACGGACATATTTTATGTAAAATGTCCATATGAATGACAGCACAGATGATTAAACCAAGAAACTTTTAACCAGAAAAATATTTTTGGTCTTTTCTGTTGCCATCCACAGTTGCCAGCATGTCTATCGCCAACACGGCCGCCCAGGCGATGCTCTCTGATGCCCTGCTGAGGGACAGTAATGGGGACAATTGCATTCGACACCTGGAGCTGGATTTGCCATTGGATAAAGTCATCAAGTTTGTTTCTGTGGGCCTGCCGCTCCTTCTGGTGTCCATGGCCTTTGCCAGAGAGATTTCTATCGGTTAGCAGCTCTTTTCTTCTCCCTAGTGTCTGTGCGAGAATCACAGGACATCAGAGCAGCACTGGCACTGCAGTAATTTCATAAACCCTTGAGTTAATTGACTGACCGTTAGCTTGAGGGCTGGGCTGATGGAACGCTGGATGTAATTGGTGTTTATCTGAGGTGACAGCACTATCTGCACTGCTTAGGAAGGATAGCCGTGGTGCAATATGAGAATTAAGCATCTGCTAATGATTATTAGCAATTTATATGACATTGCAAACCAACTGGAGTTGCTACTTTCAGGGGGGAAATCTTTAGTGACTGGTATGGGTGCCAACTGCTGGCTATAAATGCCACTAAATTGAGCTTTCCTGCCAACAGTGCATTGGAGAGAACTGTCGGTTTTGTGTAGGCAGTTGACTTTGAGGTTGCAATCAGTTCCTCTGGAGCTGGTCTGCAATCAGCTCACACAGATGTTAATTGGCATGAGGATGATTAAGAGAGACGTGTAGAGATGACAAGGGTCTGTAATTACAGTCAGTCTGCTCTTTCCCGGCTCTCTATTTCAGACTAACGAGAAGATATGCTAATTAAAGTGAGGCATGCAAGGCAAGCAGACTGATTCTCCCTGTTTCTGATAGTGGTCTGACAACACTCAGGTTATTGGTTAGGATACATCAACACAAACTTTAACAGTGAAGGAACATTGTGTCACATGCTAATGCAGTGGTTGCGCAAAAAAAGAGGGGCGGCAGAATAAATAATTGAGATCAAAAGGTCACCTAGCACACTTTTTTTTATTTATTTAATAAAAATTTTTATTATATTATCAACATTACAAAAACCTGATGATCATGTTATCTAGCAAGACTTAAGTATGACCCAAAAAGCATTTGGAAAACCATGACCAAAGGTAGTTACATGATTACTGACCACGTCACAATGTATATATTAGATTTTATATTTATCTATATGTCTTTAGATGATTAATATATTTAAGTTAATACTTTATTTATGTCTATTATATATATGTAATATATTTTATCTACTGTATAATTAACTTATAATATAGGTACATTCAGATAGATAATGGAAAAAATTTTTGTAATATTAATAACTATTAAATATAATTTCATAGTTTTTGTTGTACATTTTCATTTCCAGGTTTAAATGAATAAGAAAAGCAGATGTCTGGTGTATTTCTTATTGATATAATAACATAACTTCAGTTACTTCAAAATCCTCCAAAATCTTTAGCCATTTATGTGTATTAATCAATATAAAAATATATTACATTTCATTTTGATTTTCAGTGTGAAAAAGCCCACTGTATATTTACTGGCATAAATCGATTACGATGGAAGCTTTTAGGAAACTCAGATGTGTATGAATATCTCTCCTGGTTTTGGTACCATATAATTTGCAGAGATGTTCGGTGGAGCTCAGTTATCCATAATAGTCGTGGGTTGGGGCATGTTGTGTTCAGTTAGTAAATTGGAGGCTGACTGTAGGTTTTGGCGGGTGACACAGATGTTTAAGTGGCCCATATAAAGTAGGGCTTGGCCTCCTCTCAGCAGCTGGGTCACACCCTCTCGCCCAGGCAGCAAAACTCTCCACAGAAGGGTGTTTCCTGCCTGCCTTGGTGGTTTCACCATCTGTATCCCTGGAAAAGATCTAGTGCTATTACAGACATGCCACCCAGATTCTCCACTTATACAGCATCAAGTGATGCTAGAATACTGTGATTTTGTCTCAGCATGTTCATTTTCTCTGTTTCTCCTCCCAGGCCCACAGATTAGCTGCTTTCCACCCAACAACTTCACAATAAAGCAGGCAGCATATGTGGATACGTACTGCTGGGACTCTCTCATGCACCATGAGTTTGACACAGATGGGAACTTTGAAGAACGTTCACTGTGGGTACATAAAGTGAGTAAAAACATTCAGAAAATACATCACAAATGGACAGTGATGTATTTTTTCCTAGACCGTGTCATAAAATAGAAAGCAATTGGAAACAAAACATCTAAAGCCACAAGTTTAAATATGAACCTGAATGTTATATGAAAAATCAGTTTTATGGCTCTGAATTGTACTTTTTCAACAATTATCTCATTTGTGTCCATTTTAATTATATCATACATTTGAGACACATCTGAGAGATTAATACTTCTAAGAAGTTGTATAAATAAATAAATAAATGTATTATTTTTATTGAATAAGTAAATAAACCTTAATACAAATATTATTACTAAATTTTTATTTAATAGGCCATTGAATATTAATTATCATAGATAAACAATAATCGTGTCTACAATTTTTTAAAAATTTAAAATTAATATGTAACTAATGAATCATAAATATATGATTTTTTACTGAATTAAGTACTATAGTTAAGAGTATAATAAATGAGTAAAATATATAGTAAACATGCCATTTAAAAATAAATCTTAATATGCCTTATATATATGTATTAAATAAATATATTTATTTTATTTATTACATAAATACATATTAATACAAATATTCTAAGTAATATTTAACAAGTAAATTCATATAAATAAATAAATACTTGTTACTATTGAACTCAATGGTAAAATCTACAGTAAACCGTTTTTCTCATGATGGAACTGGTTATGGTTTTGCTTGTGCAGATGTTTCCATACTCCTTATTGGTCATGGCCATGATGATGTACCTGCCGGCTCTGATCTGGCGGTATCTGGCCGTGCCCAGCCTGACCTCTGACCTGTTCTTCATTATCGATGAGCTGGACAAGTCTTACAACCGCTCTGTCCGCCTGGCTCAAAGCATCCTGGACCTAAAACAGCACTCAGAAAACCCACTGCAGTTTCAGACTGAGCTTGAGAGGTATCTGCAAATCTGGACTTTTTTTTTTTTTTTACATCTTTTGTTTTTCTATTATTAAACATGAAATCCTTTTCTTTTTCTCTTTTTAGAGCCAAGCGCAAGCGTTACTTTGAGTACCCCCTGCTGGAGAGATACATGCAGTGCAAGCATGGCTCCTACTTCCTGGTCAGCATGCTCTTCCTGCGAGGCTTCCTGCTCCTGACCTTCATGTCCGCCTCGTGCCTATACCTGATCTACTTCCACCTCTCTGCCTTTCTACAAGATGAATTCAGCTGCTTCGTGCGCACCGGCCTCCTCCGTGACCAGCCCTGGGTGCCTGAGCTAGTTCAGTGTAAAATGACTGGCCTGCTTGTGTTCCAGGTCATTAGCGTAGCTAACGGTGCCGTCTATGTGCTGCTAGCTCCTATTGTCCTCTTTAGCCTGCTGCGTTTGTTCTGTTGGGACACAACCTTCCTCTCCCTTTACGAGGTGCTGCCTGGATTGGGGCTCATGAGCAGTCAGAAACTGGGCTGCCCGCTTAACGATCTCAACGTGCTGCTTCTCTTCCTGCGCGCCAACGTAGCACAGCTGCGATCGTACAGCCGCCTGAGGGCCGTTTGCTCCCTCGCGCCTCCTCGGCTGAAGGGTGCTAAGGGCGCGCTGATGGGGGAGCAGGCCGAGGAGGCTGCGGATGCCGCTGAGGAGCTCGAGGAGGAGATTAGAGAGGCCAGAGAGGAAGGCAAACTCAATCTAGTAGACATCATGACTGTGCTGGGAGCAGCCAGAGGAAACGCAGTGAACTGTCCAGAGCAGCGCCCTCTTGTGGAACAAGACATGACGCTTGGTACAGTCACTCTCATCTATATACTTAAACGCATTCTGCTCGTTGGCGTTTTTGTGGCTGTCATATGGGACGTTCAGAAAATCATCAAAGTGACTTAAATTTATGATATATGGTGTTGGAAATAATTTGTGTCCCGACTGAATGTGTGAAAATCTTTTTATGTTGTTAAAAAAATTATTCATATATAGCATTTAAATATGAGTCTGCTTCTCAACGCACATTGGGTTTTTGTTTCTAAAAAATGTGGCTAATATTTTTGATAACCTGTTTTAATGAATTCCACATTTAAAATCAGTGAAAAAAGTCTAATAGGCCTAATTCATACCACTTTTCTGGAAGGCTGGGCAATCGTTGCTAATATATCTAATATATATTACAACAAATGTACATATAAGGCAATTTTATCTGTTCTAATGGAGGCTTAAAAAAATTCTTCATAAGTTCTAGCAGCTGCATTGTGCACTTTATTTTTCACACTTAACATCAGGTTTTCACCCAAAATGTATGCCCCTAACAGCACTCTCTGTCTCTTTACAGAGCCTAACCACCAGGGGTACCATGAATTGAAGGAGACTACAACATGTTGTTTTGCCTAAAGCACCAGCCAATGGACTGAAGCAGCACTGTCAGACTCTAGACTAGAGGGCC